>BMAV01020834.1:0-319358 GCA_019973955.1 Trichonephila inaurata madagascariensis
TTTTCCCTTTTACCATATTTCTTTTTCCCAAATTTATCATCCACCTCAACAACCCATCCACTCCCCCAATCTTGCAATATTCTAATTAAAACATTTTGCATTTTTACAGAAATTATACCAAACGACACCCTTTTGTAAACCCAACACCCAAGTCGGACTGCATTTTTCAAATCCCCTTCCCAAACCATTTACGCATCACTAATAAAACGGTACACATATCCATGTTGCTCAATTCAAACCAAGACCCTTTACTTGCACTCCGAGAAACATGAAAAGATTCTCCTCTTTCACACTGGACTGATTTCTGCAAAGCCATTCAAAACATCATTCAATTTTTTGCCTGTTCTTTCTCCTCAATTCCATGGTTTCCCCCCCGGGGAAACGTATGAAGAAGCAATAAAACCCTTTTTTCATCACCACAACCCCCTTTTTTCCAAACACGGGAACCCAAAAAACCTTTTAGAATACTCATCATACTTTTGCAGCATTCATTCAAATTAACCCTAACAGCCTCGCTAAAACCATAACTTTTGAAATTTATGTGGGAAAAAGAAAATAAAAATATTAACTGTAAAAATAATTCCCAAAACGAAAAAAAAAGAAGGGAAAGAAGATAGCTGACCCAACCGGACAAAAGAAATGACGTTTTCTTTAACGGCCGTTAAAAAAAGCTGCGATTGCGAAATTAAGAATCTTTAAATTTTTTAAAGTAATAAAGCCGCATATGTGAAAAAAATATCTTGGGTTTAAAAATTAAATGAAACAATTACGTAGCGCAACTTTGCCCATATCGGAAAATTTTTAAAAAAAACACTGCTCCCTTTACTGGAAAACAAATTAGAAGGGTTACCAGATTTTGGCATGCTTATCGTTTTGGGGGAAAAAAAATTTGGGGGAAAAAGGCCCTTTTACAAATCAACCACTTCTTTTAAGATAAAATATTGATTAATTATGGCTTTTATATATATATAAATCAAGATCTGGGGGGTTGGGGCAAGGTCGTTTCCATTGTCACTATTAATTTGAATGTGAAAAATCTAGCCCCCCCCTACTGAATCCCAGTGCCAAAAATTGGGAAAATTTTAAAAAATTTTAGAAAGATTGTTTGAAACTTATGAAGACAATAGAATGGTCAGCTTGACCTTTGATTTTATTTTTGAAATTTGTTGCCCCTCACATATGAACCTAAAGTGCAAAAACTGTTCCTTCTTTTAAGGGTTTCCCTACGACAGAGAAGATGAAAGGTTCTTGTCTTATAAACTCTTCAATTGTTTTGGGGCTATGGATAATCAGGAAAGGATTTTAGCTGGCAAAAAATTATGTTTTCCCCCAGTTTACCTTTCCTGTCAAAACTTGCTTTCCCAATCAAGAAAAAAAACTGTTGAAAGAAATGAACGTGTTGCTCAAGAAAACATCAACGCTGCTTGGGAAATAAAGGCTCAAATAGTTTCACTAAATGTGGAATATCTATTTATGGTACTTGGCAACGCAGAGGCTATTCATCTTTGAATGGGTGTGTAAGTGCCATATCAGTTGACACTGGTAAAATTTTAGACATTGAAGTTATGACCAATATTGCCACATATGCGCGAATGCCAATAGCCGATCATCGGAAACATGTATGTTCGAATTTAAAAAGGTTCCGCGGGGAACATGGGGGTTTTCTCCCGATATTTGAAAATCAAATGTGGGGGATGCAGTACAAAATATACGGAAGGGGACTCGAAAGGATATGAATCTGTTAAAACGGAATTAAAACAGTAACCCAAAATGGGTTATAGCCTTACAGAAACGTGTAGGGGGCGGTTCTTCCAAATTAAAAAAAAAAGATGAAAAGGGTTTTGGGGGGGAAAAAAAAATTAATTGACAGAATCCCAAAAACTATTATGGAGTACTATTCGAACAATTAGGTAATCTACAAAAAAATGATGAGTAGTGTTTTAAAAGGGGTTTTACTGTGTATCTGGAAAAAAAAATTCATTATGCATGTCCTGAAGGGTCGAGGTTGGTGTCATTACCAAAGGGCAAAAGCAGCTGGGAGTCCCCCCAAAGAAAAGGCTAGGGCTTCCTAATAAAATTAAACCAAATAAAGTCTACATATCTAAAACTGGAAAGAAACTTTGTTGAAAAATGTCTTCATTTAAGACACAAAATTGTAACGAAAGATAAAAACATTTTGTGGAATATTTTAAAAATTTTTTTTGTACTGGAAACATTTCGTTTGGATGCATTATTATTCTTACTTTTTAATTTGGTTATTTTTGTGTGCTGGTATATTATCAGTAATTCGAAATGTAAATGGTTCCCTTCCTGAAAGTGTTGCTCAAGAGTTATTTAAAATTTTATTGGTTTTAAACAAAACACTAATCTATTGCAAAATTTCTCGGAAAAAAAAAAAAAAAGGAAAACAAAATACTAAGGATGAAAAACAGAAGACAGTATATTGTATGGAGGGTTTTAAAAAGTACTTTCATGTTTTTTATTCAAATTTGTGATAAAAAATTTTTTTTAAGAGTTTTTTTTCGTGAATGTATACTGGTAAAACAACACAAATATTTTTTTAAAATATTTCAACTTCTAAAATAATATGGATGAATATATTTGTTTTCTTGAAAAAATGTTTTTTTTTTTTTAATAATAATTTTTTTAAAAGTGTTTTTTAAAATCTGTTTTGAAAACTTGCTTGGACTTTAAAAAAAGCTTTTGACACTATAAAATTGTTAAAAATTTTAAAAAAAATAAAAAAAACTGAAGAAAGTATGTAATATTCATAACTTTGAAAAGGTTTGTTCTTTTGATATATAGAGGTTTTAGGTTTTTTTGCGTGTAGTTTTTTTAAATTTTTTAATTTTAAATCTTAAAATTTTTTTTCTCAAACAGATTTTTTATATTTTACAAACGGAAGTGATATTAAAAAAATTTGTGATAATTTCTGAAATTTTGTTTTTGTCATTATTATGTATGTATGTTGTGACAGGGGTTAAAAAAAAACAGCCTGTTTTCCTTTTTTGAATTTTTTCTTTTGTAATAAAGAAAATTTTGAAAAATTTGCGGTACTTTTGACCTGTATTTCAGAAAAAATTTAAATTTTTTTCCCAAAAAGGTATTAGGTCAATTCATTAGTAATTTTGTTTTCTGGGGGAAAATTAATGGGTTTTTAAAATTTTTATGCATTAAATTTATTTTACTATTTTTTAACGTAAAAGTGAAAAACCGCCCTAATTTAAACCAAAAATTGGCCATTTTTAAAAAAAAATACAAAAAACTTTTTTTGGTTTTTCAATTATAATTAAAAAAAAAAAGGGTTTAAAATAAAATTTTCAGAAAAATTTTTAAAAAAATGTCTCCGCAACTAGCCCAGGAACCTTAAAGTATTCAGTTGGACAAAAATTTAAAAAAAGGTAAATTTTGATATTTTTAATGATAAAAAAAAAATTAAACCACTTAATGTTGTTTTTGCCCTATGTATATACATATTTAAAATTTTTAACTTTTTAAAAGCCCAAAATAAAACTTGGGTTTTTGACCCCAAGGGGTAGGAATTGACTTAAAACTTTTTTTTATATTTACTTGTTTCTATTTGGAACGGTTTGGTCACATTTCTTCGTTAAAAGGGGTGGGGTTATACCAAAAAATTAAAAAAAGTTTTTTAGCTTAAGGGTATGGGTGCGCGTTATACACCAGGGGGTTATACAAAACGGTACATATGCCCAGAATCACAACTTGGGCCCCGTTTACATGGACAAAAAATCCCGGGAAAATGCGGGGGTCGCATCCTTTTTGCACCCGTTTCCCGACGCCCGGAAAAATACCGGGCCCGAAATCCCCAAAGTCTTTTTTTGTTCCTGCTTTCGACCCAGGAACTTTAAAAGGGGATGGGGGGGTGCTTTTTCAATTCTCTCATGATGCATTGCGCCCAAGAGTTTCCCAAGATGGCTGCTTTTGGGTTCGAGCGGAGGGTAAACGCACTAATTTTTGGAACTGCCCGAGATTCGGAATTTTAAAAAGGCCCTTTTCAAATTAAAAAAAGATTCTATTCGGGTACGGGGAAAAAATTGTAAAAAAATTTTTCCTTTTATGCTCTGCATGAAATGTTTCCAATATTTTTAATAAGATGCACAAATTTTTTTTAAGAAAATTTTTTGAGATTGTTTTGAAATTATTACAATATAATTTTTTTATGGGTAAAATTGCATTTTTTTTTTTTTTTTTTTGATTTATCTTATTAAATTGTTTCCATGAAAGGGGAAAAAAATTAATAATATCTTAAAATTTAAAAAATAACTAAAAGGTGTTTTAAATTTTTTTTTTTTACTGTGAAAGTTTTATAACCAAAAAAGGGGAATTTTTATTTTAAACACCCCAAATACATGGGATAAGAATTTAAAAAGAGGAAAAACACAAAAATCTTAAATTTTTTGATTCACTTTTACTTAACTTTTAAATTTTTTTGTTTTTAAAAACAAACCATGATTTACTGTATAAAAAGATACCCCTTTTATACATACATACCTCCCAAAATTTTTAAAAGTGGGTTTAAAAATACTACTTTTCCTCGAAAGGATTAAATAACCCCACGATTAAAAAAACATACTATGAAAAAATTTCTTATGAAAACATTGCACCAAGAAAATACATTTTTTTACAAAAAAAATTTAAATTTAGTTTTTTAATTAAAAATTAGTTTAATATGAAATTTTTTGTTTGATAATTGGGAAATTCTGAGAGGGAAAAAAAAATTGCTTTTAAAAATCATTTAAAATTTTTGGGTATCTGAAAAACAAACATTTGATATATTTTATGCACTTTTAAAAAAAATTTTGCCCATAAAAAGGTTTGAATTTTTTTTAAAAATCCTGTCTCCAACTTTTGAATAAATTAAGAAACATTTTTTAAAAAAGAAATAGGTTTTTTAAATAAAATTATTTTATTTAGAACAAATTAAATTGTTTCGTAAAAATTTTTTGTATAGGGTTTTTTCTTTAATAATCATACTCATTTTAATATACATCATTTATTGACACTTTTTTAACATTACATAAAATCCCAAAGGGTAAAAAAAACATTTCATATCTGTATATAAATCACACTCTCTAAAAAGTAACATTTTTTCTGTGGGACAAATCTAGGATCTATCTAAACAATATTCAACATGCATAATATCATGTACAATTATTATATCTCAATTTTTATCTTATTGATAATATCAATAAAATTCTCTGAAAATCTTATGAAATGGCTTTTTGCAAATTTACAAAAAAAAGTTTTAAATTTTTTAAATTTTATTTAAAAAAGAGTATTAAATTTAAAACCCCAAACAAATCAAATAAAAAAAAAAAAAAATTTTTTTAAAAAAAATTATCCCCTAAGTCAAAGATTTCATAGAAAAAAAAGGTAAAAATTATGTTAAATTTCAAAAATTTTTTTATTTTTGGGTTTATAACAAAAAATTTAAAATTTACAAACACCAAATTTGTTAGGCAATTAATAGTAAAAAAAATTTTTTTAAAAAAACATTTTTTTTTTTAAAATTTTCTGCAAATTTTATTTACTCTAATTTCGATACTATCGGGAATTAATTTAATCAAATTAATGCTTTTTTTTTTTTTGGTTTACAATACATTTTACAAAAGAAAAAGATTTGAAAGGGTTTTTCCCTTTTTTCAAAAAAAATGAGTGGCAAAAACGGTTTTTAAACCAACTGTGCAAAAGTACCCGGGAAATTTATAAAAGAAAGAAAAAACCTAAAACATTTATATATGGGGTTGTACAAAATTTTTCATATTTTTTTTAGAAATTGTATAGGTATGGGTCAGATTAAATGAAATTTTCACAAAATTTTGAAATTTCAGATGTTTACAAACTGGCAGAGCTAAAAATCCACTTCTATAAGTCAACTTTCAGAATTTACATAGAAAAAAAATTAGAATACTGAAATCCCTATGCAACTTATAGAAGAAGTTGAAAAAAAAACAAATACCCATATATAACAATAATAATATACACCCCGTAATTTTTTTTTTTTAAAATATCTCGATAAACCTTTTTTGTCCTAAAAATACAAAAACCCTTTTTAAAAACATTTTTTTTCATAACAGTTATAAATTTCATATTTAAAAACTAAAACTTATTTTTTTTTAAACTTTCCACCTAATTTTTGCATTAATTTTAAAAAAAAAATCTACATTGCATATACCCAAAAACACTCAAAATAAAAAGGGGGGAATGGATACATACACAGTAAAATTGACCAAAAAGGGGTTTTTTTTATTTTTTTAAAAATGCTTCCCGTTCAAAACCCAAAATTAAACTTATTTGGAGAAATGCATTGACATTTTTATTTCGTTATCACTGATTTGAAACTGAAGTATTCTTTTTTTATATTACATTAATACTTTAATAAAAAGGAAGATGAAAAAGTTCCCGAAAAAAAAATTCAAATTTTTTTTTCAAATTTAATGTATAAAAATATAATAAAGTTAAGACTAAATTAATTAAAAAACATTATTAATTGATAAGTTACCAAAAATTTATCATTAATAAATTAAAATTTTAATTTGTACTTAATTCTAAAACAAGATTCATCGGGGGAATCCTAAATTTTTATGAAACTTCTCCGGGTCCCCAAAAATTAAAACAAGGCAAAATATTAAAATTTTACTTCAAAGTTTCTCCCAAAAAAGTTAAAAACGGCCCGCCATTCCCCAAATTTTCGGAACATGCATTAAACTCCAACTAATTTCACTA
Source organism: Trichonephila inaurata madagascariensis (assembly GCA_019973955.1). NCBI lineage: Eukaryota > Metazoa > Arthropoda > Arachnida > Araneae > Nephilidae > Trichonephila > Trichonephila inaurata. Next base: position 6,748 of record BMAV01020834.1, read on the forward strand.
AGCAAAAAGACAAAAATTTAAAAACAAAAATTACATCACTATTATTTTTAAATTTTATTCAAAAAGTGATCAGGGAGAGTTTCTACTATTGGCTTTTATATCCCCATTTGGCGGTTTTTTTTTGAAGATATTGGTCGATATTATACAATATACAAGCACTCAATTTGTCCCTTAAGCATACGTTACCCTAAAATATCAGTGATTTTGGATAATGAAACACTTATTTTTTGAAAAAATTATTTAAATCACCCTTTTTTTCTAATTTTACATGAATATAGATTTTGTAAAAAACAATGTCAAGTTATTCATTTAAGGGTAAATAGGGAAATTGAAAAAGGTTATATTTAAAAACGAAAATTTCCAATGCTTTTAGAAAGTAAACGGGATCCTACAGAAAATGTCTATATGTAAAATGTATTTCGTTTCATGATCCTAATTACCGTTAAATATCATAGAACTGATCAAAAAAACACTTCTTGGGTTAATATTTGTCTTTAAATTTTAATGCGACAAAATTTAGGTCTTAAATTTTTGGGGATAATATCAAATTTTATATGAGCATTTAGACTTTAAACCCCTTTTGTAAAAAAAAACCCGAGTATTCTTATGCTTTTATACATTTCAGTTGGGGGTTTCACAAAAAATTTTTCTTTAACACGTAATGTTGATATTTCAAAACAAATGTAAAGTCATACGAAATTTTTTCCAAAAATTTTTGAATTTTTTATTTTAACTTTTTCAAAAATACCAATAATTGCAAATTTTTTATCCCTAGTAAAAAAAGGGTTTATCTTTGTGATAAAAAATTTTTATCAGTCAAAAATTTTGGAAAACAAAATGTCCTCACATAATAAATAGATAAAACAAATATTTAATAATTATTTTTTTTTAAAAAATTTATAGATTTAAAAATGACTTTTTTTTTGATCATGTACAAAAGAAAAAAAATATTCAATATATGCACACACAATATTTTATATTCTATAATGCCCCACATTTTTAAAGCCTTAATTTTTTTCCACATTCGAATTTAATTCTCGATAAATTATATATTTTTTTAAAAAAGTACTGCGAATACAGACTTTTTAAAATGTTGCATGTGATTTTCTATATATAATTTTTCAAATGGTAATTTTTCATTTTTTAATGTTTTTAAAGGGGAAAAAATTTTATATATACTTGTTTTTAAAATGACAAAATATGATTACATATCAGATTTTTTTGTTCTTATTTTTGAAAAATTTAAAAAAAAAGAAAATCTCTTTTAACTACTCTGGTGTGTAAAACAAAAAAATTTTAAACTAACTAAAATATATTTTATCTTTTTTTTATGTATGTTCTCTATATAATTTAATTTAAAATAAACGAAAATTTCCTTCCTGAGACATCAAACCCAAAGCCCAAATTTGGGGATTGTTGGGCCCTTATCCCGCCAATTTTTTCTTCCAAATCGTGGCTACTCCAAAACACACAACACACAAAATGGGCCCAAACTGGCATTTTAAAAATTTTCGGACCAGTGGGATTGATCTTTTAGAAGTTTTTTAGGGAACAAAAAAATAGTAGAAACGGGTTCTTTTTGGGCGACGGCAAATGGTTGGTATTAAAAACAAATTGTCCTTACCCATGACAAAACAGTCAATTTTCCCGGGGATTTTAAAAAAGTTTTTTTTTCCCGAAAACGACATTTTTACTATAATCGAGAAACCACGTATAGAAAAATAAATTTTGGGGTATAACGTAAATGCAAGAGCATAAATAATGAAAAAAAAAATTGTTTGGCAAAAACAAAAAAACATAACCATGCCCTTCATGAAAATCGCGAAAAAAACAGTTTTTTCCAGGTTTTTTATAATCACGTGAATCTATAAACCCAAAAACATCAGATTCTCAAAAAACGCACCCGCGATTCCGTAAATGGGTTGAAAAATTCCCCGGTATAACCCCGGCTTTTTATTTCAAAACCCGGTATTTTCCGGCTTCCAGTAAACGGGGTTTCGTGGTATTTATTTTTTTTAAATTTTACGTATTGTTATCCGTTTGGTTTTGGTGCGGGTAGAAATCACCCCAATAAAATCGAAGTTAATACTTTTAATAGGTGGCCCTTATCTTTGGGCCGATAAAAGACCTTTAAAATCCTTCACCCATGGGCATTAATTATTTTTAAAAAAAAAAAATTATTTTCTTTTTTTAATTCCCTTTGTTTTTTTTTTAATTTGGGGTTCGGTGTTGAACAAATAATTTTTTACGCCCAGCAACGTGAAAATTTTGCCGAGGGGGCTAGGGGGAGCGCAGTGCAATGTGAAAACGCCGGGGGGTAAAAAGGGGTTTAAGAATGCTCTAATATAAAAAATTTCCTTTTTTTTCTTAGTCCCAGCCATTTAATTGTGGTGTAAACTATTTTTTTATTTAATTTAAAATATGTGTAGTGAATCAGCCAGTGCAAGCGAAATTCCGTCAGAGACTGAAATGGCCAGGACTGGAGAAAAGGGAATTTTGTGTACGCAACAACACAAATGAAGCGTCCCCCTTTGAGGAGAAACAATTGATATTGTCATTGGTGAGAGGTCAGTCTTTAATTTTTTTTTGATTGTGTTTTGAAAACTATTTGTGTGATTCATATGTGTTACATTTGTGGTTGAAATAATTTTAATTTGAGATTGGATGTTATTTTTTTTATTTATAGGGGCCAATTTTGGTTTAGTTAACACTAATTTGTGGTTTACATAATTATTTTGTGATTTATTTGTTTCATTTGTGATAAAGATAACTTTTTATTATGTTTTGAGATAATTTTTTGTGATTCATATGTGTTAAATTTTTGGTGGGGATAACTTTTTAAATTTGGATTGAGATAGTTTTTTGTGACTTATAAGTGTTTAATTTGTGGTTGAGTTAACTTTAATTTGTGTTTGAGATAATTGGAGGATTTTATGGTTTCATTTTTTTTGAACTTTAATTTGTGTTTTGGTAATTATTGTGATTTATATGTGTTTCATTTTTGGGTAGAATAACTTTTTTTTGGGGTTGGGATAATTAAATTGTGATTTATTTGTTTTCATTTGATTGAGATAACCTTACTTTGTGAAAAATAGTATAGGTAAATTTAAAAGGATATGCGGTCTATTGCAGAAGAGTTGGTTAGGTCCCCAAGCAAGTTCTAGATTTAAAAATTAAAACAGGGGGGTGAGATTTATAAAAAAAGATAAAGAAACGTATATCGGGAGGTTGTATATTGGAGGAGATTTGGGGGGGACAGGATGATAAAGAACGAGGGATGTTTCGATTTAGATCTTTTTTTTTCATGTTCGGAAATGCTCTCGGAGGGGTGCGGGGCGGGGAAGGTAAATCGGGAAGAAATGTGGGGGGTCGCTAAGAGTTGAAAAGTGACGCATGCGCGTTTCATCTTAGGTGCCTGCGCGAGTGCCCCCATTCGCAATTGCTGGGGTCTCGCGCACGAGCAGACCGGGGTACGAGAATGAGGGGTTGAGAAACTCTACAGAGATCCCCCCGAGGCAGGGAACATAAATAAATCAGAATAAAATTACAAAATAAAAACAGTTACATAAGAATAAAAAAACAAAAACAAACATTAAATACATGGAAATGGAAAAAAAAAAAATTTGTAAGGGTTGAAAATTTACAAAAGAAATGCATGTTATACTGTAATGTTAAAATTAAAGGAGGGCGGTATGAATCATGGTTTTTAAATAAGTAATTTTTATTAAAAGGAACGTATGTTATACTGTAATGTTAAAATAAATATGAAATGCAATAATCATGTTATATACAATTTACATAAAAGGAATGGTTTGCACAAAATGCTTAATAAGATAAGATTTTAAAAATAAGCAAACATTGAAATTGTACTTACATGAAATAACATACTTGTCAATGAAAATAGCATTGTAAGTTTCAATAGTAATATACATATGAAATCAAAGTATATATTGCAGATTATTTCGCATGTAGAATTATTCAACTATGCATATTAAAATTGAAAAGTGCAATGGAGCCTTAGACCTAATTTTATAAATGGAATAAATTAGAAATATCACATTAATTCAGTGAAAGCACGACAAATTGTTTCTGGTTGTGAAAGTAAAAAAAAAACAAAAACAAAAGGTGTAATCCTAATGTAAAAAAACAAACAATTGAGATTCTTACCAAGATCAGAATGTTAACTTGACAGCTCATTATTTAAATTCTAAATAAATCATGAATGTACTAATAATAGTCATAGGAATTATAGATATTTATTAAATACTGGTTGAAACCACAGTACTTATATTGTTAACAACATTTACATACACAAAATGTATATATATTATTTCTGACAAGTATTTTAAAGAAGAAAATAACTTGAATTTAAGAGTTTAACTTCTCTCGCACATTTACATACAAGGCATAAAATTGTTACTTAAAGCAAAGCATAGGTAGTATCAGTGAAATAAGGTAATTAAGAAGTAAAATTTTAAAATATTACATACATGTAACAATTAGAGAGTTTAGAATATAAAAATTTCTACTATCAACCACAATAAAAATAAATAAATAAATAAATCTAAGATATGTACAATGTTGATTCTTTTTAAACACAAGATTTTGATGGTATAGTGTATGATGAAGAAAACACTGACAAATGTTATTGATATATCATTTATCAAAATCAATCTAACATTAAACGCGCGCTACTAATTGTAGTAATCTGAGATGACTATATTTAGTTTTAGATTTGTAAACACAGAAATAAACAATTGAAAAAGATTAAAATGTTGAAAATACATAACTACCAGTTAATATATGAAATTTGGAAATATATAAATTTCAAGTAAGCCTAGAAATTTTATACTAAAGACACCTTGAACTGCAAACAAAATACATACATGTCACATGTTATATATTGTTCCAGATCTTTGGGAAATCTGACATGTCTTCCACTTCTAGTTTTTGAACAGTTTTCTCTATTTGATTGAGATTCAGTTTATTTTACGTGGGGATATGAATTTTGTCTTTTGAATATGACTTGCTTTATTATTGGTTGTTTTGAGATTCTAGTAGTGAAGATTTCATCGTGTGTCATCCCAAGAGCAAGCTGGGTTTTACACGATCAATTGAAACCGCTTCTTCCATTTATGAGTGGATAAGGAACACTTTGTCAGTACTTGACGAATTACTTCATGAGGTCCTGTATAATTTTTCGAGAGTGGTATTGGACACTCATCAACCTCAAGAAAACATGTGAACAGCTCTTTAAATTAGTAGGCACAAAACATAGAGCCATTTGAATGAGCAGATGTAGGTATTGGCTGGTAGCGCTCTCATTTCGCCGCAAAAAGGAGACAGGGGTTTGATTGCATGAAGTGGTAATCTTGTCTGTGGAGAAAGATCATAGTAAATCTGAGAGAAGTCCATAGACAAAGTTCTGCAATAAGCGGCATGATATCTTTTTAACAGCAGAACGCATGAGGTGCGGCTACAATTGAAATCGATTTCACTCCAATTTTGAATTATCGTGTGCTTTGATAGTGAACTCTTGAGATGGCGATGCAATCTTTTCAACAAGACCGTTGGCTTTTACGATAGGCACAGCATCGTATTCCTGTTTGTGCGAGAAGATTACTTCCCAGCTCTGGAAAAGGCTTGATCTGAAGTTTGTACCTTGGTCTGTTGTTATAATAGCAGGACAACCAAAACGTGATATCCAAACACGACATCAGATAGCAAAAGCTTCCCTACATACAGCTTCTGCAGTCATATCAGCAGTTGGGATCACTTCCATCCATCTTCGTAAAGCGGTCAAACTACTGTCAGGCAGTAAATTTGACCATTAGAAGGTGAAAGGGCCAATGAAATCACTGCGAATTGTGCAATCTGGCATCAGGTAAAGCAAAGGTACCGATTGGGGCTTAGTATGCCTGTGGATCTTGGATCTTTGGCAAGGATGACAAGAGTTAACCCATGCTTTAATATCACGCCTAATATTTGGGCCACACAAAACGTTGAGTTACTAATTTGGTAGAGGCAGCAATTCCAGGGATGTGAAAGACCATGCAGATGTTGGAAAACAAGTTTTGCGGTAAATTGGCTGGGAATGAAAGGTCGAGAAACATTGGTGGAAACATTAAGTAAGAGTAATATCTTCCAGAGGAAAATATTGTTGCTTAAGTGTTAAGGATGCTTGGAGTTGATTACAGGAGCTGTTTAAGTCTCATCTACTAATTGGGCTGCGGCAATGTCCTTGTAATCGAGACAACTTGCTTTTGGAAATGGAATCACTCTCGATCCCAGATAATGCATCTGCTACCAAATTCTGAGTTCCAGAAACAAGTTTGTAGAGAATTGGGAGATAAAATCCAGGTGTCTAAGTTGAGGTGGACTACATTTGTCAGCTTTCTGTTGAAAGCATGTAAATGAGAGGTTCTGATCAGTGTAAATCACAAACTCTCTTCCTTCCAACATGTGCCGAAAACCTTGGCCAGCTTTGGGGAACAGGTCAGAAAGTTTCGCCTGTAAGGACCCCAAAGCCCTTTGGGATGCAGCATAATTTCATGGATAAGAAAGCAAGTACGCCAGATTATTTGCCGCGATACTGAGCTAATGCGCCACCGACAGCAAAATCTGAGCATCAACCCAAAATAAGCAGAGGTACTGGCATGGGGTGATGTAGCAAAGTAGCATGTGCTAGGGCTTGCTTAACCAGTTCAAAAGCTTTTGTAGTAGCTTCTGTCCGTCCATTGTAGACTTCAGGCTTGATTTTTGACATTTCGTTTGAGCGTTTTTAGTTCCTGATGCCTTTTAAAATTTTTAGCCAAAGGTTCAGCGATATGTGGGCAGCCTGGTTCAATAAAACGCCTGTAGTAGTTCAGCATTCCAAAGAAAACGACGCAATTGGAGTGATTGTGGTTGGGTTGAGGAAATTTAAGATTGCTTCCACTCTATCCTCTAAAGGTTTAATTCCCAGAACTACAAACTTGAAAACCAAGGAAATTTAAGGTGGGTACAATCGTAAAAAGCATTTAGAAGGGTTTATAGAAAGTCCATATTGATCTAAAACGTTCAAAAAGCAAGTCTGAAGATGTTGAATATGCTCTGGCCTCTGTGATGACATGCAACTAAAATGTCATCAATAAAAAGCATAAACAAAATTTAATCCTCTTAAAACCTCATCAACAAAACGCTGAAAAGTATAGGCAGCATTATTAAAGGCCGAAATTGGTATCTGAGTACTCTCATACAATCCGAATGGCTTAAGGATTGCAGTTTTATGTATATCCCTTCTTCTATTTATGGGAATTTGGTGATAGGCTTTAACTAAATCTATATGTGAAAAAAAATATTTTTGCCATGCAGCTCTCAAAGTGAAATCTAAAATGTTTGGAATAGAATACTTTTATCTTTTTGAAGCCATGTTTAATGCACGATAGTCACCCACTGGTCACCAATCACAGGAATCTTTTTAGGCTCAGGGAAGAGGTGATGCGTAATTACTTTTAGATGGTCTAATATGGCCTCTAAATTTACTACGTGTTGGAATTCAGATTGCAATTTTTAAGCGATCAGGAGCTAAACGTCTTCAGTTCTTAGCGAAAAACAGGTGGACCAGATGTCTCAATAAAATGCTTAACACAGCTTAACCTCTTGTGGAGAATGAAGGCGGTTTGACGATTTCTGGGAATTCCCCAAAACATGAAAATGCTCTGACCAGAAACGAGTTTAATGGAATGAACTTCGGGAGAAATGGGAAGCCACAGTTCGAAATTGCGCCCTTTACGTACTATCGATTAATTCTTTCTATTCTAAAGATCAGTGGGATGAAATTGTGCCAAAAATCGGCTCCAATGATTGGCACAGAAACAGATGCCATTAAAGAAAGGGGCCATCTAAATACCCTTCTGTGATTTAAATCGTGAGAGTTAAAAAGTCTCTGTACTATAAACGTTGATGGCAGCTGCCTAGCGGCTGTTAGTTGCTGAAATGTACTTCGCGCTTCCTTTTCCTCGGAAATTACGCTGGGAGAACACTGACGTCAGATCCGGTATCAATGAGGAAAGCGATGTTGGATGATTTGGCCTTAATGAAAAGGTATAATGTGAATATGAGGGTTGGTGAGAAGGTAGTCGCAATTACCGCTGGAATCGCTTTTTGTATAGCTGCAGGGGTGAAATACATTTCTTGGCCCTTTCTTGAAACTTCTTTCTTGTGATACCAAATAAAGTCCAGAGTCCCTAGAACGTGAAAATGATCGATTTCTGGTCCGATTTCGTGGGCGAAAATTATTTCTTCGTTCCAAGTCCTTTATCGCATTATGTAAGACTGTTGATCCTTTTGTTCAGTCTCTCAATTTCTTGGAGGATACGGTAGGTTTTCTGCTGGATGAAGCGATGTTTTGGTCAAAAGTGAACTGGGTGTGCTCACTTCGAGGATTCCAAGTGTCATACTTCTGCGGCTTTGATGGGTTATTTGGAGATGACAAAAATAGTTTGGGCACTGAAGTCGGTAGCTGCTGTAAATAAAGGTCCAACATAAGCTCTTTTGGCACGTTGTGCAAAGTTTGCACGCCTATTCATTGTCCTGGAGGAGTTTTGATGGCTTCCTGTCTCCTAGCTCTTCGCCGGTTCAATAGCTTCCGAATTTCGGTTGCGATGACTCGCCGGTTTGCTGGATCAGCTGGAGTTTCACTTGGCCATAGGGATCCGTTCTGTCAGGAGGATGATTAAGTCTCTTACAATTGCGCTTCTGGTGGCAGCAGGCTTGCTACAATATAATTGACTTTTGTACACGCATTCATCGTTTTCGGTACTCCGATGGGCAAAAGTTCGTTCGCACGTGGAGAACCAGAGTTGAGGGTCGCTGAAGTTGTACGGGAGGAATTTTTAACTGCAGGTGACTTCAGCCATTTTCCAGTAAAATAACCAAATAGCAAGTTAAATGAAGGTAGTTATTCAGGAATTGTCTGGGCCACCAATGGAGACAGGATGATAAATGAACGAGGCGATAAATGCGCCGTGATTTGTATTTGACTGCCGACCGCGTTCGGTAACTGCTCGGAGGGATGCAAAAGCTGCCAGGGAAGTGTGAAGTCGGAAGAAAGTGAATGTGCGTCGCTAAGAGCTGAAAAGACGCATGCGCAGATTGCATCTAAGCCCGTTAGTAAGCACTATTCGCAATTGCTGGAGGTCCTATGCACGCAGATCGCAATGTAAAGCGTACGAGAAATGAGGCGGAGTTGAGAAAACTCTACAAGATAAAATGATAGAAGAAATGAAAACGAAAATAGACTTGAAATTGAAAAAATTAAACTGTCACAGTTAGAGAAGGAGTTAGAATAAAAGCAAATTATTTGCATCAATTCCGGTCTAGAAAAGTACCTTGCAAAATGAAAATCACTAATTATAACCGAATGTAACATTGAAAACTTGGATTAAATAGCATTAAAACACAATAACAATCCCGGTACCCCAAAGAAAGCAGGAGTCATTTAATTTATTTTTCTATCAATAGAAAAGGCCTTCAAAAACTAAAAATGTTCCCAGAAATTAAAACCTAAAATTCTTTTTTGAATATTCTAGAGAGAAGGCAATGACATTCTTGAGGAAGAAGGAGTGGCGGGACTTATGAATAGGAATTTAAATACTGTGTTAAAAGAATTTCAACCAAACCCCTAAGTGAATGTTTAAATCAATTCTAAAAATGGCCAAAAATTACCTAGCGAGAGTTGCGCGTTTACCCGCTTCTAGATTTTCATGCGAATTTTAATTACTATTACCGTATCATTGGAGTAGGTCAATGATTTCAAAGTCAGTTTATGAATTAATTATATCTGGGATAAGATAATAGATAATATTAGATCGAGAATTAAATGCTATTGGTTTAAGTGAAAGTGTGGTTTAAGCTGCAAGAGCGCAGTCGCGAGTGTGATATTTTTATATCGTCCAAGGGGAAAAATTAGAGAACAGAATTTATTCCCTAACGGTGGTATTCACCGCTAACCTGACCCAGCTGACAGAAACCTGGAGTTAAGTAACCGGAGTCAAGTGAAAACGGCAACCCCAGGTTAGAACTCCAATTCACAGCTGTTTTTCGACCTCCAGCGCTTTTCCTGATCCCAGTTTCTAACCTGGGGTTACTGGTCGATTCCCATTGGTCGAAGTAAAACCAGTGACTTGGACATATTTGTTTCAGCATCCTCGAACAAAAGAGTTGCATAGTGTTTCAATGTTAATTTTTTCAAAATGAACAATTTCAAAGTTTATTTTACGCAATTTAGAAAAGGAACACTTGAATGTTATAGAAAACAAAGAAACTAATGCAGTTCAGTTTTAAAAAACGAAGCGTGTATAGTGAAATACCAGTACGGCAAATTTAATGAGACTATTTGGAATCCGTGTAATTTAAAATCCTGAATTTTTTCTTGCGAATATGCTTTTATACCTATGCATGAAATAAGAAATTTTAAACAGACTTTGCCTCCAGGATGGTGTCTTATACAACTGATATGTTTTAGGAAAGACAGAGGTTGCATTGCTGTTGAAAATACGAACATATATATAATACATAGAATGAAGTAGAAAAATTTCAGGGTTGTAAAACAAATATTGATCAGAATATCCAAGGTGAATGTAAATGTAAAACATTTGGTGTTTATTTAATCTTGAACATCAAAGCAAAAAAATCAATATTTAAGACATAGTCAGAAATTACTTCAGACAAATCTAGACACCAAATTTATCAACAGCTAGATTAAGAGAATGTTTCTAGATAATACCACAAAAGCATAGAAGCACAAATGTTTAAGCCAAATAATAATATTAAACAAAAAGCATCTTACACAAATATAAATCTCATAGATGTGCTTGTTCTTGGCATAGAATGCTAATTCTGCTGATCTATTCAACATGTCATTTATGTTACAAGCTATTTATATTGTAAAACAGCCTTGAAAGATAATTATGCTTTTCCAGCTTCTATGTAAATATAGCATCACTTCAATAAAAATTTCTATTAATTTGAAATAATTAAGCATAAGAAAAATAAATAATTATCAGATGCATACACCATTTTGGTGAAACTCGTAGTCCATTTTCAAATGTTATTATTTTTCTAGTATCCTCTCTCTTCTGGTTTTCCATTTTCTTTAAATAAATGTAGAAATGAAATTGAAGAAAAATTTAAGAGTAAGAGTTTAAAGAAACCAAACCTTAAACCAGCTTCGAAACCGTAAACACCCAAAAATCGCTCACTGTGCATGCCTGGTTTAAACTAACCCGGCTCTGTCCTGGGTTAGAAATTTTAAATCTGGATCCGGAGCATAGCGCATAACTTGCGATGGTGAATGAAGGTTTTCTGACGAAACCCAGGTTTCCCTTCCCAACCGCAGTCAAGTTAGCGCTGAATACGGGCGCGTTCAAAACGCAATGAGGTCTATAATCATCGTGGAGCAAAAATATTTTAAGCGTAAATCCGTCTCTATTAAAAATGTGAAATGTTTTTGTTGCAAATCGAAAGAATTCCACCCGCCAAGCCTGTGCCCAAAATTTAAATCTCTCAGCGTCAGAGAAAGAGTGTGGATTTCGCAAAAGCTACAATTTAGGCTCGCGCTTTCACCAACTGCAAGGTCAAAAGCTGCAGTGCGAAGGACTTTTTGGTCAGAAGCCACATAACCGTCTTATTCAGTTTTCCAAACCGGAAAATAGATCCCCGTCGTTTCAAATAGCGTTGAGTATTCTCAACCCCTCACAGGTGTGTTCGGGGACTGAAAGGTCAAATTGCGTCGTTCTTCAAACTGGGAGTGAAGAAAACAAGTCACTGTAGCAACGAGTTTTAAGAAATAAAAACAAAAACAGTTTTTACTGAGTCATGTTCGCGTTTCCTTAGAGATAGATTTGGCATCTACATGAGGTGTTAACTTTTGAATTTTAGGAGTCAATCAAATTTTATTACAAAAAATTGTGCGGATAGATTAAATTTATATAAAAAATGAGAAAATTAATTTGTTGGTATCGTGTTTAAATGAGTCAACAATGAGAATAAATGAGAGTATTACGACCTCCATATGTAATGATGATTTAGGTTTCAAAAAAGAGCTAAATTTATTAGTTGTAAAAAAGATAACTGATTTAACTCCATCTCAAATAATAAATGTTTCATTAAATAAACCAAGGGAAATTAAACTAGCCGTTTATAAATTTAATATTCCTGGTAAAATTGATGTGTTGTTAGGCGCGGAAATATTTTACAAATTACTGAGACCAGGCCAACTTTATTGTGGAGATTCTCGACTACTGTTACAAAATACTGTGTTTGGATATGTAGTTAGCGGAAGTGTAGGAAATGAGGTGAGGGATAGTAAGATTCACTGTGGATTAATTAGAGATGGTGATTTTAATACAACATTAAAGTCTTTTAGGGAGTTGAAATCGATTGGTGTCGCGAAAACGAGAATTGTAATTGTGAGGAGGACGTTAGATTAGAAATGTTTAAGCAGAGAGTACATTTTAAAAATGATAGATATGAGGTAGAACTCCCGTGGAAAAGAGATAGTGATGAGTTGAGTGGATAATTTTAATTTAGAGAAAAAGATGACCTCGGAAGTCCTATTAGAAAAATGCAAAGTGAGATAAGGTGTTGTATTCTGAGGCCAGGGTTTTCTGTGAAATTATTTAGATGAGGGAATAATTGAGAAGGTAAAAATCCTTTTTATCTCAACAAATGACCCAGTGCTTTATTTTCCCTACCAAGGATAATAAAAACGAATTCTCACAACGAAACAGCAAATAGTGTTTGACGCCAGTGCATGCGAAAGAAAAGGTGTTGAAAGACGAAAATGGGATCGGAAAAGTCAGATGAAGACATGGAGTTTCCTCAAACAACCGAGAAAGTTCTTCCTTGAAAGCGAACGAGTCAAATGTGCAAGTGTGGGTCCAGATGCTGCAGCACAACCTGTCACTGTTACGGAAGAAAAGGTTTACATAGAGTACTGCTAATTTCTGCCAACGAGATGTGTAAGGAAGAAACATCAGTCGATGTGATAAAGGAGACACAGCTAAGGGAAGATATTAATCCAGTGGTATCTTAGTAAAGAGCCAGTGAACTTAGATGATGATAAAATTGAAGAAAACAGAAAGTGTGTTTTAACCCGAATTTAAAAGCCTCAAGTAACGTTATATTTGTGCAACATCATTGGCGTAAATATTCGCAAGTCCATGAGGAGTGGAAAAACCCATTTCCGGAAATTGCTCTTTATCCAACGACCAACAGTGGTGTTGTTAGATTTTAAGTCTAGAAATGAGTGTGGCATAGACCTCCAAAACTTCAAAATAGTGTTTTTAAAACGGCTAGCCAAATGAAGGGGTGCCTATTCATGGTGATTTGTGGTAGTTAGAGAAAAGCCGTGACTCCCGCGTTAGGACGGAAGAGATGAAGAGAAAATTGGCAAGAAAAGAGACCCCCTTCCCTTCGGTGACGGCTGGTGAAAACGTTAAGCATGAAATCGATCCAAATTCTCAAGAATGACCGGGGCTCTTTTGAGAGTACATGGAGAACTAAAGGAGAGAAACAGCTCTGAATGCCTCTTCTTTGCACCACCAGTTGAAACAGGAGCGAAATGGATGAGTTGTTCCCCAAGCAAACACTCTTGGAGGAGTGAGTCCAGGAGATAAAGTGATTAACTTCTTTGTGCATTGACTTAGACAATACATAGAATGTATCCTTATTATTATATATATATATTTTTTTATTTAACGTTGCAGTGTATGTGCGCATATATGTGTGTGTGTGTTGACCTTAACATTCATTTAAGTGGAGTTTTTCATAATTTGCTAAGAAACTGTCTATTATGTAATTTATAAACGTATTTAGTGTTTATATATGTATTCTTAGAATTAATTCAGTAATGATATTTGTGAAGTTTGATAATAATAAATAATTTTGGTTCTTCACTTGTGTACTACTACCAATGCTGTTGGCACATAATTAGAGTTAAAAGACGTAGAGAAATTATTAATAATTACGAGAGTAATTTGTGTAATTTTTGCAGGAAGAATGTGTTGAGTGGATATTTGACACTTTGACCCCTGGTAAATTCCTTAGTTGGTCGAAACTGGAGTGTCTGGATAACAGGTTAAAAAGTGTATAAAAACAAACAAAATTGTGCAAACAGATTTGAAATGTTGGTCAAATAATTATTTGAGTTCCACCAGAATCGAAATAAATGGTATTTTGAAAAGAATTATGTAAGAATAAATGATACTGGTAATTCTGAAAGAAGATAATTTACCTGTGTGTAATTGGCTTTTGGTAGAATTCTTTGAAGTGTATCATGGTAAAGATAATAAAATTAGAGTAGTGTTGAAGTGAAAACTAAAAAATGGAATTTAAAACGTCCAATAACTAAACTTTATTTTACCTTCCAAGTGAATAATGTATGTGAAAATTCCCCAAAATCTGTGTATATTTTTTCAATTCAATTTGTGTGTTTGAGCACTTTTACCTTTCGTGTATTGGAACAATATTACTTTATTGAGTATTATGCCTCTTGTATTTTGTATTATTAGCTTGTATTGTGTGTATATCATTGGTTTTGTGTATTATTGTATTATTTGAAAATTGCTGAATGTGTCATTCAACCCCGGTGTGGATGTTCGGTGTTGACAAATACTCTTTTGCGCATCTATAGCAAGTGAATATTTGCTCACGAGAGGGCGCTAGTGTGTGTGAGCGCAGTAAAAGGTGAAAACGCTTGATAGAGTAAGAGCGTATGAAGAAGCTCTAATAAAAATTCATTTTTATCTTAGTCCCAGCCATTAATGTGTGGTGTAATCTATTTTATATTTAATTTAAAATATGTGTAGTGAATCAGCGCAGTGCACGTGCGAAAGTGAACAATTGGAATTAATGTGGTTGGCTGATTCCTTCTACGTGTTGAATTTACTTGTATTGTATGCTGGGAATACATTTGTTACTTTATATGTGATTATTATGTGAGTAGTTTGCCTGTAAATAGATGCCTCTACTCATGGATCAGCCTCGCCCGGGACGCAGTCTTGGAGGAGGGGCAGTGTTACGAATTGGTAAATAGTGTAAATAACTTGTACTTCGTTTAATGCATTTATATTACTCTACGTGTTATATATATTTTATGTTAAACAAAACTTGTTCCTCAAAGCAATGTACAAATTCTTACTTTTGAATGGCGGGAATCAGAAAGAACTGGGGTATCCTGGCGGTAGAGCCAAGTTGGCATCATTTTGGTGACTAAGTTGGTTAAGAATTTTGTCGTCATTATGACCATGTTATGAAAGTTCTGGGAACCCTCTTGGATTCTCTTAGAAAGTAGTAGATCTCCATTAACGTCACGCCTGATGGCACGAGCGGTTATATTTGTAAGTTTCGCTATGCCTATAAACAGGGAGCGCCAGCCACAAACTAGTCAGTCTTGATTAAACCAGCGGATAGTGAGGACGTTTCACCAGAATTGTGATTGGCTCAGCTGTGTTTGAGAATAATCTTTTACATACGTGTATTTTTAAAACTTGATAATTGTGTTTGATTGTTACAGCGTGCAGACTTTTCGGAGGATGAATCCTGTGAATATTTCTGCTGAATCTTGTATTTAAAGGATTGGATTTTAAGTTAATAAATTCGCATCGCTTTTGAAGAACTATTTATTTTCTTTTGTGATTGTTTCGCATAAAATCTTCGAACCCGATCTACGTAACAATATATATATATATATATATGATATATATGTAAGACACTAAAAGTACCAAATTCCCCCTCCCATATAAACTTTAACTTTTATTTTCCTTTACATCTTCAAGTATTAAATTAATCACCCAATTATATCTCTAAAATAGATGGCGTAACCACTAACAGCTTCTAACTCCAGATCACTATATTTGATAGCTGTATATGTCAGCATTAACTTTCAAGTACAAGTCATAAAATAAGAGATACTTCACATATCTGGGCTTAAGTGGTAAAAACAGATTTACTATTAGCGTCCTTTTTCTCTCAACATCAGATGATGTAGAGAACTTATTGAATAAAGATCCTTTTTTAAAATTAAGACTGGTTTTCTGACTTTAAACATGTCATATATATTTATTTATAGCTCGCGGACGGCGCAGTCGTGTCGCTAGTTCAAGTCTTAGAACCACTGAAGATTCGTCATTTTAAGAATATGATTCCTGTCATTCATTCAAAGTTCATTCGTCAAAATGTCGTAGCTCAAAGTTTTTAAGTTGGTATGGTGTGCAAATATGCAGAATGAGTTGTCACTTCAGATGTCTTTCTCTCATGCGAAAGTGGTTAAAAATTTCTCTAATTTTGCCAATAGACCTCATTTCTTCAATAAAATAATTTTATTTAATGTTACATCATGAGATAAAAATTTTAAAAAATTCGGAAAACAACTGGCACTAACCTTTTTGTTTCTATCTGCTGTTTCAATATTCAAGGCACACAGTACGATTTAAAAAATAATAGCTGCGCAACTATTTCCATAAATATTTTTTAAAATATAAAAAAATTGAAAAATTTATCATTCATCTATACATTTAAGTTTAGAATTTAGTAATTCCCGTATTGGAAAGGGTTGCGTGACAGCTTATGGACTAAATAAATTGTGGATGCCTGAAGTGTTCAGTTTCATTCAGTGAAACTTTAAAGTAACGGCTTCCAATTTTGGCTTGCCGATAACAAACTAAAATAACTCATAACTGGAAAATGTATACATATAATCACATAAATACAGCCTCAAAAGAGATTACTAGGTGAAAGGTACACAAGCAAAAATGCTTTTTAATTCGTACTTTTGCAGGAATTTTTTGCGTCTTCAGTCTAAGTACGGATAATGAATCAAGAAACATAGGAAAATAATTTCGTGATATTATTCTGACAAAAATTGGAAGTTATTAGAATCAAATAATCGAAGAAAAAAATTTTCTGGGTTTGATTTTTAAGATAACTCAATCAAATGGAATTAAGCCAAAGACATAAACCTGATCGATCACGATAAGAACGAAGATGAAGGGTATTTTCAAATTTCATTCACAAAAACGCGTGAAATTGACTTATTAAAATAACTGCTACAATTTCAAAAAATTCGGTATTTCTTAAAAAAAAAAATGGAGGTGGAATGAATGGTCTTTTTATTGCAGAATTTTTAATGTCTAACTTCAGTAAAAGGTCAGAAGAATTGGAGTTTTAAAAACGACCAAAATCTTTCGGAGTCTTGGCACGATAGATGCAATTACGGGAAAGGTCAATCATTCCTATTTTGGTGTTTTATTAAGTAACAATTTTTAACTAAGTATAATTTCAGGTATTAAAGGATCAAAATGGATTCCTTGGATTGCCCTGCATATATTTGTTCCTGAATTCTAATCGTGTAAATCTATCTTTTCAAACTTAACACAATCTTCAAGGAATAAAAATGATTCTTTCGGAAATCAAGCCTACCATTAAATAAATCAAATAATCGTGCCAAATTCCTTAATAGAATTTACAAAGGCACATATTTTGAAAAATTCTTTAAAAAAAATAAATTTTGAAAAAAATCGCTTTTTCTAACAATTTTTTAAGAAATTCCAGTATATTTTAAAATATAAAAGAGATTATACTTCCTTTGACAATATTATTGATTGTTTTGACCATTAATCAACAATTGTTTTCATTAACAATTCTGAAAATCATCAAACGTCATATCGTTGAAGTTTGCTAAAACCAAGCATTTATTTCGATAAATTTATATTCGGTAGTCTATATTCCAATTTTCATTCACGTTCCATTCACAGAGCCTTCAAAAATTAAATTCTGACCCAGAGAAATCAACTCACTATTGGTTATTTTGATAATATTTGTTTAAGAAATTTGTTTTCTGAAAGGGCGAAATCTGTCTTATAAAAAAATTTCTTTCGAAGACAAGTTTTTATCTTCTTGAGAAAAACAGTGACATTTATACTATTCAAACAACTGTGCTAACGTGCAAAACTTAACCAATAGGTGTTTTTTTTGTCATAACTCCACCAATAATCATCTAAGAGACATAAAATTCAGAAATTTTGTTCTTAAGTTATCCGACTGCGTTTGGAACCGTGATTTTAAAAAAGCGCATAAATGGATAATTTTCATGATATTTAATGTGAATTACAATAGAATACATGTATAAAATAGTTTTAAGAACATAATGGAAAAAGAATTATTTAAATACAATATTTTGGCAAAAAATTAATCATAACCTTTTTTTCTGGGCAATGTTCTCCTTATAAAAACGCCTCTATAATAATAATATTTTGTGTGTGGGTGTGCTTATATAAAGTAAAGACTTCTCCAGAGAGTTTGAACTAGGATTTTCGAAAAATTCAAATTGGCTTTCAGTTACTAAATAATTATTTGAAATAATTATCGGCGTTTTTTCTTAAAATTTCTCCCTCTTGTAGTAAAATATGAATAAATCCAATTTCTAAGCAGTGTATTTCAAAAATTTAGAAAGCCCTCGGTTTCTGTACAGGGTCTGAGCTATGTACAGGCAAAATATGGCCATAATAAGCTTAATTTTTCAGCAGTAGAACGTTTTAAAAAATTGGTCATCCTATTTTCATTTTTTGTCAAAATATTGTACTTAAATAATTTTTTTATTGTAATAATATTCTTAAAACAATTTTAAATACGTTTTCTAATCTAAGTGACACATATTATCCATTTATATACGCTTTTGCAAAATCACGGTTCCTAACGTAGTCGGATACCTTAAACGATGACGAAAGCATAGTCACGCAAAAATGAATACAACGCATATAATATGGAATCAAACATAAAAATGGCTGTATTGAACTCATCGCATCGCGTTTCACATGATTATGTATCCAAGAAGAACAATCTATGGAAAGTTCTGAAGGCATCTGGGTTTCTAGGAACCCTTAATCCCGTATCTGATAGTCTGCTAGATGCACAGCCAGCCTTTGCGGAATTTCTTCTATGCTAGAGGTGTTCTTTCATGGCTATTGACGAGCGGCGGCGGGGCCAATGGGTGAGGCTTCCGGGCGCTTGGAACCTGGCTTCCTGGAAGAATTTTTGGAGAAAGGATTTCGGCGGAGAGTCTTATTATTGGTTGCTGGGAAGTGGCAGATAATGGTCAATATGGTTTCCTGGGGGAAAGTGAGTAAAGATTTATGTGTTGTGACGTAATGTCCTAGCAGGGGTGAAAAGAAAGCAATTCTACGTGAAAACCGGTGGGTTTCGGTGCTCACCCGTGTTAACCTTAATTTGTGCTTTGAGATAATTATTGTGGATTTTACATATGTGTTTCATTTTTGGTAGAGATAACTTTCACTAGTTGGGATAATTAAATTGTGATTTATTTGGTGTTTTCATTATGATTGAGATAACCTTACTTTTGTGAAAAATGAGTATAGGTAAATTTAAAAGGATGAATTGCGGTCTTATTGCAGAAGAGTTTGTGTTAAGCCAGTCCCAGACAATGCTTAAGTTCTAGATTTAAGAGAATTAATACAGGAGAGAGTGAGATTTATAAAAAATGATAAAGAAACGTATATCGGGCTATTGGTTGATTGTATATTGGAGGAGATTGGGAGACAGGATGATAAAGAACGAGTAAGGATGTTTTCTGTGATTTAGATGCTTTATTTTCATGTTCGGTAACTGCTCTCGGAGGGATGCGTGTGCCGCCAGGGAAGCGTAGTCGGGAAGAAGTGAATGCGGGGGTCGCTAAGAGTTGAAAAGTTGACGCATGCGCAGATTGCATCTTAGGTGCCTGCGCGAGTGTTTTCCTATTCGCAATTGCTGGAAATTCTCCGGCGCACGAGCAGACGCGTACGAGAATGAGGAGTTGAGAAACTCTACAGAGATCCCCCAGAGAGCAGAAATCTATGTAAATAAGTGCCAGAATAAAATTACAAAATAAAAAAACAAAGTTACATAAGAATAAGAAAAACAAATACAAACATTAAATACATGGAAATGGAAAAGAAAAAAAATTTGTAAGTGGTTGAAAATTTACAAAAGAAATGCATGTTATACTGTAATGTTAAAATTAAAGGAGGGCGGTATGAATCATGGTTTTTAAATAAGTAATTTTTATTAAAAGGAACGTATGTTATACTGTAATGTTAAAATAAATATGAATGCAATAATCATGTTATATACAATTTACATAAAAGGAATGGTTTGCACAAAATGCTTAATAAGATAAGATTTTAAAAATAAGCAAACATTGAAATTGTACTTACATGAAATAACATACTTGTCAATGAAAATAGCATTGTAAGTTTCAATAGTAATATACATATGAAATCAAAGTATATATTGCAGATTATTTCGCATGTAGAATTATTCAACTATGCATATTAAAATTGAAAAGTGCAATGGAGCCTTAGACCTAATTTTATAAATGGAATAAATTAGAAATATCACATTAATTCAGTGAAAGCACGACAAATTGTTTCTGGTTGTGAAAGTAAAAAAAAAACAAAAACAAAAGGTGTAATCCTAATGTAAAAAAACAAACAATTGAGATTCTTACCAAGATCAGAATGTTAACTTGACAGCTCATTATTTAAATTCTAAATAAATCATGAATGTACTAATAATAGTCATAGGAATTATAGATATTTATTAAATACTGGTTGAAACCACAGTACTTATATTGTTAACAACATTTACATACACAAAATGTATATATATTATTTCTGACAAGTATTTTAAAGAAGAAAATAACTTGAATTTAAGAGTTTAACTTCTCTCGCACATTTACATACAAGGCATAAAATTGTTACTTAAAGCAAAGCATAGGTAGTATCAGTGAAATAAGGTAATTAAGAAGTAAAATTTTAAAATATTACATACATGTAACAATTAGAGAGTTTAGAATATAAAAATTTCTACTATCAACCACAATAAAAATAAATAAATAAATAAATCTAAGATATGTACAATGTTGATTCTTTTTAAACACAAGATTTTGATGGTATAGTGTATGATGAAGAAAACACTGACAAATGTTATTGATATATCATTTATCAAAATCAATCTAACATTAAACGCGCGCTACTAATTGTAGTAATCTGAGATGACTATATTTAGTTTTAGATTTGTAAACACAGAAATAAACAATTGAAAAAGATTAAAATGTTGAAAATACATAACTACCAGTTAATATATGAAATTTGGAAATATATAAATTTCAAGTAAGCCTAGAAATTTTATACTAAAGACACCTTGAACTGCAAACAAAATACATACATGTCACATGTTATATATTGTTCCAGATCTTTGGGAAATCTGACATGTCTTCCACTTCTAGTTTTTGAACAGTTTTCTCTATTTGATTGAGATTCAGTTTATTTTACGTGGGGATATGAATTTTGTCTTTTGAATATGACTTGCTTTATTATTGGTTGTTTTGAGATTCTAGTAGTGAAGATTTCATCGTGTGTCATCCCAAGAGCAAGCTGGGTTTTACACGATCAATTGAAACCGCTTCTTCCATTTATGAGTGGATAAGGAACACTTTGTCAGTACTTGACGAATTACTTCATGAGGTCCTGTATAATTTTTCGAGAGTGGTATTGGACACTCATCAACCTCAAGAAAACATGTGAACAGCTCTTTAAATTAGTAGGCACAAAACATAGAGCCATTTGAATGAGCAGATGTAGGTATTGGCTGGTAGCGCTCTCATTTCGCCGCAAAAAGGAGACAGGGGTTTGATTGCATGAAGTGGTAATCTTGTCTGTGGAGAAAGATCATAGTAAATCTGAGAGAAGTCCATAGACAAAGTTCTGCAATAAGCGGCATGATATCTTTTTAACAGCAGAACGCATGAGGTGCGGCTACAATTGAAATCGATTTCACTCCAATTTTGAATTATCGTGTGCTTTGATAGTGAACTCTTGAGATGGCGATGCAATCTTTTCAACAAGACCGTTGGCTTTTACGATAGGCACAGCATCGTATTCCTGTTTGTGCGAGAAGATTACTTCCCAGCTCTGGAAAAGGCTTGATCTGAAGTTTGTACCTTGGTCTGTTGTTATAATAGCAGGACAACCAAAACGTGATATCCAAACACGACATCAGATAGCAAAAGCTTCCCTACATACAGCTTCTGCAGTCATATCAGCAGTTGGGATCACTTCCATCCATCTTCGTAAAGCGGTCAAACTACTGTCAGGCAGTAAATTTGACCATTAGAAGGTGAAAGGGCCAATGAAATCACTGCGAATTGTGCAATCTGGCATCAGGTAAAGCAAAGGTACCGATTGGGGCTTAGTATGCCTGTGGATCTTGGATCTTTGGCAAGGATGACAAGAGTTAACCCATGCTTTAATATCACGCCTAATATTTGGGCCACACAAAACGTTGAGTTACTAATTTGGTAGAGGCAGCAATTCCAGGGATGTGAAAGACCATGCAGATGTTGGAAAACAAGTTTTGCGGTAAATTGGCTGGGAATGAAAGGTCGAGAAACATTGGTGGAAACATTAAGTAAGAGTAATATCTTCCAGAGGAAAATATTGTTGCTTAAGTGTTAAGGATGCTTGGAGTTGATTACAGGAGCTGTTTAAGTCTCATCTACTAATTGGGCTGCGGCAATGTCCTTGTAATCGAGACAACTTGCTTTTGGAAATGGAATCACTCTCGATCCCAGATAATGCATCTGCTACCAAATTCTGAGTTCCAGAAACAAGTTTGTAGAGAATTGGGAGATAAAATCCAGGTGTCTAAGTTGAGGTGGACTACATTTGTCAGCTTTCTGTTGAAAGCATGTAAATGAGAGGTTCTGATCAGTGTAAATCACAAACTCTCTTCCTTCCAACATGTGCCGAAAACCTTGGCCAGCTTTGGGGAACAGGTCAGAAAGTTTCGCCTGTAAGGACCCCAAAGCCCTTTGGGATGCAGCATAATTTCATGGATAAGAAAGCAAGTACGCCAGATTATTTGCCGCGATACTGAGCTAATGCGCCACCGACAGCAAAATCTGAGCATCAACCCAAAATAAGCAGAGGTACTGGCATGGGGTGATGTAGCAAAGTAGCATGTGCTAGGGCTTGCTTAACCAGTTCAAAAGCTTTTGTAGTAGCTTCTGTCCGTCCATTGTAGACTTCAGGCTTGATTTTTGACATTTCGTTTGAGCGTTTTTAGTTCCTGATGCCTTTTAAAATTTTTAGCCAAAGGTTCAGCGATATGTGGGCAGCCTGGTTCAATAAAACGCCTGTAGTAGTTCAGCATTCCAAAGAAAACGACGCAATTGGAGTGATTGTGGTTGGGTTGAGGAAATTTAAGATTGCTTCCACTCTATCCTCTAAAGGTTTAATTCCCAGAACTACAAACTTGAAAACCAAGGAAATTTAAGGTGGGTACAATCGTAAAAAGCATTTAGAAGGGTTTATAGAAAGTCCATATTGATCTAAAACGTTCAAAAAGCAAGTCTGAAGATGTTGAATATGCTCTGGCCTCTGTGATGACATGCAACTAAAATGTCATCAATAAAAAGCATAAACAAAATTTAATCCTCTTAAAACCTCATCAACAAAACGCTGAAAAGTATAGGCAGCATTATTAAAGGCCGAAATTGGTATCTGAGTACTCTCATACAATCCGAATGGCTTAAGGATTGCAGTTTTATGTATATCCCTTCTTCTATTTATGGGAATTTGGTGATAGGCTTTAACTAAATCTATATGTGAAAAAAAATATTTTTGCCATGCAGCTCTCAAAGTGAAATCTAAAATGTTTGGAATAGAATACTTTTATCTTTTTGAAGCCATGTTTAATGCACGATAGTCACCCACTGGTCACCAATCACAGGAATCTTTTTAGGCTCAGGGAAGAGGTGATGCGTAATTACTTTTAGATGGTCTAATATGGCCTCTAAATTTACTACGTGTTGGAATTCAGATTGCAATTTTTAAGCGATCAGGAGCTAAACGTCTTCAGTTCTTAGCGAAAAACAGGTGGACCAGATGTCTCAATAAAATGCTTAACACAGCTTAACCTCTTGTGGAGAATGAAGGCGGTTTGACGATTTCTGGGAATTCCCCAAAACATGAAAATGCTCTGACCAGAAACGAGTTTAATGGAATGAACTTCGGGAGAAATGGGAAGCCACAGTTCGAAATTGCGCCCTTTACGTACTATCGATTAATTCTTTCTATTCTAAAGATCAGTGGGATGAAATTGTGCCAAAAATCGGCTCCAATGATTGGCACAGAAACAGATGCCATTAAAGAAAGGGGCCATCTAAATACCCTTCTGTGATTTAAATCGTGAGAGTTAAAAAGTCTCTGTACTATAAACGTTGATGGCAGCTGCCTAGCGGCTGTTAGTTGCTGAAATGTACTTCGCGCTTCCTTTTCCTCGGAAATTACGCTGGGAGAACACTGACGTCAGATCCGGTATCAATGAGGAAAGCGA
The DNA here is from genome assembly GCA_019973955.1 of Trichonephila inaurata madagascariensis. NCBI lineage: Eukaryota > Metazoa > Arthropoda > Arachnida > Araneae > Nephilidae > Trichonephila > Trichonephila inaurata. The sequence continues at coordinate 31,183 of BMAV01020834.1, forward strand.
TGTTGGATGATTTGGCCTTAATGAAAAGGTATAATGTGAATATGAGGGTTGGTGAGAAGGTAGTCGCAATTACCGCTGGAATCGCTTTTTGTATAGCTGCAGGGGTGAAATACATTTCTTGGCCCTTTCTTGAAACTTCTTTCTTGTGATACCAAATAAAGTCCAGAGTCCCTAGAACGTGAAAATGATCGATTTCTGGTCCGATTTCGTGGGCGAAAATTATTTCTTCGTTCCAAGTCCTTTATCGCATTATGTAAGACTGTTGATCCTTTTGTTCAGTCTCTCAATTTCTTGGAGGATACGGTAGGTTTTCTGCTGGATGAAGCGATGTTTTGGTCAAAAGTGAACTGGGTGTGCTCACTTCGAGGATTCCAAGTGTCATACTTCTGCGGCTTTGATGGGTTATTTGGAGATGACAAAAATAGTTTGGGCACTGAAGTCGGTAGCTGCTGTAAATAAAGGTCCAACATAAGCTCTTTTGGCACGTTGTGCAAAGTTTGCACGCCTATTCATTGTCCTGGAGGAGTTTTGATGGCTTCCTGTCTCCTAGCTCTTCGCCGGTTCAATAGCTTCCGAATTTCGGTTGCGATGACTCGCCGGTTTGCTGGATCAGCTGGAGTTTCACTTGGCCATAGGGATCCGTTCTGTCAGGAGGATGATTAAGTCTCTTACAATTGCGCTTCTGGTGGCAGCAGGCTTGCTACAATATAATTGACTTTTGTACACGCATTCATCGTTTTCGGTACTCCGATGGGCAAAAGTTCGTTCGCACGTGGAGAACCAGAGTTGAGGGTCGCTGAAGTTGTACGGGAGGAATTTTTAACTGCAGGTGACTTCAGCCATTTTCCAGTAAAATAACCAAATAGCAAGTTAAATGAAGGTAGTTATTCAGGAATTGTCTGGGCCACCAATGGAGACAGGATGATAAATGAACGAGGCGATAAATGCGCCGTGATTTGTATTTGACTGCCGACCGCGTTCGGTAACTGCTCGGAGGGATGCAAAAGCTGCCAGGGAAGTGTGAAGTCGGAAGAAAGTGAATGTGCGTCGCTAAGAGCTGAAAAGACGCATGCGCAGATTGCATCTAAGCCCGTTAGTAAGCACTATTCGCAATTGCTGGAGGTCCTATGCACGCAGATCGCAATGTAAAGCGTACGAGAAATGAGGCGGAGTTGAGAAAACTCTACAAGATAAAATGATAGAAGAAATGAAAACGAAAATAGACTTGAAATTGAAAAAATTAAACTGTCACAGTTAGAGAAGGAGTTAGAATAAAAGCAAATTATTTGCATCAATTCCGGTCTAGAAAAGTACCTTGCAAAATGAAAATCACTAATTATAACCGAATGTAACATTGAAAACTTGGATTAAATAGCATTAAAACACAATAACAATCCCGGTACCCCAAAGAAAGCAGGAGTCATTTAATTTATTTTTCTATCAATAGAAAAGGCCTTCAAAAACTAAAAATGTTCCCAGAAATTAAAACCTAAAATTCTTTTTTGAATATTCTAGAGAGAAGGCAATGACATTCTTGAGGAAGAAGGAGTGGCGGGACTTATGAATAGGAATTTAAATACTGTGTTAAAAGAATTTCAACCAAACCCCTAAGTGAATGTTTAAATCAATTCTAAAAATGGCCAAAAATTACCTAGCGAGAGTTGCGCGTTTACCCGCTTCTAGATTTTCATGCGAATTTTAATTACTATTACCGTATCATTGGAGTAGGTCAATGATTTCAAAGTCAGTTTATGAATTAATTATATCTGGGATAAGATAATAGATAATATTAGATCGAGAATTAAATGCTATTGGTTTAAGTGAAAGTGTGGTTTAAGCTGCAAGAGCGCAGTCGCGAGTGTGATATTTTTATATCGTCCAAGGGGAAAAATTAGAGAACAGAATTTATTCCCTAACGGTGGTATTCACCGCTAACCTGACCCAGCTGACAGAAACCTGGAGTTAAGTAACCGGAGTCAAGTGAAAACGGCAACCCCAGGTTAGAACTCCAATTCACAGCTGTTTTTCGACCTCCAGCGCTTTTCCTGATCCCAGTTTCTAACCTGGGGTTACTGGTCGATTCCCATTGGTCGAAGTAAAACCAGTGACTTGGACATATTTGTTTCAGCATCCTCGAACAAAAGAGTTGCATAGTGTTTCAATGTTAATTTTTTCAAAATGAACAATTTCAAAGTTTATTTTACGCAATTTAGAAAAGGAACACTTGAATGTTATAGAAAACAAAGAAACTAATGCAGTTCAGTTTTAAAAAACGAAGCGTGTATAGTGAAATACCAGTACGGCAAATTTAATGAGACTATTTGGAATCCGTGTAATTTAAAATCCTGAATTTTTTCTTGCGAATATGCTTTTATACCTATGCATGAAATAAGAAATTTTAAACAGACTTTGCCTCCAGGATGGTGTCTTATACAACTGATATGTTTTAGGAAAGACAGAGGTTGCATTGCTGTTGAAAATACGAACATATATATAATACATAGAATGAAGTAGAAAAATTTCAGGGTTGTAAAACAAATATTGATCAGAATATCCAAGGTGAATGTAAATGTAAAACATTTGGTGTTTATTTAATCTTGAACATCAAAGCAAAAAAATCAATATTTAAGACATAGTCAGAAATTACTTCAGACAAATCTAGACACCAAATTTATCAACAGCTAGATTAAGAGAATGTTTCTAGATAATACCACAAAAGCATAGAAGCACAAATGTTTAAGCCAAATAATAATATTAAACAAAAAGCATCTTACACAAATATAAATCTCATAGATGTGCTTGTTCTTGGCATAGAATGCTAATTCTGCTGATCTATTCAACATGTCATTTATGTTACAAGCTATTTATATTGTAAAACAGCCTTGAAAGATAATTATGCTTTTCCAGCTTCTATGTAAATATAGCATCACTTCAATAAAAATTTCTATTAATTTGAAATAATTAAGCATAAGAAAAATAAATAATTATCAGATTACTTATTTTTTTTTGTTTGTTTAAAAGTAATATATACAAAATTTAATACTTATGTTATTAATTTGTACGATTTATAATTAAGATCGTGTATTGTAGCTTTAGAGTCAAAGGGCATTATTATTGCATTCAGTAATTTATTAATGTATAAGGGGGCGCGATAAAAAATTGTGATTAAAAAGGGGGCGCCAGTATTGAAAAGTTTGAGAAGCACTGTGTACCATAACGAGTTCTATCATTCGTCCGCGCCCAGGCGGTAAGTCTTAAAAACACCATAATGAGTTCTATTTAATCCCCAATTGCCTCCTTAAAAGTAATGTGATCTAGCTTTCCTATTTTCCGGAAATATGCTTATGTAACTTTCCTATTTTTTTGAAATATTCCCCATGTAAATACTCCCTATAATTCTTAATAAATTATTTAGTTTTCAACTAGTTTCTTTTCTTGAACTATTTGTCTATTTTATTTCGAAAATAAGTAATACACCCTAAAATAATAATTAACGTAATTATACAACACGTATTACCAAATACTCGCGTACTCGACCTCTGAATCTAACTTTATAGATAGTTCCTCTAACACTAATATACGTATTTTCCTTATAGCTAATATAAAACGGCTTACCGCTATACCTTAGATAATCAGTTACTTTCTTTATGTGTTCTGAAGTGACTTTAATCCGACAGTATTCCTTATGGCCTCGAACCCACCTTTGGTTCGACAGTACCGGCATGGCTAGGCTATTTCACGGAGTTAGGCTTCTTCTAACTTTATCTCAAATCCCCTTACAGCCCTCTTAACAATCACTTCTGCGCATAGACATAGATCTGGACATAGACTTCACTCTACTGATAACTTCTAATATATATATAATTCCTAATTTACATAACCATGTTCCTCTTCTTGAGTTGGTTGGAAAGAATTGCCATTTCGGCCCCAAAGAAACCCCAAGAGGACATTAATAGAAATCGTGATGAAAGCCCCGTCACAGAATAACCAACATGAGGAATCTATGATTCAAGGCTGTTTTCGTCATTTGTATGAGGTCGTTAACCTGACGCGGAGCACATTTTCGTACAGAAAAAAATGTCTCCATTTTTATAAAAATTTGTGACATTTTAACTCATGCATTTGTTTATAATATAGGGTTTTTAAATTTTGAAAATATTTCATAAATAATTAGTTTTTCCTTTTAACATGTAAAGGTATAGCTCATATCTCTCTCTCTCATTACGGTATAGGTCTGGTGGGGCGCGATAGACCTACCAGAGGGACGCGAGCATATCGAAAATAAAAGAAAAAAAATCTATTTACTGGAATTAAGTGAAACAAAATACTTTCTGACATAATAAAAGAATACACATTTACACTGATATAATTTATATATATCGTCTGCGATATTACGTCATCAAAATTAAAAGCTTCTACTTCAAAACCTCATTAGCTATCTTTGATACTATAACTACAAAAAAACCCCATTTTATTGCTGTAATTCCATGATGAGAGATTTTTTTTATTACGTTTTCTTTTCAAACCTAAAGCACTACTCGTTCAGAGAAGAAACAGAATCCAGACCCATAATCAAAAAAATTTTAGGAAGATAAAAATTCATCACTGTTATTATTATTGTGAAATACTGTATATTAGCTGCAAGCATCAGAATGTATTTGCTGCTGTTTGACCTTCGAACTTACTTGTATGGTTAGTTACGTCTCTGCACGCGCTCTTATGTGTTTGTTTTTTTCACTTATGGAAGCTGCAATTAAACTATTTCGGCTGCACTTTTTTCCTTGTAAAATATTTTTATGATTTTTAGAAAAGCACAGAGAGCACTTTGAAGGATTACTTGGCCAAGATTTATTTTTAAGAGTATTCCCAAACATATAAAGCATAATGAAAAACGTTTTGCACAACTTTTTTCAGAACAACCATATTGTATTAAATACACTTTTAACCCGGGAGCGGTCACGTCGAGCACAGAGTGCACGAAATACTTAATTATGGCAAAATTGTTTAATTGTTACCAATGGCCCTGACTATCCTCCTGTTTGGCAGTCTTAACGGGAACTAAGATATATTTGTCACATATATCCCTCTTTTTTGGGAGTGACAAACGTTTTTTTTTACAATCTTAAGGTACTTGTTTTGACTGAGTTCTCGGTGTGATACCTTTTTTCCAAAATATTTTCTGTGTTCACGCTACATTCCCCCCTATGAATAAGATAGTGATTTTGATTGCCTTGTTGTAGGATTTATTGTGGTTTGGTAAATGAGCATAATGAGCAGGTAAATGTTTGGTAAATGAGCAGAATATATGCATATTAAAAAAAAGAAATGGGCATTTTTAATTTTTATTGAAGGAAATTAAAACTGATAAAAAAAAGGGATGAACCTGCTGAAATAATGCATATTAAAGTAAATTTGAGAAAAGCGATGAACATGAAACGAAAGAAAAATTTTCAAATGCTACCAAAAGAACTCCATCAACTAAAATATGAACCATAAGTATCAGAAGACCACACTTTGCTTTGTCAAAAACACACAAGCAAGCAAAGTTCAACATGCTATTTGTCGAACATCAAAGGACAGTAAAATACAATAACAACAAAATATTGCATTTTTGCCTGAAAAATCATTCATGTAATGTTAGAGAAAAGTGTCTGTGTGATTTGTGTCTTTTATTTAAGGTCAAGCACGTTTGAAACTTTTAGTTCAGTTTTCTTGAATTTTTCCTAAAATTATCAAAGAAAAATTGAAAAGTCCTTGAAAGTAGGTAAGTATATTTTCTCTTAATAAAATTATTTGGAAGTACGATTTTTATTGTGTGCTATAAAAATAATTATACAAGAAAGGATTGGGGTGACTCAATAACCCCGCTCGACCATTAGTATCGAGTGCGCGCCTGCTCCCGGGTTAAAACACACTGAAATCTTTCCGCTTTAACCCTCTAAGCGGTCTGCACTTAAAGTCTTGCCATTCGGGAAAGTGCTTCAAAATGCACCGCACATAATTTTTGCTTTCAGGGGGGGTTTCCCCTCAAAAGCAGTTGAGCCGTATTTTAAGAATCCCTGGGCCCGCTGGGGAATGTTACTGAAGGCGAAAAGCATCTCGTGGAATGGCTGAATTTTCTGCAACCACTTGGATGGTTAAATATTAAAAATAATACAATTATTCTGCATCGAAATTTTATATTATTGTTCATTATTTAATATCAATTCTATATGCTAATTCTGGGAGGCTTAAAATTACATTTCGCTTAAAACATTATAATTTGAGCAATCATTTTTAAAAAAATCATTTTACATTTTTGTAAACATTGTCGCGCACTTGGCTTTACTCTCCTTACAATTCAGCTATTATATCAATAATGTTTTATTTTCTTATAAATGAACTCGTGCAAAGATTGGGTACTTCAGCCGGTATACTTTTAATTTATCAGTGTGTGTGTGTGCTGCCTAGAGTATTTTATAACTAATTAATTAATATTGTATTAAGAACAAGTTTAATAAGTATTAGCGACTTCCATGGGCTTGTCTTGCAGAGGAATGCTCTTATGATTAGAAATTGACCCTCTGAGTTCTTTTTCTATATTTAGCTGATATCTATATTTTGTCTTCTAAGCATTCACCGCATTTTTGCAATATGTTCCAATTTAAAAATTATATATAGAGAAAGGAAAAATAACATAATAATTATCCTATTACTTAATTTTTTTCCTTAAAAGTAACATATACAAAATTTAATACTTATGTTATTAATTTGTACGGTTTATAATTAAAAAAGATCGCTTATTGTAGCTTTAGCGTCAAAGTGCATTATTATTGCATTCAGTACATTATTAATGTATAGGGGCGGGGGCATAAAAATTGTGATTGAAAAGGGGAGCGCAAGTATTGAAAGTTTGAGAATCACTGGTATAGGGGGAAAAACGCGAAACACATTTTATAAAAGAAAATATGCATCAAAACTAGGATAAAAATGAATAGCATGATAAAATAAGTGGTTCTCTATAGGATAGTGATGCCAGATTATAAAATTAATGTTTTAGTACTTTTATATCGGAAGAAAATGTTCCGAATTTGGTCTCTATTCTTTAACATTAGCCAAAGACAGCCTCAAGATCATCTATATAATTCTATTAATATAGTTAAAGGGACATTTTTAAGAATTGCTAAATCAATATATATCTTGCTCCCACTTTAGAGCTAGAGTTGGTATGTATAGGATTGTGTAAAGCTGTAATCATCACATTCGGTTTACTTTTAACAATTTTGCGAAGAGCGTAGCCACACACAATCCATTTGATCTTGGATTATTCCTCGCAGGATATGCGGCATTTAAGTCTCCAGAAATGATAATATTTTATCCAGAATTCGGAGAATTTTGAGAAAATTTTATCAGGGAATTTCTTATTATTTTCCGGAGTGTTCGAAAGTACGCTGAAACAATTCGGATATAGGGGGGAAATTATTAAATTTAATTTTGATAACCGTTGAATCCATATACTGCAGAGATGATAATGGGACTCTGCATGATCGTCATTAATTTTGTAGTATATAGCTGTACCTCCTTCTGTTCGAGTAATTGGGACGTGTTAATTCTGTCATCTTTATGAAGACAATAATTTGCAATAAGTCAGTGATTCTCAAACTGTGGGGCGCACCCCTAGGGGGCGTGATAACCTTACGAGGGGGTCGCGAGTATGTTGAAAAGTCGAAAACAAAAGTTTATTTTAAAAAATTATAAATTTACTGAAAGTAAGCAAACAAATTATATTCTGACATAATAAAAAAATAAAATACACATTTACACTGATATAACAAACTTGTAAATATACCAATACTGCGCAATGTATTTTATAATTAATTTAACAATACTAAATGAAGAACAAGTTTGTTAATTACCAGTAACCCATGGGCTAGTCATATATAAAATAGTATGCACAAATTAACACTTACCTTAATCCCTTAAATACGGATTAAAAATTCCGAGATTCGTTCCTCAATACCACGGTTTAACATACGTAGGTGAGCCTATGGAGTGTATTGGGGAGAGAAATATAAGCAAATCCTCTGAAATAAGTAAATCCTTCGCAAACACTGTCAAGTTCTCTTTACTGCATTCCAAAACCTTCGGAATAATTTTGTGGATAGCAGTTCTCAGAAAAGATCATACTTTTGGAAAAACGTATATATACGTCCGGGACTTTTAACGCACTGGTTGAGCGAGACACTTATATACGCCGGCGGCACTTAAGAGGTTTAAGTCGTAATATAGGTTTAGCTTCAAAGTGTATTATTATTGAATTCAATATATTGTTATTATATGGAAGGAGGCGCAATAAAAATTGTGATTGAATATTGGGTCGCATATAATGAAAGTTTGAGAAGCTCAGCAATAAGTAGATCTAGATCCGGTGGAAGTTTCGTTTCTTGACCTAACAGCATATCAGGATTGGGCGCTGATACAAAGTCGTGAACTTCACAAATTTTGGGTCGGAGTCTGTTCGCATTCTAGGAGCAAATCGACAAAAATGAATGTTTAGAATTGAATGTTAGGCTGCGTGAGGTTTGAAGCCTGATTGCACCTTGTATTATTGCTGAGAATGCTTCAAAAATTACGTACGCCTTTTCTTAGGGCTGGGCGAACCTGTAGAAATGCTTTTTCTGGTGAATTTTGGTCTACTTTAGCATCATTGGAAACGGCCAAAGCAGAGCAGAAATGAACCGAAGCAAGGAATAAAGGCAACCTCACTAAGATCTGATAACTCACTGCTATCATCAGCATCTAATGTATGCCGACAGTTATTGAAACATAACATTTTTTGCGTGGTAAATATTTGAATTTTGTTTTTTGTATTGAATTTACTATTAAGTTTTCTTTAAAATGATATAAAATACTTTAAACTTTGTGCTACGTAAAAGCTTCTATAATCATACACACACACACACAAACTTAAAAAACATAACAATTGAAAAAAGTTTTAACAATTTTGGCCATCCATATATATACTACCTGTTACCCACCAGCGTCACTTGGTATTTTATGTTGTACGAACCCAGAACTCTTATGCGATAGGTGGGACTGAGTGGTAACTACGTAAGTCGGGGTATAATTTCGCATCTAAATACACATAAATTATTATTATTTGGGGACGGAGATGAAAGAAAATAGTAATTTAGAAGAAAAAATGTTTAATAAAACCTTATATAACACAAAATCATAAGCGGAAGTTGTTTTCGTAACAGATGCAAAACAGATTAGCTTTAAAGTAATGAAAAGAATAACACTTTTCGAGGAAGGACAGAACCTTTTAAAGAAGGACGATTAGTCACCTTGTTAATATGCGTGTTTCAAAATCGAGTCAGTTGTGATAAAAAGAGAGAAATAAAAAAGGGTTCATTATACAGTTAATAGTGCCATCTAGCGCGTTGAGAAGTTTATGCAAAGTAGAAGCCTTATGAAATTCAGTAGTCTCTAAATCTTATTTAATATTACACATTTGTAACACTTTTAAGAGTTCATCTTTTCTCTTAACATTATTTTTTCTCCTATATGTTCTTGTTTTTGTTGAAAATTAGCCTTCCGTGATCTGAATTCTAATGGATATTTTTAACTAGGGCTCCGAACCGTATAATATTTTTCGTTCCAGTTCACCTAAAAAATATATCGATTCAGTTCCAAATGAATAATTTTATTTTATGTACATTCAAATCTTAAATAGTCTTATCTTCTGGTTGTTTCAATTAAGTTAAATCTGTCTTTTAGAAGTAGTTTCGAGGGAAACTGAAACATGAAAGTATTAGTGAACATCAGTTACAGTTACAGTTTTGGGAGGATATGGAGCAACAAAGGCTAGTGAAGGTCAAAATAGGAAATCGAGAAGCAATGTACATGTAATGATTATATGGTTTTACATTAAACTAGAAAACACCGACAAGTTTGTTATAGTAACAAAATAACTGCAGAAATATCGAACCGAAATAAACCGATGTTTTTTTGGTTCAGTTCTGATTTTCACTCTGAAATTTTTTTTTCCGGTTTTTGGTTCAGTTCCGGTTCGAAGCCCTGGATTTAACGGATCCGTTTGCTGATGATCCACCAAATCATCGAAGTTTAATTGTGTCAGACATATAGAGAAGGATATTTCTAACTTGGTATGCTAGAAAATGATCAACATTGAGACGACGCATTGACAGAAGCATCTAAAACACGCCAGGCTCACCAAATACAAACTCTACTCATCATCCTTTTTACAACCTGTGCGCTTTTTGATCCGAAAGATCTATGGGAAAAGCATAAAGAGAGCATGAGCGAAGACATATTTCTCCGAGCTCGCAGACCAAATCCTGACCTGGATGTACAATATTCGGAAGACATTTTCATTGAATCGCTGATATTACTTGAAGATATGTGTGTATCAATTAACAAAAAAACACCTTAATCAGCTGGGGCTATTTTCTCCAGAACGTGATAGAGATAGTGTTATCGATATAGACATATTAAGAGAAAAACAATACGACGTCAATGCGTTGCAAATTTACGTTGAGGCTCAGATAAGGCTCTTAATAAATGATCAAAGACTTGCGTATGACTCAGTTATGGAGCATGTAAGAAGTGGAAATGGTGAACTTCTACTTCTTGATGCGCCAGGAGGTACCGCGGAAAAACTTTTCTACTCAATATAATACTCACGAAAATTCGAATGAAAAGTGAGATTGCTCTGGATGTAGCATCATCGGGAATCACAATAACGCTACTTGGTGGAGGACATACTGCATATTAGGCTCTCAAGTTGCCATTAAATCTAAATACAGCTGAAAATCCCATTTGTGACATTCGAAAAACATTTAGAATGGAATCTGTATTGAAAACATGTCAACTCATTATTTGGGATGAATATACCACTTGACTTTTGAAGCACTTGATTCGACTCTGTGAGATTTTCGAAACAACCAACATCCGATGGGTGGAGATATCATACTGCTCACCTTTAATTTCCGTCAGAACTTTCCCCGTTATTCCAAGATCAACTCCAGCAGACGAGCTGAATGCTTACCTAAAGTATTCATTTCTTTGGAGGCACGTGAAAAAAAATTACTCTGTCGACAAACATGCGGGTGCATTTGCTTAGACAGGATTCTGCACAAACATTTGGCATGCAGCTTTTAGTCATGGGCGAAGTAAATTTTCGATTGATTCTCGAACACTGAAAATATCTTCATAGGACTTCTGTCAAATTTAGCCATCAGTAGAAGATCTTGAAAATATGGTTTTCCCAAACATAATCGTTAACTTCAGAAATAATGAATGGCTCTGTGAGCGTGCTATCTTAGCTACAAAGAACGATGACGTTAATCGAATCAATGATAGGATTGAATTGAAATTCTTGGTGCAGTTACAGAATACAAATCGAATGGATACAGTTATAGAAGAGAATTATGCTGTCAGTTATCCAGTTGAATTTCTAAATTCATTAGAGCCATCAGGATTACCACTGCATAAACTGGTGTTGAAAACTAGATCACCAATACTACTTCTATGGAACCTGAACACAACAAAGTTATGTAACGAAACTATATACTTTCTACTAAGAGAATGATGCTGGATGTGTTTGAGGCAACAATAATTAACGGTAAATGTAAAGGAAAAGACGTGCTGATTCCACGTATTCCAATGGTCTCTACTAATTTGACCTTTCAATTCAAGTGGTTACAATTTTCTGTGTTCCTTGCTTTCTCGATGACAATCAACAAAGACCAACGGCAGTCACTGCGCGTTTCCGGATTAAATTTAGCGAGTCCATGTTTTCGCATGGTCAATTATATGTTGCTTGCTCCAGAGTAGAAACTCCAAAAAATTGCATATCTATACAACAAATTGTAAAACTTGCGATACACTAAATCTGTTATTTTGAATTATTTTTAGTTAGTTTATTAAAAAATGCAATTATTGAAAAAACTACTAAAACTCAAATAATTAATTAACAAGCTGTTATTATTCACACTGGCAAGTCAACGTCTCTCGCCCGGTTAATATACACTGATGTCAGTAAAAAATGCAACATCATGAAGAAATCCTCAGAATTAAATGAAATTTGCAGCAAATATCAATTATAGGAGGTTACGTAAAATAGTAAAGTTTCAGAGCCACCGCGCATGCGTGGCCAGGGCAGTGCTCTCTTAACTGATGCTGAAAGCGTATGAATAGAGGGTTGTAGCGGGAGGTTTAAAATAGTTAAAGATTATTTGTTAGGAGCAAACTTTGCGACTGGGCTTTTATCGCGATTACTATTAATGTCCTCTTGGGATGTCTTTGGGTCCTCTTGGGATTATATATATATATATATATTGTAAGATAGCATTAGAGCAGAGTCTATGTCCGGGTCTCTGTCTATGTGCAGAAGTGATTGCTAAGTGGGAAGTGGCGTCGCTAAGTAGAGAGTTAGCTGTTAAAGTGATTTGAGATAAAATTAGAAGAATCCTAACTCCTTGAAATAGCCTAGCCGTGCCGGTACTGACGAACCAAAAGGGGGTTAGAGGTCAAAAGGAACAGTGTCGGATTAAAGCCACATCAGAACAGATAAAGAACGTAGCTGATTACCTAATATATAGCGGTAAGCTAATTTATATAAGTTATAATGAAAGGGTGTATATTAGTGATAGAGGAATCAGTCCATAAAGTTAGATTCAGTGAAGTACACGACTATTTTGTAATACGCGCGTGTTGCGTCTTCTCATTCTAGATCAACTTGCTTCATTATTATTGTTGTGTATTGTGTTTAAGCTAACAAAAGAAGAGGGCACGACTAAGGAAATTCATTTGGGGTCGAGACTAGGTGTAATAGTAGTACCCCCTTAGGGTGTTCAACCCTCAATGTAATTCCGCCGAATGGCCAGTCAATTCGGAGAAAAAAGCCTTCGAAATTCATGCTTAGCTTTTATACAATTAAATTTCAATATCTCCAACGATTTCGTATCCTGGTTGATATATGGTCTGCATGCTATGCAAGAGGTCAGAGTTCGATTCTTTGATCCCCTTTTTTTATTTAATGTAATTATTTTTAAAATTAAATAAACTTATTTATGAAAGATTTATTAAATATAGTATGACATTTTATGTAATTATTTTGCATTTTATAAAGTAAAAAAATTACTGCAAGTGTATAAATATTTATATTACATTTTGTATAAATATATTTTTATATTAATAAATAATATTTATAATAAAATATATAATAAATATTAAATGATATTATACATAAAAATTAGTTACAAATAGTTTTATAATGTGAAATACAATATAGTATAAATAAAATATAATATAATATAAAATAATTTATAAAGTATATTATTATTAAAATAATTATTTTATAATTATATAAAAAAACTATGTCTTTTTATTATATTATTAATTTAATTATTTTTGAATTTTATAAAACATTCAATAAGTCCTTTTTAAATACATTTAAATAATTTTAAAAAGTTTATTTAAATAATTAAAAAAATTAATAATTATTTCAAAAATAAATAATAAATTTAATAATAAAATAATAATAATTTTAATGATAAATTAATAATTTAATAATAATTATTAATTCTAATAATAAATAAATAATAATTTTAATAATAAATTAATAATCATTTCATTAATAAATTAATAATCATTTCATTAATAAATTAATAATCATTTCATTAATAAATTAATAATCATTTCATTAATAAATTAATAATTTTAAATAATCAGAATACTTTAGAAATACATTAATTTTAAAAATAAATTAATAATTTTAAAAATAAATTAATAATTTTAAAAATAAATTAATAATTTTAAAAATAAATTAATAATTTTAAAAATAAATTAATAATTTTAAAAATAAATTAATAATTTTAATAATAATTCTTATTAATAATAATTCTTATTGATTAATTAATTATTTTAATTAATAATTATTTTTAAATAATTTTAATTAATAATTATTTTAAATATTTTTATTAATAATTTTAAATAATTTTTATAATAAATAGTTTAAATAATAATTTTTTTCATTTTATAAAATACAAAATAATTACATAAAATATCATTTAATATTTAATAAATTTTTCATAAATAAGGTTATTTAATTTTAAAAATAATAAAATTAAATGAAAAAAAAGGTGAACGATGAATCGAACCCTGACCTCTCGCATATCATGCAGACAATATATCAGCCAGGTTACGAAATCGTTGGAGGAAATTGAAACTTAATTGTATAAAAGCTAAGTATGAATTTCAAAGGCTTTTTTCTCCGAATTGACTGGCCATTCGGCGGAATTACATTGAGGGTTGCACACCCTAAAGGAGTTGTACTATTACACCAAGTCTCGACCCCAAATGAATTTCGTTAGTCGTGCCCTTCCCTTGTAAGATCTTAATAAATAGATTTTAGATTGAATGATTTGATTAGTTCTACGTTCTTCTCCACAGCAACAGGTCGCTTAGACCACATTTAGAACTGAGGTCCCAACGGGCGGGGGATTCACAATGGCTCCCAACTAGGTTTAATAATGAACAATTAAATTTCTCTAACCCCGAGGTGGGAGGTGCAAATGCATGCCGAGTGTTGCCAGGACTTTACTTTTCTGGGTCCGAGATTGTAGAAGACTTTTTAGAGGGTGTAGACAACAATATCAGATTTTTGGAGATATACCAAGTGATTTGGCATGTGTGTATTTGAAAGGTCATCTCCTGTGTAGAGCGAGGGACTGGTATGAAATATTTGGGTCGACTTTAGGGAAGAACACGGCCACGGACTTCGCGTAATTGAAAGAGGCGTTGACCAAAAACTTTCCGGTGGCTCGGAATAGGAAGGATTTGGAAGTGAAATTCTACTCGTCACAGCAGAGTAGAGGTCAGTAACCAACCTATTTTATTTAAGATCTTGTAAGAGTTCATAAAAAGTTGGGACTTAAAATGTCCGAAGAAATTTTAGAGGACCATATATTTGTTCGACTCGAACTTCAGGTCCAAGATTACGTAGAAGTGAGAAACCCGAAAACAACGGTTCAGTTATTGCAAGTGATGGCGAAGCTTGAAGAACGATATTCATGCAAGGAAATGCGGGGGTCGAGTAGTAATGAGAATTTAGGGAGACGAGATTAGGATGTGCGTAGGATGTCTAATGATGAAGGCAAAAGGAGAAATTGGACAGATGTGGAAGTAGGACATAGATCGAATGATTCAAGGAATAATTATAGGGTAATTACGAGAAGGGTCGTCAAAGGAATCAGGGGTTCGAGAGCAGGAATGGATTTAATATGGATAATCGAGGGTTTAAAACCAATGATGGGGGATATAAATAATGAAATAGGGGTCCAAGTGAAAATTTTAGTCGAGGGGTCCAAAGACAAGAGGATCGATTAAATATTTTGAAAGTTCAAGATGACCAAGATGATCAGTCACAATCGGTAAAGGATATTCCGATTAGACTTTTAGCTATATGCATGTCCCCAGTGGAACTTCCGTAGGTTCCTATTTTATTGAATGAAACGTTTATGAAAGCACTTTAGGATACGGGCACGGAGAAGTCGTTTATATCCGAGGACATTTATAAGAAATATTTTTTTTTATAAACAAGTGAAGAAATCGCGTGCTCAGGTGATCACGAACAAGCAGCATAAATGTCGAAAGTGGGGGTAGTTGAATTGTAAGTGTGGATAAGGAAATTCGTGAAAGCCACAGTTTCCGTTTGCCGATTAAATACCCTTGCATTTTCGGAGTAGATTTTATTAGTGGATCAAAAACTGTTTTAGGTTTTGATCTAAAATCATTTGCGATTCCGGTTTCGCAGGTTGAAAAGGTTATTCCATCAACTGATGATGGAAATTTGGAAATTGATCTTACTATGACAGGATTAGAAGAGAGTCAAAAATAAGAGTTGCAGAATTTGTTTAATAGTTTTAAAGGATTGTTTTCAGACAAACCGGAACTCACGCATGTTTTGTATCATGAGATTGACGCGGGTGGAGAAGCCACCATTGGTTTCGAGGGGTATAGGTATGATCGATGAAACAAGGTAATTAGGTATCATGTAGAGAAAATGTTGAAAGAGGGTACCATAATACCAATCCAATCCCCGTACGCGTCGCCGGTTGTGCTGTGTAGAAAGAATAATGGGTTACCTCTGGTTAATTCAAGAGCATATCGATTTTCCGTAGATTATAGGAAGCTTAACGCCATTACGAAAAAATCCCTTACCGTTGATTGAAGATTTTATAACGAATATGCCCCATACCACAGTCATGTCATTCCTCTATCTCCGCTCAGGGTACTTTCAACTTGTTGCAAGCCCTAGTGGTGTAGTTAAGACAGCCCTTGTCACGAAAAACAGCGCTTATGCGTTCACTCGCATGCCGTTCGGGCTGTCGGGGGATGCTCCTAATTTTCAGAAAGCAATAGATATTATCTTAAAACCGGTGATAGGGCGTTTTGTGAATGTATACATGGACGACGTCATTATTTCGTTGCCATCGTTTGCTCACTACGTTAAGCAATAGGAGAAGTTTTTTTCGATTGTTGCAGGAAGCAGGATTAAAGTTGAATAAAGACAAATATAAATTGGGCTGTGACATGTTGAAATATTTAGGTTTGGTGATTAGTAAGGAGGGAATTACAACGGACGAGGCTAAGGTTAAGGCAATAGTGGAGATGAGGCCCCCTGAAAATTCTAAGGAAGTGTCCGATTTTTTAGGCATGTCCCAGTGGTACGCGAAGTTTATAAAAAATAATGCCGATCTATGCGAGCCCCTTTATAATCTTAAAAAAAGGTATAAAAATTTGTTGGTCAGTGGAGACACATAATGCCTTTAATAAGACTCCGTAAAAACGGCGATTACGGAAGCGCCGGTATTAAAATTGCCTGATTTAAAAAACCATTTGAATTATTTAGTGATGCAAGTTCAATAGGCATACGCGCGATGCTCAACCAGGAGCAGAGGCCGGTAGTGTATGCCTCCTGCATGCTTAGTAGTGCGGAGAGAAATTACACGGTGACGGAAAGAGAATGTTTAGCGGTGATTTGGGCTCCAAATAAGTTTAGGACGTACTTAGGTTTATTGCCGGTAAAAGTAATAACAGATCATGCAGCGTTGACGAAATTGACAAATAGTAAAAATTTGTCAAGTAGAATGATAAGGCGGGTTTTAAAATTAGCTGAATTTAATATTGAATGGGAATACTGGCATGGAACTCAAAATGCGGTGGCGGATGTTTTGTCTAGGAACCCGGTGGAAAGTACAGCAGGGGAAAATGTAGCTTGTGCAATGATTAGAGATTTATTGCTTTCGTCTCAGGAGCAATTAATTGAAGAGTAGAGAAAAGGGTCCTGAGTTGGGTATATATATCGATATTTTGAACACCAGAGGATAGCTCGGTTAACGTGACAATCTGCGAGAACTGGTCTCGCGACTTAATTAGTTGAGGGCTTGTTGTTTTATGCGAAATACGCAACTACCTTAGGCGAAATGAGAGTATATATTTCGCAATCATTGCGAGGAGAAATAATGCGTGAATTTCAAGACAAGCCCATAGCAGGTCACTAAGTACAACATAAAATGTATAATAAAATCCATGATGCTTGTTATTTCCCCTATATGAGAGAGTATATTCAGCAATATGTCTCCACATGCCACGTATGTCAAGCTGTCAATTGTAAAAATGCGTTAACAGCTGGTCGTTTAATACCAATAGTATTAAATTATCCGAATGAGATAGTGATGTTAGACTTATTAGGTCCGTACCCTGCGTCGCGAGTAAGAAGAAACCCCTACGTATTAGTAATTACGGACCACTTTTCACACACACACACAAAGTGGCCTAAAATCATACCCCTTAAAAAGGCCTCCGCTTAAGTAATAGCAGAAAGTTTGTTTGATAATTATATATCGCGTTATGGAGCTCCAATAAAAATGATAAGTGACAACGGTCCCCAAGTTATATCCAAGATTTTTGAACATTTGAGTAATCGATTAGGCATATAGCATTTGAAGACAATTGTGTATAGACCTCAGTCCAATAGAACTGAGCAAGTTAATCGCGATCTTGTGCAAATGATTGCCAGATATGTTAACTATAATCATGAAACCTGGGACCAGTTTTTACGAGAATTTACGTATGCAATCAGAACGGCAGTGAATGAGACTACAGGAAAGACCCCAGCGGAATTGTTTTTAGGTAGAAATGTGATTACCCCATTTTAAAAATTAGTGGTGGTATCGGACGGAACAGAGTTTGCAATAGGAGATATTGAGAATTTGTTTGATGAGGCTAGACGAAATACTAAAGCTTAACATGAAAAGTGAGCAAAATATTATAACAAACGGAGGCGAGATGTTCAGATTAAGGCAGTGTTACTCAAACTGAGGAGCGCGCCCCCCTCTGGGGCGCATTAACCCGGCGAGGGGGATGCGAGCTTATTGAAAATAAAAGGTTTAAAAAAATAATTTTTGGGAATGAAGTAAAACAAAATGCTTTCTGACATAATAAAAACACATATTTACACTGATAATTTATATATATCATCCGGTGATCATCAAAAATAAAAGATTCCACTTTTAACGCTCATTAGCTATCTTTGATCACATAACCAAATAAAAAAAGACATTTTGTTTGCTTTGTTGTAATCACACAATGAGAGATTTTTTTTATTACGTTTCTTTTAACCCCTAAAATACTACTTTTGATTAACATAAATTTGATCTTCAAACTTACTGGAATGTTTCACTCCGTCTCTTTTTTTTAGGAAAATTGGAAATAATATTTTTCTGTTGCTTTTTTTCCCGCGGGAATGAGATTTATATTAAATGGATAAGCATATCGAGACTTTGAAGGATTATTTGGCCAAGATGTATTTTTATGAGTATTCTGAAACATATAATGCATAACGAAAAACGTTTTACACAGTTATTTTTTAGAACTGACATCTTTATTTTTATATTGACTCAAATACCTACTGATATGAGGTTGTAGCTTGAAAGAACTGAATACTCAAGTCATCCGCCCAACGATATTTTCAGGGGTGGCCAAGACGTCGACCGTGATCGACTGGTTGACCGCGAAGACATTTTAGGTAGTCCGCGTGACCATTCTGATAATGACCTCGGATATTAACAATTTAATTTATGACTTATGACATAGAATTAATGAATTATTTAAAATAAAAATTTACTACAGTTACGCTTTAAAACCTAAAACAAACTGTGCAAAGTAATACAATGAATTTGTTTTTTTACAGTGGAGAATTAAATAGAAACAACTTGACAAAGTTTATTAGATTATATCCCGTAGCCGGCGCGATGATAGCAACGCGGCGAGTCGACTAGTTTACCCGGCACACCCGCCCTTTTAGTTTCATTTCTCAGTTAATCGTCTTACGTTGCAGGTCACTCGTTTCCTACCGCACTGATACGATAATTTGTTGTAAACAACCCGTCCAAAATGATTTCAGCCAGGTACCAGTGCTAGAAAGTAAACTCCATTATCACAATAAGTGGGAAGATGATTTCTTTTTTTGTTATGGTGAAGGAGAAATGTGTTTGTCTCATATGTAACTCTAGTGTGGCATTAACAAAAAAAGCAAACGTTGAAAGACATTTTAAAACCATGCACTCTAAAATACGCTACAGACTTTCCAATCGGCAGTGAACTTCGAAAAGTTAAAGTGGATGAATTATATAAAGTCGAATTTACATTTACAGCAATTGTTATTTACAAACAGGCACCAAAGCTAAAGCAGTAACATTGGGGTCGTTTAAAATTAGAAGTTTTGATAAAGCAAAAAAAAACCATTCGAAGATGGAGAATTGATAAAAGAAGCTTTCTGTAAAGTGGGAAAAGTGCTTTTCCACGATTTTAAAAACAAATCTGAAATAATATTGTCAATAAATAATATTTCTTTGTCGCTTAACACTGTGATGCGACGGACTGAAGCTATAAATAATAATTTGGAGGATTTATTAAATGACGATTTAAAAGCTTGTAATTTCCTATCACTTCAATTTGATGAATCTACGGATATTAGTGACATTGCACAGTTATGCATTTTTGTGAGAATGATTTTCGAAGATATGACTTCAAAAGAAGAGTTATTAACTATAATTTTCCTTTGAAAGAACAAACGAGAGACCAAGATATCTACAATTCATCAAAAAACTTTATTGATGACAGGATTTCCAATATATAAATTGGTCTCTATTACAACAGATGTAGCTTCAGCAATGGTCGGGAATCGAATTGGTTTTATTGCATTGTGCAATGATGATGAGGAAATTCCCAGTTTTACCAGCTATCATTGCACTATCCATCAACAGGTATTGTGTTCAAAAATACTAAAGTATAATGATATAATGCAAATTGCTTTTAAAATCGTCAATTCAATTCGTTCAATAAGTCTTCAGAGACGACAATTTCGGGCGCTTTTGGAAGAAACTGAATCAGAGTACGGAGATCTCTTATTGCACACAGACATGAGATGGCTAAGCCGTGGTGCTTTTTTAAAAAGATTTCGTATTCTGTTTCCAGAAATAAAAAATTTTTCTGAAAATGAAAGGAGAGCACATTACTGAATTGGAAGATGAGAAATGGCTCATGAAACTAGCTTTTCTCTGCGATATCACTGCAAAACTTAACGACTTAAACCTAAATCTACAAGGGAAAAGAATAAATATTTAGCAGGGATGATAGCGGATTAAAACTTTCAAAGAAACGATAAAAGGTATGCGTCTCAATTAAGAAAACACGGATTGAGAAACTTTAAAAACATGGAGGAAGAGTTCATCCATAATCCAAACCGAGACTTCGAAGATTTCACCGAACACTTAGAGGACTTAGATGTGTTGTTTGAAGAATTTGAAAGAAGACTCACTGACTTAATTAGGTTGGAAGAAATATTCAATTTTATGATATTTCCATTTAATGAAAATGTCAACATTGATGGAGTATCTGAAAAAATATAGGACATTTAATAGATACCACATCAGTCGCGGTCGAGAAGAAATTATGAAATTAGATGCGATATTTTTCTTAAATCCAGTGCATCTAGCGATACTGATTTTTGGGAAATTAATTTCGAGGAATTGTTTTGTATTTGAAATCATACTTTAGATCGACGTATTTTTTGCGAATCTGCTTTTCAACCATGATCGCCCTAAAACCAAACATCGTCGCGTTTAACAGATGAACATTTAATTTCGCAATAAACTCGTACCAGCCCCAATATGATAAACTTGTGCAGATACACAGTGCCAAATTTAACTAAAGTGAATAGGATGGTCAATTTTTGATACATGAATACTTTGATTATTTTCATCAGTAAATTTTATTTTGTAAATATTAATATTAGTTTTAGAAAAATTAGATAATTTACCATTTTTCTTGTTACAGAAAATAAATATATAAACATGTACGTTACGTTAATTTAGCTCTGCCATTGGTAGACCACCTTCGATTTTTTAAATGTGGAGTAGATCACGGATCCAAAAAGTTTGGCCACCCCTGATATATTGAATACACTTTTAACAAGGGAGCGGTCGCATGAGGCGCAGAGTCAACCCAGGCTCAGGAAATCGTTAATTCTGAGAAAACTGTTTATTCGTTAACAGTGACCTTGACAGTATCCTCCTATTATACAGACTTAATGGGAACTAAAATGAATTTGTCACAAATATGCCTCTTTTTTGAGAGTGGCAAACGTATTTTTACAATCAAGGTACTTGTTTTGATCGAGTTACCCGCAAGACCACTTTTGTTCAAAAATAATTTCTATGAACATGCTACGCTTTCTCTATGAACAACTTTGTGGTTTTGATTGCTGTATTGTACGACTTATTATGGTTTATAAATGAAAATGAGCAGAATATAAAAAAAGAAAAGAAATGGGCATCTATGATCTCTATTGAAGGAAGTTGAAACTGATCAAGCAATTGAAGAACCTGCTGAGATAATACATATTAATCAAGATAGCGAAAGTAAATATGAGAAAAGCGATAGACATGAAACGTTTGAGTTGAAATGAAATTTTCAAATGCTGCCTAAAGAACTCCATGAAGAAAACTATGAAACCATAAATGTAGCACTTCGCCTTGTCAAAAAAACACAAGGAAGGAAAAGTTCAAAATGCTATTTGTAGATCATCAAACGACAGCAAAACTACAATAACGTGAACAAAATATGACAGTTTTGCTGGAAAATAGCGTTCCCGTATTGTTAGCGAAAAGTGTCTGTGATTTATGTCCTTTATTAAGGTCACGCACTTTTGGAACATTAGTTTTATTGGATTTTTTCGTAAATTATCAAAGAAAAATTGAAAAGTCCTTGAAAGTAGGTAAGTATACTTTTCTCTTAATTAAATTATTCACTAGAGTTTTAGTTTTTATCGTGTATAATATAAAAATAATTATAAAATAAATTATAGTTTAAAAACAAACTAAAAAACATGCTTTTGTAGTGAATCGAACTAAAAGGTAATATATATATATATATATTACTTAAAAGTAACAGGTACAAAATTTAATACTTATCTTGTCAATCTGTAATGTTTATAATTATGATCGTATTGTAGCTTTAGAATTAAAGTGAATTTTATTATTGCATTCAATACATTATTATTATTTTTTGGGGGCGATAAAAATTATGTTTGAAAATTGGGTCGCCAGTGGTGAAAGTTTGAGAACCACTGGATTAAGGTCAATGACTGGGTTTTGCTGCTGACACATCCCTTAAGTTCAGCAGTGAAAAAGGTTATGGCAAAGTGTAAGCCAAAATTTGAAGGTCTGTATAGAGTATTGGATGTGCACAATAATAATTTGGTAGTGTAGAAATTTGGAAAGAGATTAACGGTCAACATATATCTAGTCTGATTATATCATCAAAGGGAAAGTGACGAGAATGGTATAAGAGTTGGAAATTCGGATACCAGTGGTTCAAGGTATGAAGCGAGTAGTTTTGAGGGTGTGCGACCTAGATCAAATTGGTCACAAAATAGTAAGAATAGTGGGACAAGTGAAAGACGAGAGGTAAAGAGAAAATTGACAGGTCTTAAGGAGGATCAGGGTGAGGGCGCACGAGTGTTAGCAACAGTTGCAGACTACTTGAACGGTCCTCAAATGAATCTTTGATACAAAGTAATAGAAAGTTAAAGGAGAGAGAAAGGAAGCAATTGGTTACAAGAGATCTATGAATTGAAAATATATATCAGGGGGACCTGAAATAAAGCGCGGCAAGGTGCCAATAAATCTGGAAAACAAGAGGAGATTAACGTCATCAACCAACAGTATTCCTGCTAACCAACAGTAGAAAAAATTCCGAAAGAGGGAAGCGGCAGGTCATAGGAACAAGATAGGTGTTTTAAATTTTATGGCCCGGTGGAGAATAGGATTTGTTTAAAGCCCTGACCATCCAATGAACAGATTTAGTTAACCGGTACCAAATCCTCATCCAGAGGAAGAAGAGATCAACAGTATAGACCCCACTATAAGTGAACAAGGATGCAAGCGGGTGCAGTCAAATCCGAAATACCAAGAGACGAAGAGATTGGCCTGCCGGTCAGAATCACAGCAAAACAGCTGGTAGAGTTCAGAAACGAACAAACGACAGGAACAGGAGGAAAATAGATTAGTAGAAGTTGCCTTAGCGTCCTTGTGGGAGGTCCCGAAGTAGGAGACGTCACCAATTGGACACATGAATCAGGTTGTATCGTTTCATTATATTTTTACCGACAGGCAGTAAGGAGAATTATTGCAGAAGACGTCGGCCTTATTAAAAACTTTTGTGATTTCATGAAAGTTAATACCGTACATTGAGGTATTTTTTCGAGGATGTGCGAAAAATCCTTAAACTTTTAGGATGGTACCATCCGGACCAGGAAACAACGTATGTATTAGCGATTTGATTACTGCTGTTTCGACCCCGCCGAGGTGCGAGAATTCTTTCATATTTGCTCTTTAAAATGATTATTATAAAATGTTTGTAGTTAGAGCATTTATATAATATATATATTTTTGTATTGATTGATATTAATGTACATCTGGTTTTGGGAACGCGGCGTAGATAGATCATTAACCATAACACTAAGAGCACTACGTGATTAGAGGGAGAGAAATTTTGTTTAGAAAACTAGATGAGGTATGGCAAATGGAAAATAATAGATTTAAAATATGTATGTACGAAATATGTAGTGCGTAATAAATAGCAATGTGTGAAAAAAAATTATTGCTACACTGTATTTAAAGAGTTCTCATTTCAAAGTGGCTGACCCTGATGTTTTGAAGACCGGCAGATTTTTCTTTCAGGTATATAAAAGCCGAAAATGAGGAATCGAAATATTTGTATAAGTACCATATATATTGGTAGAAAAGTGCCTTAAGTTCTACTGTGTACGGCCAAGTTTTTTTATGGCCAGTTGTTAAAAAGCCTTTTTCCCCCTAGGTCAGTTGTCCAAATGGGATACACCTTCATAAGTTATGTAAAGGTTGATCTAGAATGATTAAGGGGTCACAGGACTCTTAACACATATCCGTGCAGTCGAAAAAAACATCCTTCTTCAAACCAATATAACTTAGCAATAAAACAAAACAATAATTTAAAATTTTTACCACATGATAATCATATATATTTACATTATTTATCAAATTTTCAGAAAAATTTAAAAAGTTATAAAGAAAATAAAATTTGACAATTTTAAAAATATGAAAAATTAGCATTTTACACCGTGCAGAACTCTGAAGTACAAAAATTGATAAAAAATTTACAAAATTAATTTTATTTGATATAAAATGTTCCCTTTGAACTTCTATACACACTTTTAAAGCATTTAGGAGAAAAATATGTGTAAAATACAATTATGAAGAAAATTTTTAAGATTTTATGAAAATTCAATTAAAACACAAAATAAAATTATATATAAAAATGCAGTATGTAGTTATAAAAGCCCTATTTTGTACATGTGTGTGAAATTTCATATTGATAGCAGCCAGTTTTTGAAAAATTCTGCGCGGGAGGCAAAAATTTTTCACTTTGAGAAAAAATGAAGTTAAAGGTAAGAAATAACAAAAAAGAAAATTAAACATACCAGTATGCATTAAAAAGCCCCAGAAGCATAAATATTGCACTCTGCAAGCTTTACATTGCCTCAATCTCCCTTGAGATTCTTAAAAGTTTTTGGGCTTTACGAGCTTCAAGGGAAGGTTTGCAGCTCTTTTAGCTGTTGACTTGCGCACTTTGTCAATGTTATTTTCGCCACAATCTAAAATATTTGTTTTGTTTTATTTCACCAAAGCACACATCGTGATCTACCTTGTTCTTACTTCCACTATTTTGTGGCTCATTACGCAGCTATAAATGCAGCTATTTCTTTTGTGACATTAATTCCTTCGATCCAATCAATTTCGGGTTATTTCCAAATCAGTGAATTCAATGACTCATTATGGGTATCTTGAGTCCCTCCTCCTGAACACCTTAACA
This sequence comes from Trichonephila inaurata madagascariensis, assembly GCA_019973955.1. Lineage (NCBI taxonomy): Eukaryota > Metazoa > Arthropoda > Arachnida > Araneae > Nephilidae > Trichonephila > Trichonephila inaurata. The sequence continues at coordinate 56,668 of BMAV01020834.1, forward strand.
ATTCTCGGCGAGCAATCTTTAAAACAGTTTAATCACTTTAAAACGGCTTTTTGTAAGGTGTTCTTGTGAGAAAATTCATTCACTGTATTGTTGTGAAACTTGAAACATTGTATTTCCTACATTCAGTTATTTTTGCCTTTGGGCAAAACCAATGCTCGGCTCACCATATGTGCTGGATGTATGAGCCTCACACAGCTTGCCCCATTTTCATTCAACATTTTGAAGAATTGGTCTGAAAGCATTACATAAAAAGTCAATTTGCTTAGTAACAAAGCATCGGTTACGCGACCCTTTCCTTACCAATTTGTTTTCCATCGCGCGCGGTTTTTCCATAAAGTCTTTCAACTTCCGCAAGCGGCTACCATTCGCTTTTTAAGGCCTACCATCTCTATTTTTTTCTCAATGTTCAAACACGGTCCTTATGTATGGGTTTTTTCAGCATTAATAAAATGTCTTTGAGTCACCATCACCTATGTAATATTGATATTTCAACTACGTTTGTTCTGATCGAGAAAAAAAAGCTTTGAACAATAATTCGGATTTGAAACACATAAGAGAACAAAGATCTCTCTGAAATAATAATCCTTGGCCTATATCGCATGTAATAAAACAGACCGTCTGTTGATTTTGTATATTTTTGAAAATGAATCAAGTTATGTAATTTTCAGGGAATTAAGTTTTTTCAATGCTATATTTTCTTGCATGTGAACTGTGAAATGTGGAAAACAATCCTACAGTGGATTTTTCTACTCATTTCTATTTTGCAATAACAATAATAAGAGCAACAAAGCAATTAATTTGGGTGAATACAATGTAAACTAAAGTCACTCATTCTATAACTTTGAAACTCCGCGCAAACATCATTTTCGTAAAGCCTCGAAAGTTCAGGTACACTTTGGTGTAATTTTTCTTAAAGATTTAATCCTATAAGTTAGCTAAAACACATTTTCGAAAGAAATATTACCTTATTCTTAATACATGGTACTTCCTGGATACATGTTTCCTAGACATCTTTTCTTTTTTGGTCTCTTTCCAGATGAAGTTTTTTTCCAATGAAACATCCATGTTCAAAAGTTTTCAATAACAAATGAAAAACAATGCTAATTCAAAATCGAAATGTAAATAAAGAATCTCGCTTAGATAAAACGAAGTTAAAAGTAGAGTTGCAGTTATACTACCCCCAAATCATCGACATATTAGTACCTTTAATAAAACTGAATTGGTAGAAATATTAAAATGTTTGAATGTGATTCTGACAGCTGTCGCAAAGTGGCGTAAGGGTATTTTTAAAGCCGGTTTACGCGTTACCAGTTATTTCACACAAACCCCCGTGGAAGTTTTCCCAGAAGTATCAAATAAAAATTTTGGTAGCAAAATGCTCAGAAATGTTGAGGCTATATTTTTCAAAACATTAAAACGAAAATTTTGCTGGATCACGAGGTCTTGGAACAGTTAAATGATAATTTCGTTTAATTATTACGCGCTGATGGTGTCGGCCGCGAAGGCGTTGTGTTTCAATGAAAAATCTGGCAGTAAATTTCATACCGCACTTATTTTCAGGCCATTAAGACCCTCGAATAAATGACGTTTTTTTTTCTTTAAGGGTATTGTGACGAGGCTTTTATCGTGATTTATATTAATGTCCTCTTGGGGCCCTTTGGGGCTCTTTCCAACCAACTGTAAGAAGAACCTGGCTGCGTAATTAGAATCATATGTATATATATATATATATATAGCCAGTAAAGTTAGCAGTAAAGCTGAGTCTATGCACGGGCCCAGTGTCTATGTACAGAAGAGATTGCTGGGCGTGCGCGAAGTCGCTAAGTAGACTGAGTAGATGACGCAAGGTGACGCCGCAGCGCGACGCTTGTCGACACCCGTTCCTCATGCGAGTGGCACGACCGTAACAGCCTCCTCCGGTAAGTAAAGTTTGGCAGACTTTTGATCTTGCTCGGTTGGGGTTGTGTGTGTAACAGCAATGGTCTACCATCTGCTCGATGCCCTGCTGCACCGTGATTACGTAAGGGCATATTATGCAGGATCCCCCTCAAACAAACCATCGACGGCCGGTGTTTGCAATAGGCTCAAGAGCAATGGTCGGGCGCCGACAACTCCTAAGCTGTGCCCTTTCAGATGAATTCCGCTTCAATTTGTGGGGACCATGTGATGGCCGTGTATTTGTGTGCTAGATGTTATGCCGGTGAACGCTGCCTTCCAGGAGTGCGCGTTATCGAACGACATATGGACTAAATCTCGGTTATGGATTTGGGAGTGCGATTTCGTATCATGGACAACTGATTTGTTACCAAATTGAGGTTAATCCGCCAACAACAGGTTGTAGCGCTACAGCCCGAAGTCGTTTCTTCTTTCAAGGCATCCTCGGAGCTAATTTTCAGGAGTGATGTAATGTACGCCCACATGTTGCAAAGACTGTTCGAGATCTGTTCGGCCCAACACATGCACCCTTCCTTAGCCCGCTTATTCGTAGGATACAGGCAACGCCTATTGAGCACGTGTGGATTTGGTTGGTTGGCGTCTGCCCGCAATTCCCGTCCTGTTGCTTCAAAGAAGTTTTTGCTGGTGTATTGGCTACACGCAGACATTCAAAATCTGTTTGAACATGCGGACGGCCCGGTGTAAAGCGTACCTTATTGCAGTTGCGTGGTGCTTTTACAGCAAATACAGATACTTCCTGGACATTAATTAAATATGTGTTTTTTGCTTAGAAAATTTCGTCATTTATTTGTACTATAATATAAGTAATTTATTCATTAAATTTTATTTAATTTATTCTGATGATTCCTTCATGTTTTTGCAATTTTTACAAACGGAAGTTTAGTATAAATATATATAGGGGTCATAAGGATTTTCAAAAACTTATGGACGCATAGCAAATAAATAAATAAATAAAAATGATTGGGAAACACTGATTTAGAATTGCTCTTACTGAAAGTGCGCCTACTTGAAACAAAATGCAACAGTAATATAAGCTTTATCCGGCCTTTTTCCCATTCTCAAGTCAGCTTAAATTTTGTAGCATGAAACATTGAAGTGTGCATATACACTTAAGATGCATTGTAAAAAACTAGATACGAATAGAAAACACTACGCTATTAAGATTTGCCTTCATATAAGATTTAGGGAAAATTTTACGTATTCAATTAAAATAACTTTATATATAGAACTTACTCCAATACGTGAAAAACTTATGGATCGAAAACGAAACTCTCGTTAACGAAATTATTTTCGGATAATATCAAAGCCTGTAGCACTACATAAAAATTCCTCTTAAAGTAAAAGAACACTTTACAGTTAGTAAGGCATTTAAAATTATGAGCCATAAAATGAATCAGTAGAATTCATCCCTATTTTAAAAAAAGCTTCTTTTTGAACTCCGTGCAGAAGACTGGCAGAGGTGAGTTTTTTTCTATTTTCGAAAATTAGGTTTTATGAAACATTGATCTTCATTTGTTTGGTTTCTTATGACCTCATTATACCAGTGTGCTGTTTAATTGTTCTACATTTTTGCAGTTTCTTATCGTAAACAGTTTTAAATAAGCTGATTAACATTTTCATAGAAGTTTCAGACTCTATTAGATGAATAATATATCATGCTATTCCCATGGAATGAAAGCTTCAAACTGATATTTGTCTATATTGAGTTTTTGATGATATACAATTATTCAAAAACCGAAGGCTTTTTTGATAATTGAAGAAGGATTGAAATTTTTTATAAATGTTCTGAAACATATGTTTTGTAGAACTAAGTATGGAATTAAAACTTTGAAAGAAAATATACATATTTAAAAAAAAGCCTTAAGAAATTAAAAAAGTGTTGATTTTTTTAAAAAAAAATTTAATTTTTCAAACAGTTTGTAATAAAGCAAAAGAAAAATAATGCTTGGAATTATTACTCAATAATGACCTTTATAAAAAAAAATACAATTAAAATCAATTTTCAAACATTAAAAATAAAAAAATTGTAAAAATGGCACCTATAACATTAAAAACATTATTCATTTATAAAAAAAAGTATTGCTTTAAAAATGTATGTATCATTCATTTATATTTTTATTTAGTCTGTAATACCCCCCACCTGGGGGTAACATCTCCTCCACGCGACCTGGATTTGTAGGAGGAAAGGATTTATCACTCAAGTTCGCTATAATAAATCCAATTTATTATTGTCTAAATATATTGAACAACACAAGTCTTAATATAGGAAGGCAATCAGGAGTGATATAATGTATTCCTAAGTTCTGTGTAAATAAGCGCCTGGAATCCTAACCACTTATCTTTATGAGGTTATCCTAAGAATCTTTATCTGCCTTAAGTTCTTTAAGCACTTGAATTTTCAAAAAAAAAATTTATTGAATTTTCAAACTTTTTTTAAAAATTTATTAAAATTTTCTAAAAGTTTAAATATTTCTGTTTAAAATGATATATGATATGAGGAAATATGATAGCTAGAAGTATTTTTATTATTTTTTTTTCAAGGAAACTATTTCTTGACGTCATCAAATGAGCTCTGCTAGGAGCACCTGTGTTTCTGATGAGCGCGAATCCATACGATGTTCAAGTGGAAAAATTAGAGTGTATTGGGCTTATATAAAAGTTTATGGAGACACGTCTTTTGGATCTTAAAGTGATGGGGGGAAAAGCCAAAGTGGTCGTAATCGACTCACCGACAGTTTAATATCAAAAATTCAAAGATATTATGGAATGGCTATTAGAAATACATATTGTCACGGCACATGAAAACTTCTTTTGGGTTGTTTTATTTTTCATCTTCACAATATTTCAGAGCCTCAACATGGACTGTGTCCTGCGATTACCTCACCTGGTGCAAAATTTCAAAGATTGGAAACTGAATGCCGAAGGGCACTTATGTCTTAAACACACACGGTACCTTATACGCAATAGATTAAATGAAGCCATATTTTTTACAGATCTGGGTGACCTATATTTAGTATTAAGAAAATATACATGGAAAGACCCAGAATCTAAATGAGTCAATTGATAACACCATATGGCCAGTGATTCCAAGATCTACTTTTGTGGAATTAAAAACTCTAAAATTACGGGTATAAATATGGCTACTCCAAGTTCAGTATGAGTCATGTAGCAAAATTAATGATCTTAAAACATTGTGATATTAGACAAATTTTTGGGAAACAAAATACAAGTTTCAAAAAATTAGATATACGTAGGATTCGTGCAACACAACAAAAGCATCTTGAGATCCCCAAAAAAGGCAAAATTTATAAAAATGAAAGAAAGAAAACACAAGAAGATACTTTTGTACGTGCAGAGAATAAAAATGCTTCATATGCTTCTGGAAAGTATTAAAAAAAGTAAATGCTCAAAAAATTACAAATTTACACTTAAAAGACTGTTTTCTCAAAATGTAATATTTTTCACCTTATGCACCTTTTTCTCAAAAACTACTCATCATATAAACCTCAAATTTTCAGTGAGCAGACTTTTAACATGTTTACACATTTTAATGGAGGGAATGAGATATATATAGCATACTTTTGTAGATATGACTTATTTAAACTAAATTTTAGGGGGGAAAATTGGACAATTTTTAAAAAATTCATATTTAATTTAATTTTAAACAAAAAGACAAAACCCTCCGTTAAAGTGTTATTAATAGAATACATAATCTACTGTAAAAATTTAATCAGTGCAAAATTTGTAGTTTTTGAGAAAAAGATACATAAACTTATCCAATTTAACATGGGCTACTATGGACGTGCCGGACCCCCTTAACTCGCTAAAGCCCGTTCTATAATTACACTTCTAAGTTTAATGTCTTACCAACAGCTCACGGCGTTCAGCACCTCAGCTTCTTTCCTCCTTCTTCCTCGCGATTACAAAACCGTCAATATATATTTAATAACTAATCTGCATATCACGGTTTCTTCTTGAGAGGATTAGCTATGAATCAACTCAATGCTGGCCCCAAAGATTCCCTAAGAGGATTAATAGGAAAAACGCAATAAAGCCCCGTCAGAAGTCTACTTTTCTAAAAAAAGTAACAAGAGTAGATAACGGAAAATACAATGATAAAATTTTCAATGAGAATAATAAAAAAATAATAAATGTATTGATCAAAGACACTAAACTGTGTTATGATGATATTGAAATTCCAATTTCCTAAGAATATTTCTTTTATTAGAATATTGTAATATAACACATTTCTACGATATTTGATTCAAAACATCCAAAAATTTCCAGAAAAGAATTATTTTCTGTTTCTAATAAATTAAAAGCGTGTTTTCTTATAGAAAAATATTTTTTATTAATCATAAACTTCTTTTCTCCAATCATTAAGATAGTTAATTATTATAACTAATATAAATGATGTAAAAAATTTCTAATCATTGATTTCATCGCATTTTTTTTCCAAAAACATAATTTTAACTGGACATAAAAGCTTATATTCTTTTCGAATAGAAAAATTGTTAATGATTCCATATAGGTAGTGCTCTTTCATTTGAAATTACAAATTATTTTAAATTAATCAATTAATTAAAAGTACAGTAGAACCTGTTTTTGTGCGGTCTTTTTTAATGCGATTTTTTTATGTGCGATCCTTTTTTAAGTAGCGTATAAATTTCAAAGGCTTTGGCTCCTCTGTAATGTTTTCTATCTATTTACCAGTGGCGGAACGGAGAATTTTAGGATCCCCCTTCCCTCTAAAAGTCAGGTTTCGCTTTTAATATTTTATAAATTGGATAAATACGTATTTAGCGTTAGTCAATCCTTAGGCCCTAGAGTGCTGCCCCCCCGAGCAGTACTCAATGGCTTAGGCGCCAATTTAATATGTTTTCTATCTATTTACCAGTATTGTAACGGAGAATGTTAGGACGCTCCCCCCCCGTGATGCGGGGATGTACTTTACGCTACTGAGATATAGACACTTCAAGACGCTCTGTTCATTTGTTATAAACAGTCTCCCGACAATTCACATTCAGTTGCTTTCTCTCAATGCTCTAGCAGCCTGCGCTTGATTGACGACGAAACTTTCAATGACGTGACATTATGAATAACTTGATGCATTATGAAGATGGACAAGAAGAACCGGATTCTTTGAGAGCGGATAAAAATATGCAGGGATCCAGCTTTCAAACAAATTGGAAAAGCATTTTTAAAATAGATACCAATTAAGAAAGAAGTATAAAATTCCAAAAAGGGCTTAGCTCATGTATATCTGGCTATTGTGACATTTACAAGCAACTGACCATCGGACCGTCGTCACGAACACTTATCTCTTACTTTATGTTGCCAAAAAATAAATTAATTGAAATTGTACCTTGAAGCGACAAAAGCGATTTTGAACTTATTCATTACAGGGCTTTGGATTATGATGAGTAGCAATGAATTATGTATGTGCATTTTGAAAACTTATCCATGTATACAATGAGAAACTATACGTTTTTAAAATGTTTCCTGTGTAATATTTAATTATTTATTTCGTTATGGAAGTATTCTTACATAAATTTCGCGAATAATTGGCATATTTTATAGTGGGTTTTTTTTTATGCTGTCCAAATAACAGATAAAAAGTTTGCCGAGTATTCCACGAATTAGTTTGTTATATGTAAGAATTTATGAAATTTTTGAATATTTTTTGTATGTTTATTTTTATGCAGTCCCTATCTACCAAACAAAAATAAGTTCAACTGTTTGAAAATTGGTACTTTCATGGAATTCCCAGAGAATTGTGCAAAAATTAGTGAATAATCCATTTCAAAGTTTTAAATGTATAAACATGAAATGCTAATGAAACCGTGTCTTAAAAACTATAATAACTGGAATCTATTGATAAAAAAGTTTTCAAGTTTGTTGTTTACTTGCTGTCTTACCTCAGAGTTAACGGTACCACTTAATGATTTTGGTATATTTTGCATTGTCTTAATTGGATTTATTTTAAATTGAAATTATAAATTAATTTTGAACTTCTTATTTAACTTTTGACTAATTGCAGAAGGATAATTCATTATCTCTCAAGCAAAATAAAAAAAACTAGATTTCTCAATTTTTTTTGTTATTTATATGTTTTAGGTTTACACAAACATGAATTTTGAAAAAAAAAACAACAACCCAAAAATGTTTTTTGTAACAAATATTTATTCAGCGAAATTACATTTTGCTTAAAAATTAGTTAACATGTAATATTTTTTGGCTTTGCTAGAAAATAACAAATTCCTCTTTAAATTCGTTTATACATTTAACAAAGGAGTTGTTGAGAGGACGAATGTATCATGTTTTGGAAAGACGCATGTCTGGCAGTATTTCACTTAAAATGTCGTTTAGAAGTCTTGCTACTTCTTCCGTGCCTTCTCCTTCGATGAAAGTTTTGTGAGAGCCTTTTACAGTATGCACACTGATGTGTCCATCACAGTTCTACAAAAAAAGTAATTATATTTTAAAGAAATGAAATTAAACTAAAAAAAAGTTTTTTTTCCTTATTTTAAAATAGTAACTTTTTGTTTATTTTTGATATACTATCATTAGCATCAATGAGTTTTACTTAAATTTTAATTCTGAAAGTATTCAAATCTAGTTTGGTAGTACTTATTGAAAGCATGGGGTTGTGGTACAGAAATATGCTGCTAACACTTTAAAGGAAATTTCAATACACATACCGAAACAAACATTTTTTCGTAATACTGGAAACGAACCTTAAAGGCAGGGTTATAACAAAAATGCTTTACATAAAAAAATGAGTAAAAGACAGAAGGGGGCAGTAAAATATCTTTAGAGACACAAAATTAAATTTTACTTTCATGAAAACAAGTTTTTATTTTAAATATTATGAGACGGGCATACATGCCTTTTTATGACCACCTAACGAAAACTGCCGAAGAATAATCACTGAAAAAAGCACAATAATTGATGTATCTCAGTGCAGTTTATTCACGAAAGTAATTTCTGTAAAATAATAAACGAAGAAAAGAAATAGAAGTTGAATACGAAAGGAATTAAAAACATGTTAATTTGGAGAAATATACACGAATTAGGAAAGAAAAAAAGGTGTTCAGTAACCAATAATATAGTAATTAAAAATCAGGATCTTATAAAAATGATGGACAGATTAATTGCAATTTTGATAAGAATGATTGCTCGATGTCAAAGAATGCTTCATGTTTAAAAAAAAAAGAAGATATTGAGTCGAATGAACAATTCAAATAAGATGTTTGTTATTGTTTCATGGCATTTATAGTAATGTAGTATTTTTAACCTTTCTTTCTTCAAAATGTCAAAAGTCTAGTGTGATAATCATTACTTTTAATGTACAAGCATTCATTTTTGATGATTGAACAAAATGCATTCTGCCACAACTTTTTCAATGCCTTTTCTAAAATATGCACCAATAATATCAATAATTATTTCTGAAATAAAAGTAAATGGAGAAGGCATCAAAAAAGATATACAAATAATCAGTTGCGTAACGGAGAATATTTGGGTCCCCCTGCAAAGTCAGGTTTTGGAGCCCCCCGTTGGATTTTATAAAGGGTAGGTACTTGGTGGCAGTCAGGCTTTGGGCCCCCCGGAATGCGGAGGTGTACGCTACGCCACTGCAAATAATGAAGAAAGAAATATAACATAGATTTGTACATATAACGAGTCATTAGATAAGATGAACAATTTCTTTTCAAGGCAATGGAGCATATACTAGGGCAATCTAAAAAGTATCCGACCTCCAAATTTCCCTCACATACTAATGATATTAGGATGACGTAGCTTTGCCCATTGGAAGACAGACAGCTTACGCATATGCTTGAATTTTGCCTGTGCTTTCGAGTTCGCAAATCGCTATCAAAGATGTTACATCAAAATTTCGTCAAAGCTTGATGATTCTTAGAGCAAAACAATTTGTAGATTCAGCAGGATTTTGGGGATGATGATATGGAAGTGATGCAAATAACGGCGCAGCTCAAATGATTCGAAACTGGCCTCATATCAGCTGAGAATTAGCAGCATTCAATTACAATGCAGCTGTCGTTCAAAGGGTGAAAAAGTATGAAGAAAAGAAGACAGCTGTTTGAACGTACAGGAAATTTTCGAAGAGATTGGGATCAGTAGATTTCTACACATACAATTTCGAGTGATTAAAACACGTGCAAAATGGCTATGTAATATGCAACCAAATCGCTGTTGGTAAGCCAAAAATTAATCCATCTTTTTGGCAAAACATGTAATCCCATTCGTTCCCCAACCTCTCTATTTTCAAGACATGGATCTTCCCGATATCTGATTGTTTCTAAAACTGAAGACACCTTTGAAAAGGAAACCATTTGTTAATGCGAAGAGATAATTCAAAACGGAGGTAGGACGGAGGAGAAAAGGAATCATTAAAAAAGAAATCTTCTGCAAGTGATTTTGACAGTAAAATTGGGTTTGTGGGAAGTGATTTCGGAAGAGGATTAGGTCCTAAATTCTTCACATAAGTACTGCACCACTCAAGGCAAAAACTCGGATATTCTTCAAACAGCACTCGTATACAACTTACATTGGCAAAATTGGTCATGGCTATCTATGATTTCTTGTCTCGTGGCATTTGCGGACCCCTAATTGGTTAAAATTCTTAGGTTTGGAGTTAAAAAGTCTTGAAAGGTAGTATTCTCATTATTAAAATTTTTTTAGCTGAAAAATACTCTATAACAGAAAAAGAAGAAAAAAAACGACGCACGAAGAAGGAGTTGCCCTCCGATTGTAATGAAATTTCGCATGCAAAGACATTTGTACCGAGCATGTAAATGATTAAAATTTGGAGTCCAATGAATGAATAGCGCGAGCTATAGCGCATTGGAACCGCGCACTCAGCAGGTATTTATGAGAAGCGATTCTCAACCTGATGGTCAAAATTTTTGTTGCATTGTGATTTAGGATACCTTTCATCGACTGAAAAATGCTCGCAGCACGATTCAAACTCATTACGAGCAACTTTCAGAGTTTGAAAGAGGTCGTATCATTGGATTGAAAGAGGCAGGTCGTATAATTGGAGAATCGCTCGTCATATGGGTCGAAGCGATGCGGCTATTAGAAGATGCTGGCAAGAATGGGTGGACAGTGGCAGATTTCAGTGTCATGATGGTAGCAGTCGACCTAGGGCCACAACAGATTAGAAAGACATAATGATTGTACGATCAGTTGTCACAGCGCATGATTCATCGTTATCAACCATCAGACGTGCGACTCACACACGAGTGTCCACATGGCCAATCACAGACGGATGATAAAGCGAAATTTATGCTCGTACCGACCGCTACACCAACTGCCAATCACGCTTGCACACTGTCGAGTCAGATTACAGTTGTTCTTGGCTCTATCTGGTTGTTATCATGCTAACTGGAGACGTATTGTGTTTAGTGACGAATCCCGCTTCCATTTGTGTCCTGACGATCAGCAAAGACGTGTCTGGAGACGCCCAGGGCAGCGTGCCATTTCTACTTTCACTATTGCACGCAACACATGCCCTCAACCAGAAGTTATGGTCTGGGGTGCAATTTTTTTGACAGCCGGACTCCTTTGGTTGTCATTAGGGGCACACTTTCTGCCCAGCGGTACGTCGACGACATTCTAAGGACTGTTTTACTACCGTTCCCTTTGCAGTGCCCTGGCCTTATTTTTCAGCAAGATAATGCCAGACCACATACAGCACGTGTATCTTACAGCTTGTCAAACACTTCCCTGACCAGTAAGATCACCAGATTTCTCTCCAATATAGCATGACAGAGATATGATGGGTAGGCGACTGCATCTACCAGGGAATGTTGATGACTTGGGTCGAGAATGGGAGCGAATTTGGTAAGAAATACCGCAGGATACCATTAGGATGTTATATCACTCTATGCCACGTCGTGAGGCAGCTTGCTTCCAGGCTATAGGTGGGTCAACACCTTATTAAGCTCGTTACTTTGTATAACTATGTAATTCTGAAATAAATCATTAAATTCTTCCGAAATTTTAATCATTTTCTATTGTACATAAACTTTCTACTCATCAATATTTCTCTATCGGACAATTCGGTGCATCGTTTTTTCTCTCGTTATAGAGTGTAGTTTGTCATAGCTTGTAAAGAAGGTGTTACTCCAAGAGAACAGGAAATGTTGGTAGATCTCCATGGAAAACCTCGCTGTTTTGTTAGAAATAATGAAAACAGCACGAAATCATGCATTACTGTATAACCCCATAGTTAACTATAATAGTGCAGCGTTTAACTGAACACATTCAAAGGCAGTATTAATGGGTTGGAACAGAAAAGAATTTCCTACTAAATTATTTCCTACAGATTTCATGGATTTCACAAAACTTTGTCGTGCTGAGATTCTGAGCCCGTCAACATGACGCATACATAACCCATTTTTAAACCTGTTTGACCTCTGTAAACCTCTAAAACAATCTGTTTGAAGAGTTGGTTTGTTTGAGACCTGTTGAACCATTTCTATTAGTTTGTTACTTCACACACGTGGGCCGCGAATTATTTGAATGAAACAATGTGGGCCTGTTAGGATATAGACGTACCCTGGAGGGCATCCTCAGTGTAAAGTGACAAGTCAATTGATAGACCCTCCATGCTCGCCAATCAGAGATTATTGAGAGTGTGAAAGTGGCTCGGCCAGGGGGTTTAAGGGATGGGTTCATAAGGTGAGGATGATCTTCTTCCGGATCAGTTTTTTTTCTTTTTTGAAGACACGGAAGAAGATGTGAGGGTAGCCGTACTCCAAGCACCAAGAAAAAGTAACTGCAAAGACCTCTCAAAGACGGAGTCTGCGGAGCAGCCCCTCGAATGATTTGTTCAGGGGTGAGACCATCGAAAGGGGTTGCGGGGACAGTCGTACCCGGGAGACGATCATTTGAAGATCTAAGAACATTGTTTCAGTTTTGAACTTTTCTCAAGGGAAAGGCTATGATGATTAGCACAATTAATAATGAATTTAATTTTTTAATTAATTTTATGAGTAAAATGCCTTTTGGCCAATAGCTGTATGATGTCTCTCGCTGCCAAGTAATGAAATAATTTTCAGGGCTCGCTACACTACAATGTGTATCCCATGCTCGAAATTCAACACAATTATTATTCAAATATTTTAAGATTATTTAAACATATGCGCAGATGCAATTCTTCTATTTTGATATATTTTACCTATTAATTACTGTTTGTTATAATGCATATCTTGCATTTGGAGGGTTCGTTGGATTTTGCTTTCATTCGTGAACAATATTTAACATGCATAAACATCTTTTGTACATGTTATGCATTATTTAAGCTGTAAAACTGAGCATAAAATTAGTCTGAGGCGTGTATTTTTCAATTCCTACTATTAGGTCAGCCTCTCTCTCCTCTCTCTCTATATATATATTTATTTTATTTTAGTGGAAGTTTCAATCGTTAATAAAATACATGTCAAAGCGCTCAATTGAGCTGAAGTTTTATATACATGATTATTTTGGATGACAATACAGTAATTTAATTTTAATTAATAAAAATTAATTGATTAAAACTGATTATTTAAGGAATTACAAATACTGCCACGTTGAAATCATTTTCGGTGACTTAGCGACCCTTTTGGCGATATGTGTCAAAACTTAAAAAGGTGTTTTTGTCACGTTTTAAAGCATTCAGTTGAACTGAAATTTTATAGACACGATTGTTTTAGATGAGAATACGATACTTTAATGATAATTAATAAAAATTAATTACCACTTAATGGTGTGATTTTATCATATGTATATATACATATCTATATTAATTGTAACTATTTAATAAGATGCAGGTAAAATAAAATTTTACTTTGTTGATCTAAGTAGGAATTGATTTAATTTTTTTTTATTATATTACTTGTTTTATTTTTTTAAAATTATTGTTAAGGTAAAGTTCTATGAAATATTGATCTTTCCTTTTTACGTATTCATTATACCAGTGTAATTGTCCCAGTTAATTGTTCAACATTGTAGCAATTTCTTATGGTAAGCAATTTTTTGTTGTTGTTGCTCATCTCCATGTCTAGCCAAGCTGGACCAAGTCCATGAACTCAATCACTCTAAAAAATTCCTCCCCCCAAGCAGTTTTAAATATGTTAATTAACATTTCCTAATATTTTCAAACTATTCGATGAATATTATATTATGCAGTTCATGGAATGAAAACTCCAAAGTGATATATCTCCATGTTGAGTTTTTTTATCATGTACTATTATTCATACCCCTAAGGTTTTTTTTTGTTTTTTTTTTGAAAATTGAAGTAGTGATGTGAAACTTTCCATACATGTTATGAAATGTATGTGTTGTAAAACGATATATGGAATTATCTCTAATATGTATATTAGTTTTTTAAAAGAAATTCAAAATCAAAATTAAGGTTTTTTTGAGAATTTTTTATGTGATTCACAATGCAAAAATTAATATAAAATTAAAGAGCAGCAGCCTGGAAAAACCCAACGCAGTTTTATATACTATTTTATAAGGTACTTTGAAAAAAAATTTGAAAGAAAATGTACAAATGTTTAATAATGCCTCAAAAATTTAAAAAGTGTTAGTTTTTTTTTTAAAAATTTAAATTTTACCAACATTTTACAATAAACTTGAAATTTTTTACATGGAAGGTATTACTCAATAATGGCTTTTATAAAATACAATTAAGTATTTGAAATAAAATACTAAAAATAAAAATTTTGCCAAAATGGTACCATGTAGCCTTAATGGCACAAAAGCGGATTTCAGGAAAACTGTGCCATACATTTGTTATAATATTAAAATTTTTATTAAATAGCGGTAAAATATTGATCCAAATATAGTTTTCATAGTAAAAGTTAAAACTAGTTAAATATAAAATTTTATTTTGAAAATAAATGCAAATATATTGTTACTAATTTGCTTATTTAATGCTTAAATTCATCTTAAAATTGTGTAAATAGTTTATATAGCTGAATGTTTGATACGTTAATATTACTTTCTGTTGCATTTATTATATGGTGAAAATTCTCATTTTTAGTGAGGGAAATCCAGATAACAATTTATCGGTCCCATTTATTTCCAGTTATTTGAAGTCCAACCCAACACTAATTTTTTGGCCCAGCAAATCCTTTGACTGCTATCCTATAAAGTTCGAAGACTTTGACTAATTTTGATACGATTTGATATTTGATTCTTTGATTCTTATGAAACTGCGATATATCTGCTTAGAGATACTTTTAACACTCTTGTGCAGAATTTGAACTAAAAGTTTCTAATTGCTATTTAGCATTTAGAAATCACTTGGGTATTCATTTAAATGTGTACGAGTTATTGATGATATTATTCATCACATAAAAATTATTAATTTATTAAAAAACTAACATAATTTATAATTTTTCAACTTTTTTAGTCTTTAAAACCAATGTTACCGCGTGAAGAAGGATTGCTGTCAATCCCCTTACCTCGAACAGTAAAGCATTGATGAATCCTTTCCATCGACTCCCTGTCAATGCGTTTTATCCAGAGACGGAATTTTAATTTAAAAATTTTATTTATTACTTATCTGAAATCTAAAGAACAGATTCCAAGACTTTCTTAGATATTAAAACTATATGTTTTTCGAATATTCCGCTTGTGCGCAAAAGCCCACCCATTGGGGCCAGTTTTCTCTCCTGTTCTTTAGCCAGCTCTAATCAATCCTATTATTGGTTCCACCTAACCGTGTAATCTTCGCGGCACACAGCAGTAACAGGCCTCTTTATACTAAAAATAATTAAATCTTATCCACGATCGCCTATGGGCTAAGGCAGTTGGAGTAAGGTTTAATAGAGAAAGATTTTTTGGAAGAAATTTGCTTAGAGGACATTATTATATGACGATTTTACCAACAAGAAGACAAGAAAAAAATGATATTTTAATTTAATATTTCATTTAGTTTAATAATTTTAGTACATGCACTAGACTACGAGGGTTGGGGTAAAAGTCATGGCAACTATTTTTTTTTTCTTGAAGATACCAGTCCGGTTGGAAAATGTGACATATACAGACGAAAGCTCGTGTTAACTACATGTGTGGACAATGAACAGCACTGAAATAACGTAACACACTAATAAATCATGATAATATACAGGACAATATGGCTTTCACAGTGTAAAAGAATGACAACACAGTACACATAAAGTTGACATGACAAACCTGGGCTTAAAGACTTTCAATGTAGTCCCCTGCTACTGTCACTACAACGATGTGAGAGGCGCTGAATACCATCAGTCTCAGCATTTGCCGCACCACGTTGCTCATCATTGGTTGACATACGTCCTTGCTGAAATTTTCCTACCCACCGTGCTACTGTACGGTATGGTAGGGTATTATTTCCAAGGGCTTCCAATAATTCCTCGTGACATTCAATCGCATTTCTCCCTCAGAGAATGGCTATTTTGACGTAAGCGCGCTGCTCAACACGGGTTACTTCTATCTCAAACGACACTCATCAACTGACTGATTTCACAGCCCTCGCTGCGCTACTATCAGCTATCAAAGAACCATTTGTTGCTGTGCATACACACCATGCCTGCAGAACTTTCTTACGACAAATAAACGTTTGTGATCCGTTCACATATCTAAAAGAAAAAAAATAGTTGCCATGACTTATGCCCCAACTCTCGCATATAAATATCTATTTAGAATTAAACCAAAATGCTAGGAATTTTTTTTACATAAAAGAAACTGATGTTTTTTTAATTACTCTGCATGAGTCAAGAATTCATAGGAAATTTTTTGGAGGTTGCGTCTTAAAATAAATTGCATAATGTTGGCATCGCCTCTAGAACCTAAGCTACTTGGAAACAAATGAACATTCACTGCAACAAACTCCCACTTCGACATATTTTTCAGCGTGAGTGGGTATTTTTAAGACTTATGCCGCAAGAGGAAACATAGAATGATTTTTTAGCCCTTTTTCAAAATCGCGAATACTTTTGACGAAAGGTACCAAGGTAACGGAAATATAACGTATTTGTACAAATATCTTGCTTGATATGTTTGTGCAAAGGAATTTTTTAATGTTTAGGGAAACAAATAAATGAAATGGGATTTTCTTACTTTTTCTAGATCAAAGCTCTCAGAAATATTGCCTGAAACATAGAGACTCTTCTCTGATTTGATGAGCATAACATCATTTCGGAGCTTGCGTTTTGGAGAGTATTGAATTGCCATCATGACTTTCTTGTAGAACAAGTCAAATGCCTCTTGTAGATCTTCTAGTGTCATGTTTCTGTAATGTTTTTTTAGCTTTTGGGCGGTACACTTGATGCGCTCTGAAGTACTGGATAAATTCATCAATTCTCTTTTGAACTGAAAACACACACACATGGTTAGTTACTAAAACTAGTTCAAATAGC
The DNA here is from genome assembly GCA_019973955.1 of Trichonephila inaurata madagascariensis. Classification (NCBI taxonomy): domain Eukaryota; kingdom Metazoa; phylum Arthropoda; class Arachnida; order Araneae; family Nephilidae; genus Trichonephila; species Trichonephila inaurata. The sequence continues at coordinate 74,040 of BMAV01020834.1, forward strand.
GCAAACTTAAGCTAAACGTTTTCTAAAAAATAAAATGGTAATTACAAATTTCTTCATGTGATGGCTTAAATATATTCAAATCCAGCAACGGAGTGTCCCACTGTAGAAATTGTATGTATCGATTTTTCTTCATTATATTAAAGCTATTTTCGTAAGTAGATTAAATTATTAATTATTAAAATAATGATTAAATTAGAAAATTAAGGAAATACATAAAACAGTTAACTAAATTTATCAATTAGAATTTAGTTTATCAAATTATTTAAAAATTTGTAATTATCTTCAAATTTAATCCCTGGACCAATATTAATCGGAAAATATTGGCCATATCAAATAAATACAGTATTCCTTATTCTGTTTGGAATTGCTAATCTTTGGGTTACTTACTTAATTAATTTTTTTAAATTACAATTGTATTTGTGATTAGTTATGGTTCCTACATCTTCCGCGTTGTCTTCATATCAAGGTGTATCAGGCACGGAATCCTTAAAGTTTTGAAGCTAATTTCTTTGGAAGATTTTGAGAGTAATGCACTCTGACCGCAAACTGATCATAAATAATATTTTATTTTAACTTATGCTAATCAAGGAATTCAGTATTTTTAAAATCCAACAATTACGATAAATAGAGTTGCTCAAATTTTCTTTAGCACACATGCACCTTTTAACACAACAAAGAGAACAAATAATATTAAAAAAATAAGTCAATTCTTACTTTGAATGGATGAATAGAAAGTATTTTATTAAGAACTGAAAATTGGAATAGGATATATATATATATATATATATATATAGGGAGAGAGTGAACTAATAGTAAGAATTTAAAGATAAATTAAAAGTAAAAAAAACTTTTTAAAAATCAGCTTTTATTTAAATACTCTAAAAAGAATAAAATAAACTTTCCTTATAAAAATTTTTTTTGCTATCAACTTATAACTTCATTGCACAATTTATGATAGAAAAGCTTGTCGCGAGATTTAAGTTCTTGTATTTATAATAATTAGTTTGAAACTTTAAAGAATTAAAATCAATCTCACTCTAATCTACTACTAAACATTACTACTAAAATACTACTAAAACTCAATTAAGTTACAAGCTGTTATTATCCAGACTGGCAGGACAGCGTCTGCCCGGATCATATACACTGCTGTTGGTAAAAAAATGCTACATCATAAAGGAATCTCATCAGAATTAAATGAACTTTGCAGCAAACTTCAATTATAAGATGTTACGTAAAATAGTAAAGTTTCAGAATCACCGTGCATGCGTGGTGAGCGCAACGCCCTCTAAACTGATGTTGAAAGTGTATAAATAGAGGGCTGTAGCGGGACGCTAAAAATAGTTAAGGATTATTTGTTAGTGGTAAACGCTTAGTGATACCTAAATATGTCTCCACGGCGACATAAAGAGAAATTCCAACAACTTACGGAGTTTGAATGGGGGAGGAGAATTGACCTTCGAGAAAGAGGATTTTTCTATCAGGCAATAGGAGCTTGTGTGAACTGGAACAGTTCCAGAGTGATGCGAGTTTGGAAGCAGTGGACCGACGAGCACGGAACAACTCGAAAACCTTGCAGTGGACGACGGAAGGTGACGTCAGAGCGAGACCATCGACACCTGCTTCGCATGGCGGTGAATGATCCTACAGCTTACTCCAGGCAGTTGGCAGCTCGTTGGTCTACTGCTACAGATGTACTAATGTCGGCTCCGTCAATTCGACGATGTCTGCTGCACTGTGGATTACATGCAAAGGTGCCTTTATGCAGGACCTCCCTTATGGCAAACCATCGAAGGCTTCGTCTGCAATGGGCTCATGAGCACGGAGCCTGACAAGCTGATTGGCAACAAGTTGTCTTTTCAGATAAATCCCGCTTCAATTTGTGGAACAATGATGGCCGCATTCCTGTTAGACAATATGTCGGTGAACGCTGTTCTACGGCTGAGACTTCTGTTCCGTCCAACACGTGCAACTTCTTCCTTGGCCTGCTTATCCGTAGGATATGTCGCCTATTGAGCACGTGTAAGATTTGATTGGTCGGCGTCTCGCTCGTGATTCACGTCCTGCAGCTTCAAAAGACATAATTTTGCTGCCCGTACAAGCAATATAGAATTCTCTTCCCAAGCAGATATTGAAAGTCTGTTTGGCTCCATGCCACATCGTATAGCAGCACTTATTGCAAATACTGATTTCGGACACTTAATATTGTTTTTTGCTTTCAAAATTTCGTCATTTACTTGTACTAATACAAGTCGTTTGTGCATTAAATTTCATTTAATTCTGATGATTCCTTCATGGTGTTGCATTTTTGCAAACATCAGTTTATATATATGTAAGGGTAATTAAATTAGATTAAAAATTAAATTCCCTATCTAGCACTTAACTCATATTTTTCATTTCATCTTCAAGTATCAAAATAATCACCCATTTATTTCTTCCGAACATATGGCCTAGCCAATAAACATGTCTTATTCCAGATCGTTATATTTTATAGTCCTATATGTCAGCATTAACTTTCAAGTACAATCATAAAATCCGCGATACTTACCCAATCGGTGTTTTAAGTGCTAACCCACTTAAAACACACCGTGGCGTGTTTTTTTCCTCCCTGCTCTTAGCAGTAGAGATGTAATAATTCTAGAATAAAGACCTTTTTTTAAACTAAGTCTGATATAATAAAATTAGTCATATATAATATACTATTTTATCTATATGTGTATGTTAATTTGTAATGGTCTTGGCCTTCAGGATTCACACGCAAATAATTCCTTGCTAACCCGCACAACGGGATAATTTCAACTGTGCTTCTTGAAAATTAACTGCTCCGCGTTTTTATAGTAAGAGAGAGCTTAGGTAATTTTCAATCGTACGATATCTTTCCACACACTCCAATAGCAAGTTCCATCCATGAAAATCATGAGTGCAGAACTTCCGCTTGCCACTTTATATGAAAAACTGAAACTCTGGAAAATCCTTCTTTTTTGTCTTCGGCACATTGAAGTACGCGCGTATGTCTTATTTGTTTTTCGTGTCGTCCATCTTTGCTTATGTGTGTGTTGTAAGTGTTAATTAAAGTGGATTATCTATGAACAAAAAATTGTCTCATCAATATAGGCCATGTTACGTCAACCATCTAAATATAATGATCTAGATAAAGAAAATCCATTCACTCGCCACGTCTTTACGTATATACAACCTCTGACAATAAAGTTCGGTGAATGAAGTCAGAACAGTCGATCTGGCAATACTGGCGAAACAAAACGCCGCACATGCATAGCAGCAGATATTGGCCATCTGCCCTCAACTTTTTTCAGTTGAGTGTAGTTTGTGTTCCATGTGAGACTTGTTTTATTAAGTGCTTGTTTCGTGCATTCGTTCTTAACTGAAAACAGGAAAATGAACGAACAAAAGATCAGAAACATGCACATCACAGAATTTCGTCGAGGCGGCGGATGCGACACCAAATTTCTTGAACTGAGGATAAGGACTGATGTCTCAGTTACTCTGAAACGAAGCATGGAATGGCGTTCTCCTGCATCATCTCGTCAGAAAAAGGTCAGAGCAAAAAATTGACGCATAAAACAATGCTCATCATCCATTTTGATCGTCAAGGCGTTTTGCACAAGAAATTTCTATCTGAGGGAATGAAGACGAATGCTCAAGGTTAATTGAAATTTTGACTCGTTTCATGAAACGTCTACGCAGGGTAGGACTCCAGGGTACAGAACAAGGTTCATGGATTTTTGTTTACGATACTACTTGCCCTCACACAGTTCCTGGCAAAAAAAGGGGGTGGGGTGCAAAAAGTGAGCATACTCCATCTCGCCAGATCTCAATTCTCCGGACTTCTTCCTATTCCTCCGACTCAAACTCGCTTTGAAAAGAAAGAGATTTGACTATATTCCTAACATCCAACGAAACGTAACAAGGTTTTGAACTCCATCCCAAAAGAAGACTTCTTGCAAAGTTTCCAGGACATGTATAGCACATGTCAGACGTGCATAGTTATGGGAGGTGATTATTTTGAAGAACAGTAAGGTAACTTTTTTTAACATGTCCTCTACGTTAATATTACAGGACTCTTCATCGAACTTTATTGTCAGAGATTGTACATATTATTATTATTTTATATTATTTATATGTATATATTTATTATTTATATACATTCTTATTTTAAGATTATAATATTATTTATTATTATTAATTATATTAAATATTATTATTAATTTTCTTATTATTTCCTTCTTTCTGGTGCCTTTCAACTGTAAAAATATCCCATCGACTACATTAAAATTCTTCAAAACATAGCATACACAGCTAGTAGGTTTCTTTGGGGTTGAATTTCAGTATGAAAAGTTTTGACAAAGAGTTGCTTTAATGTGGAAATTATGTTTGTCTCATTTATCTATATTCCTCGTTGCCCATTATGTTACCGTGAGATTAAATTATTTTCATGATTCAAGTGGCATTTTATCGCATGTTTCTCAAACTTGTAATTACCTAATAATAAGAATCATTATGTTTCTTTTGGACTGCTGGCTTGTTTATGAAGGTCGCAATCGGAAACAGAAGAAGAGTTACATGTTTCTTCTGTTTTTGAATTGTTATGCAGTTTTTTTTCTATATATATGTTTTAGGGAGATGTAAAAACTTACCTCTAATGAATTTATTTCGATTCCTAATATCATCACGAATGCAAACAATAAATCTACTTCTCTCTGGACACCGGGGCTCTGGTATTTTTTGGTATAAGCGTTCACAACAGCAGGAGATCCGTCTAAGAAGATGATATTTTGTATTTCGGGATACTGAAGAGGTTTGCTTTCTGCTTGAAGAACCATCTCGAAAACCAAGAATGCGCCAAGAGAATATCCAGCCAGAGAAATTGTGTTTCCGACGTTTTGTTTTTGAATTAACTAAGAAGAAAAAAAATCATATACGAACGAGCTATGATTTCTTTTTTAAATATAAACTACAATTGAGTAACTACAAATGTTTTGAAATGAAACGGACTTATTTTTAATGTCTCACAGCAACCTTGGTGAGGATTGAAAACAGTTGGATAGCAATAAAATAACTGAGGACATATCGATTTAATTATTTTTGTACAGGATCTGTAAATGATGAATAAGCTCTAATTTACTAAAAGTAGAAGGATTAAACAAAGTAAATCATAATGCGTTCTTTAGAACAAATTTAATTGAAATGGAAAATAATTTTTTTAAAAGAAGAAAAAATCAGTACTTTGTAATGAAAAATCAGAAATAAAATACATTAAAAATTTACGATAGTGATATCTCAACATTCATTTCCACAAAATAACAATTTCCCTTAATTAGAACAATAGTAAAATACATAAGTAGTTTAGAGCATAAATTATATTCTCATAAGGGTTTTGAAGACCAATACTAATAAGAAGTTGCATTTGAAGTCCAAAGAGAGAGAGAGAGAGAGCTATCACAATGTCTATATACAGAGATAATTTATTACCGGTTAGAAAGTTATTTGCAATATTTCCTTTCTTTTTTCGAATACAGTAGTTTTTATACAATACAGGTAAATGCAATCAATTACATAAAATTTTCAAAGAAATGTGTCACTGTCATACATCATTTTTGATAGGGGGATATCTCACCATGCTCCTGATCACTACGTTACCGTGTTCTGTGTTAACATCAAAATACATGCAGAAGAATGAAAAATAAACTTATAGAATGTAAAAGTTTCAGTATCAAAGGAATTTGAAAGATTAAAAAAGGAAATATAGGACTATGCTACGTATGCTAAATGACAACTAGAATTCGAGGAGGTATCGGATTATTTTGGGTCACATAAAATTCAATCTCAGATTCGATCAATTGTATTTCCCTTTTTCAACAAAATTTGTCCCAATATTGTTATTGGTAGAACAAGTGGAAGTCATCCTTTCACATGTTGCTCGTAATAATGTCATTTATGGTGTCTAAAGGCACCAAACAAGATTTTAAATGTATTCTTGAGCTCATTAATCCATATTGCGAGAAAGAAAGGGAGCATTATCCATCTGGAACTATAAGGATGGACATGGTTCTGGGGTACATTTAAATGGATTTGGGATACAATCCGATTTTTATGAAAGACTAATTATCCATAAAAACTATTGATAAGAAAAATAGTTTCTTACATCTTCCGATTCCCGTTTCATCCTCTGCAATTGGAAAAAAGCAATGTTGATATGGTGAACAACAGAAAAGACCAAATTACATCTTTCCAGGTATCAAAGTTGCAATTTTTCAGTATATTGTACTCCCAAAACTTTATTATACACCTGCTGGCCACACAAATGAAATACCAAGAAGGACCAAAGATATCACAGCGAAATTTATTCGGCAGATAACATGTTCTACAAATATCAAACGATTAAACTTACGGCCTCTTGTGAAGTGTGGATGATGACAAAATCAGTAGTTACTGTAACTGCCATTGTTGGCTATAACTGCAGCCACACGACTCGGCATAGAATATAGGAGGCTTTGGATGTAATCCATGAGATACAGCTGTTCATGCGGCTTCCACATATTGCCAAAATTGATCTGGTGTAGTAACGGGTAGTTTAACCGGGGTCAGTCGTTGTGCAAGCATGGAACATAGGTTTTCGATTGGCGATAGATCGGGAGAACAAGCAGACTAAGGAAGCAATTCAATCAGATGGGTAAAGAAGCACTCTTAAACAATGCCCGTCACTCGCAGTCGTGCATTATCCTGTTGGAATATTGCTGATGTCAAGCGCTAAATGTAAGGTAGGACCATGGGCTCCAACATCTCAGAGATTTATCGCTGGCTGTTAAGTGTACTGGCAAAGAGAGAGAGAGCGTACTAGAGGGGTGCAGCAGTGAAATCCAATACCACCCCTAACCATGATAGCAGGTGTATATAATAATGATAATGTAATGATCAAATAATATTTAATTTATTCGATTAGTGAGTTATTTGTTTCTCAACTGTTTCACTGAGTTTTTGCAAATCGATCTCAATGCTTTTTATTTGTTTTATCTTTGATGTTGCGGGTTTTTCGTGGGTTAATTTTTAAAAGAAAATTTTCTGTTTGAAAAATTTTCCCCTTTCAAGGGGAGCCCTTTCGCAGGTGTGGATCTAAGAGCTCACGACTTTTTGTGTTATAATTTTTTTTTGAAGTGAAAATTTCTTTAGCCGCGTTGGACACTTTTTGGTAAGGGAAAATCTTAATGCGTTCGCGTCACCGACATGCTTATGACTCTTTATGTTGTGAAGGTTGCTTCTCCTCGCAGAGGGCATTATAGTACAAAAGCCAACTTACCGAGTGAGTGATTGAGTATTATGTTTACGTCCCTTTCCCCATTAAGGTTTTGAACCCGTAATTCGCCAACTTCCCGAGAAATTTTTGTAGCGAATTGAAAAAATATTTTATGAAAATAAATGTTCTTGCATATTTAATAGTTTTTGATTTTTTTTAAAAAAATAATTTTTTAAAAAACTTACCACCAGTTTTGAAAAAATAAGAAAAAATATAACTTTTTTTAAGGTAACGGTTAAATATAACTTTTGGAATTTTTAGAAGTCAAATTATGTGGGGAATTAAAATTTTGCATTTATATTTCGATATTAAAATAATACAATAATGCTATTTTTGATTGGAAATGGAAATATTTTAATGGAAGAAATATAGGTAATAGAATCAAGATATATCACAAAAGAGAAGCCCCATCAGTATGTCCTGAAGGAATTAAAATTTTTTTTTAAAAAACGCAGTGGAAAAATGAGTACAACCATTCTATTCTAAACAGTGAAAAAAAATAAAACAATATTTTTGGCATTTTATTTTTTCTTTAGGATGTCATAATGCGGGAGCAAGAAAAAAATTTTTGTTGCGGGGAAGTTACAAAAAAATAAGAGCGGATAAAAACTGGTGGATTCCCTTTACGAATTAATTTTGGTTCTTAACCGCCCTTTACATGATAAGAAACAAAATAGATGTTGCAGACAGATTATCAAATGGCCCTTTTGGGAAAATTGTGTTACTTAGAGAGAGATAAAAAATCATGAACCTTAAAAAATTTTGGGATAAAATTTTCCCAAAACTATGCGGACAAAAAACGAGCTACAAAATCGAGGAATTTTTAGTGTCCCCCCTGCCCCCTTGAGGGATGATTTTTGGCCAATTATTCCTCAGACTTTCCCCTCATCCACACCCACTTAATAACAATAAAACCATAATAGCGAAAAAAAAAAACATTTTCCACTTATTTCTGCTTTGGCAATGATTATTCACAAATCACGGGGAGATACTAAATGTTTGGGTCTACAAATTTTACGATTAAAACATTCTGAAAATTAGTAAAAGTAGCTTTAACAAGAGTAACGGGGGATTCAAGATTTTTTTTTGGATACTCAAGAAAAAATATTGGGCATCAGCCGGAAATTTTGGTTTGGGAGAACGGGGAACACCTCTAAACGCTTGGGGAAACAGATAAACATCAAAAAAAGATTAACAAGTCATCGAAAGGTTTCTAAAATTAGAATTAAAAAGGGCAAAACAATACATTAAAAAACGCGGTCCCCAAAATTTTTCTAAATTCATCTCCAACCAGGGATTATCGAAAATTTTTATTAAATTAAAAAGTTTGCAGGGCATGCTGCTGACCTAAAAATGATGCAAAGTAAAAAGTCAAATGTTCTGTTTTGTCAAAAAAATTGTATGAAAAACAAAAACCATTTTTGATATTCAGAATTTAAACCCTTTGTTGTAAGTTAAAAAAAGCCCCAAGTTCCAAAAATTCCCAAATACCAAGATACGTCACCCCCTTATTACCCACATACGGACATACATACTAAATTCACTAGAACAGTGTTTCTAAACCCGGGGGCGCCCCCCTGGGGGAAAAACCCTTTGGAGGGGAGCGCGAGCAAAATTCGAAAAAAAAAAAGTTTAAAAAAAAATTATTTACGGGAATGAAGAAAAAAAAAATTATTTCGACATAAAAAAACACACATTTAAATTGATATAATTTATATATATCTTGCGATATTCGTCATAAAAAAAAAAGTTTTCTACCAAAACCTCATTATCTTTTTTGGATACTATAACCAAAAAAAAAACATTTTTTTTTGATTTGGGGTAATCCCATGATGAAAATTTTTTATTACGTGTTCTTTTCAAATTTAAAATACTACTCTTTCAGAGAAAAACAAAACCCAGACCCATAATCAAAAAAATTTTAAGGAGAAAAAAAATTTCTACTGTTTTTTTGAAATATTGTACATTGCTGTAGGCAGAGAGAATGTATTTGCTGCGGTTTGACCTTCGAACTTACTTTTTTACGGTTAGTTACGTCCCTGCCCCTTTTTGTATTTGCCCTTTGGGATATTGTAAATAAGTTTTTTTCTGCTGCTTTTTTTTCCTTTTAAAAATGTTTTTTGATTTCTGGAAAAACATAGAGAGCACTTTGAAACATTACTTGGCCAAGATTTATTTTTTTAGTATTCCCAAAAAATATAAAGCAAAAGAAAAAAAGTTTTTTCACAATTTTTTTTGGGGCATCCATATTGTATTAAATACACTTTAATCCGGGAGTGGTCACGCCGAGCGCTGAGCGCAAGAAATCGGTAATTCTGTGACAAAACTGTTTAATTGTTTTCCAATTTGGCCCCTTAATTTTCCCCCCTGTTTGGAAAAGTTTTTCGTGAACTTAAATATATTTTTTCCCCCTTTTCCCCCCCTTTTTTGGGGGACAAACGTTTTACAATCTTAAGGTAATTTTTTTTGACTGGGGTTCCCCGGTGGGTCACTTTTTTCCAAAAAAATTTTTGTGTTCATGCTACATCCCCCACCCTATGAATAACTTAGTGACTTCGACCGCCTTGTTGTACGACTTATTGTGGTTTGGGAAAAAACAGGTAAATGTTTGGTAAATGATCAGAATATATATTTAAAAAAAAAAAGGGGTCCTTTTATCTCTATTGAAAGATGTTAAAAATGATTAAAAAAAAAAAGGGGTTAAAACCCGGAAAATTTTGCCAAATTAAAAAATAAATTTGAGAAAAGCGATGAACATGAAACGAAAAAAAAAATTTTTAAATGCTACCAAAAAAAAACCCCCCTCAACTAAAAATATGAAGTTTTAAGTATCAGAAGACACACCTTTTCTTTTGTCCCACAAGCAAGCAAAAAATTCAACATGCTATTTGTCGAACATCAAAAATCGTAAAAATACAAAAATAGAACAAAAAAAGGGCAGTTTTGCCTGCAAATAACATTCCTGTAATGTTAGCGAAAAGTGTCTGTGATTTGTGCCTTTTTTTAAAGGGCACGCCCCAGTTTAAAACATTTTAGTTCAGTTTTCTTGGGTTTTTTTTCCCAGAATTAGCAAAAAAAATTGAAAAGTCTTTTTTAAAAAAAGGTAAGTATATTTTTTTAAATAAATTATTCACTTTTGAATTACGATTTTTTTTGTGTAATTTTAAAAATAATTATGAAAAAAGGGGTTGGGGGACTCAATAACCCCCGGGGTTCACCATCAGTATCGAGTGATCACCCTGCCGGGGTTAAAACATGTTGGGAAAACTTTTTGCTTTATATATTAAAAAAAAATACAATTATTCTTCATCGGAATTGTATGTTATTGTTATTATTCAACATCAATTTAAATGCTAATTCTGTGAGGCTTAAAATTACAGTTCCTTAAAAAAAATTTTAATTTGAGCAATCATTTAAAAAAAATCATTTTACATATTTTTTAAACATTGTCTCCACCCTGGTTTTTCTTTTCCTTAAAAAATTCAGCCCATTATATCAATAATGTTTTTTTTTCTTTTTAAATGAACTCCCTGCAAAGAGCGGGGACTTCAGCCGGTTTTTTATCAGTGTGCTGCACAGAGTATTTTTATAACTAATTAATTAATACCAAATTAAGAACAAGTTTTTTTAAAAAGTATTAGCGACTTTTATGGGCTTTTCCCTTTCAGAGCAGAATGCTTATGATTAGAAACCGACCCTCTGATTTCCTTTTTTTTTTATATTTAGCTGATATCTAATTTTGTCTTCTAAGCAGCCACCGCATTTTTTCAATATGTTCCAATTTAAAAAAAATTTGGGGAAAGGGGTTTAAAATAATGATTATCCTATAACTTATTTTTTTTTTTTGCTTAAAAATTACATATACAAAAATTTTAAAACTTATGTTATTAATTTGTACGGTTTTTAATTAAGATCGGGATTGTGCTTTAGCGTCAAAAAGTGCATTATTATTGCATTCAGAAATTTATTAATGTATAAGGGGGGGGCGATAAAAAATTTTGATTAAAAAGGGGGGGCCAGTTGGGAAAATTTGAGGCAACTGCACCAGAAGCATTGGTGTTGATGTTTGATAATGGCGAAAATGCGTTGCTCGTTGCGATTTCCGAGAAAGGGGAATAATACTACCGGGGTTTCCGTTTATATTTCGCCCCAAATCTATAAGACAGATAGAACAATTTTTTTTCGAAAAATTTTATGCTTTATACAAAAAAAAGTTTCTAAAAAACTGAAAAAAAGATTTGGCAAAAAAGTGATGATGTACCGATTTATTTTTAAATGGAGACTTCAATTTTTAACTTTGCAGATGATAAAATTACAACTTATTGAATTTCTGAATGAAACAATTTTAAAAATGTCCAATGATAAAAAAACTCAGTTTTTCAAAATATAAAACGACGATCGATGCGGTTTTTTTGGTGAAAAATTTGATAAATTTTTTCCCTTTTTTTACTTTAATTAAAAAGCCTATTGTATCTTTTTTACAACAAAATGAAATAATTGAAAGTACAAAAAGTTTAAGTATTGTTGAAATTAATGATGACAATGATGCAAACAATTAAAATAATGCTAAAATCAAGTACATTGAAATACACAGAACAATAGAAGATACGATTCAATACATAGAAGACCTTCAAAAGAAGCTTCTAGCTTTCGGGAAAACGAAGAATGAAAATAAGTTTTTGCCTGCTTCTCCAGTATCTCTACCTGCCTCACCAGTGTCAGGGAAACTGTACACCTAAAACAGAAAAACCAGCTGGGAGGTGTACAAGATTTAATTTTGTACAACTTCTGAAGCCAATGGATGGACTGAAGAAATCAAAGCATGTCAGCTAGTAGCATCCCTTAGAGGTGAAGCCACTGAAGTATTGCAGACTCTACCCGACACAGAGCGACTGAATTTGAACTCTCTGTATTATGCTCTGGATCTTCTATTCGGCCAGAAATACTCCAAGGACTACGCACGTCTGCAGATGAAAAGAAGACTCCGGAAAACCGGAGAAAGCTTGCAGGAGTATGCCTTTGAAATACAAAGACTCACCACCTTAGCTTTCTCAGAAAATGTGCGAGAAATGATTTCTCTCGAGTATTTCGTGGATGGACTAAAGGATGAAGAAATCCAGAGGGTTGTGTAAGAATGGCAGAAGTCCAAGATCTTAAATCTGCCCTGTTATATGCCCTGAAATGTGAGGCCGTCACTCAAGCCTGGTGCATAGACCACCATTCCATCCGAGTGTTTCTTCCATGCGTATCACTCTTAAAGAATTGTTTATTTTATTATTTTTTTTTGTGATTGTTTTGCATAAGATCTACGATTCTGGATCTACGTAACAATATGATAGTATATTAATTGTTATTTCAAATGAATTGTATTTATATTTTAACATGATCTTGTACAGCCGGTAATATATTTGAATAATAAAAAACCATATAAACATGCATATAATTGTTGCTCGGAGTGTCAATAGATGGGAAAACCAGATTGATGTTGATAATTTTAATTCAATCATTATGAAATTTCAAATTTTAATACTAAAAATTCTAAGCTTTCACACCTATCGGCAGTCTCTATAACTGCCAATTTTTTTTTTAAAATGGTGTTTAAATTCTGTTTCTATCTTATTTAGAACTTAAGTTTAGAGTTAAGTTATAAATGAAATAACTTTATTTTAATCCCATCAGGACGGGTTCACCAAATAAGTCTCTATCTACCACCCACTGCTCTGACTCACGAAAAAAATATCCTCAGGATTTCTGAGATTCAGATCCTCTGGTGTTGTTTTTCTTGATATCCAAAAATCATTTGACCGTGTATGGGTCAGTGGATTAATTTAAAAACTAATCACTTATCGCTTTGCTCCCCCACTTATTCACATGATAAAGTCTTATCTCGTCAACAGATTCTACAAGGTCAGAGTTAATGACACACTTAAAAATGCACACAAAATTTATATTGGCGTCCCGCCAGGGTCCTTATTGGGTCCAATTCTTTTTAATATCTGCCTAAATGACATTCCATTACACCCACAATTGATGCTTAATTTATACGCAGACGACAGTTTGCCTGCTATAAAATAACAAAATTTTTACTATGGCTCTAAATAAACATCTCACTCTCCTGGAAAACTATTTCAGTACCTGGAAAAAAATTAATGTTGATAAAACTGTTGCAGTTATCTTCACCAGGAAAGAAAATCTGTCACACCTCCCACATTATGTTGCAGATCACTCCACTGGTCTCAGTGTATGAAATACTTAGGTGCTATTCTCAATAAAAACCTCACTTAAAAACACCACATTCTATATTCGTTTGACAAATTCTGGAGACTAATTTATCCCCTAACTAACCTGAGTTCTGAAATGTGCACATTTAATAAGGTACTTTCCTACACACTGCTGTTTTGCTGCCCATCATTAACTACGCTTGTCCTGTGTAGGGATGTGCAGCAAATACTATAATGTTAAAACCTTAGAAACCTCTCAAAATACTATTCTTAGAAATATTGTTAGAGCCAATAGATACACCAAAAATTCTGGTATTTAAAAAACTCTTAAAACTCTCTCAGTTTAAAAATATTTTCAAAATCATGCAGTTAAATTCTCTTTGATAATCTTCCGAATATTAATAACCTAAATACTATTAATCTTGAAAATTATACCCCTCATTATAATATAAAAAGAACTTGGAGAATTCTCCTAGACTCTTATACCCTCCAACCCTTAATGTTTGTTCTAATGATTCACCTGATGGTGAATGTATCACTAAATTTTTATTTTGCTCTCATCTTTCTAACTAAGGGAACCCTCTAGGCAAGCCGTTTCTTATGCTTCTCCCAAAAATTAATCCAACTTTAGCGCACTTACATCTAACCGCCAATCTTAGTTCACCCTCTCCAATCCAGATTTTCTCTCTCGACTCGGAGAACTTCTCTGCCAAGCCGATCTACCAGACACTTGCGTCATCCCTTTGCCTTCCTCTTGTCAGTCAACTAGATTGCTCCATCCTTCCAACAAATCAGAAGGCTCCATTTCTTCACCCAGTTCCAGCTGCTGATATCAGGTTCCATTAGACCTATTTCGATAAAGAACGGAGGATCGCTCAGCGATCCATGTTGCAATGACTTCAACCGTATATATATGAAATGCAAGTGATTTTGCTTGAATGTATAGATAATAGATAAGCACGGTTAGAAACGCGATAAAATTTGGTGCCAATTTTTTTCTTTTGTCGACGAGGAAAGGTTTATGCAAGGACTTTTACTCCGTTTAAAAGGGGTTTTCCTTCTATTTACACAACCTGTTTAACACCTTTTAAAAATATTTTTTTTTATGTGTTAAAATACATAGAGAAAAAATAATACTCACCTCCCAATACCAAGCAGCAACTTTTTCAGAGGAATCTTTTGGAGCTTCGGAAGTATATTGTATTCCAAAAACTGGGACAGCGATCAGCTGCGCCAAAGAATAAAGAATACCTACAGTGCCTTCAATGGGATGGACAATAAAGAGCGGTATTCCCCTTTTTACAGTATTCAGGCGTACTATTGTGTTCTTAGGTATAAGCCGTGAATTGTCCTGAACATCGGAAAATAGAGGAGCCTCCTCAATATCGTAACTTACTGCTACTTTAGTGTCAGGTGTCTCAGTATTGTCTTCTATATATAAATGCCCTTCTAATATTCCGAGGTCCTTTATCGTGAGCTTCCGTATTTCAGAGGCGACAAGTATTAAGTCACATTCACGCTCCAGAAGATGTCTTAGTTCTACTTCTATTAGAGAATCGATACCCAATTCTAGGAGAGATAATTCCTTATTCATGGAAGATATGTCAGAGATGCCTAATAGAAACAGGGTAGGAAAAAGTATAAATAATAAGCATTTTATTTTATAGCATTGCAAGAAAACTATCAAAACGAGTTAATATACTGAAATGTGTACACCTGGCAATAAATAAACGTACTTGGTAAAAATTAAAATGTTCTTGACTTAAAGCAGCTCTGGAGATATCACTTAAATTACACGCATCAACTCAATGACGAGGGTGGCATTCTTGTTATATTTACTTTGTAACGTGTAGTCTGAAATAATTGAATCCCAAAAATGTACTTGTGAGATCACCACACAAGTACTTTTCACGCTCTGTCATTATCTATATTGTTGGTTTGAGTTGTCACAGAAATTATTAGTTCCTTCTCGTCGTCTTTGAAGACAATATGTGGCACACACATAAGCTGAATATTGCCAACAACTGGTGAGATTACTTTTAAGATCAAATAGGAATGACCTGCTGGAAAAGCTCCGTTTAATTCTCCTTCTTAGGGATAAAGAAAAAGGCATCTCTATTGCATATTTCATTTATTGAAATCTTGACTTCACTCACAATAAATTGTAGTTAAAACTGTAACAATACACCTATCCAATACACGACAAGAACTTAATGGGCTTGATTCATGAAGTCACATGATAAAAACAAACACGTGATTTCCATTGAATTCAAAACAAACATTAAACTAATTGTACTTGTTCTATTTGTAAATTGTAAAAATTGTTCTATTGTAAAAAATTTCTTCAAAAAGATTTTTTTTAAATTAAAAAAAGTCGTAATTTATACTTATACTTTTAAATAAAATGTATTTTCTATACATATGTGCTGCAAAGAGCAAAACTTGGCAACACCGGAGCGCGTTAACTGATTAGTTGGAAACACAAGATAGTTTTTATCGTGTTACTATGACGTCACATGAGTTTTTGAATTGATTGGCTAGAATCACGTGGCTTTCACTATCATGTGACTATGACATCACATGAATTAACCTCATTCGCCAAGGAAACAGCAAATATGAATGGAGATTTTTATAGGACAAAACGACTATAACTTTTAGTTTACATCAGCGTTTCTCAAACTGTGGGGTGCGCCCCCCCTTAGGGGGCGTCACAACTCTACAAGGGGGGGCGAGCATATTGAAAAGTCGAGAATATAAGATTATTTCAAAAAATTATTAATTTACTGAAAGTAAACAAACAAAATACATCCTGACATAATAAAAAAAATAAAATACACATTTACACAATGTATTTTATAATTCATTTAACAATAATACTAAGTTAAAAACAAGTTTATTAATTACCAGTGCCCCTATGGGCTTGTCATAGATATAATTTATAACAAAAATTAACACTTATCTTGAAAATTTTTTTTGTACGGTTTATAATTAAACCATGACTGCCGATCGAAAGTTTCGCGATTCGCTTCCAAGTGCCAACCATTCTCCACGTTGGCACGCGTATATGATGTATTGAGGGAGGGGGAGGGAGGAATAAAGAAGTAAAAATAATCGGGAATAAGTAAATCCTTCGCAAACATTGTCAAGGTCATTTTATTGCATTCCAAAATCTTCGGAATAATTTTACGGATAGCAGTGCACAGAAAAGATAGTACTTCAGAAAGACGTATATATACGTCTGGAGAAATAAATGTTTTGGCTTTGCAAGACGTTTATATACACGGGGGAGGGGTCTAAAAGGTTAAATCGTATCGTAGTTTTAACGTCAAAGTATAGTATTATTTAATTCAGTACATTGTTACTGAATGGGGCGCAATGAAAATTATGATTGAATATTGGGTCGTGAGTATTGCAACTTTGAGAAGAACTGGTTTACATGCATGGATGAATAATTTGAAATAGGTTAACCTATAAGAAGAAAGAACAGTAAGTAAAAAGATTAATACAGGTAGGCCTCCTAGAACGCATTTTCGCTTTTCAACCTGTTAAGAAAAACGCGGAAACTTTCTTACAATGGGGGGAGGGGGCTCTCCTTAGTCTCCAGTTGCCTCGTCCTTAAACAAAATGCCCCACTTCACTCTAAATGCTTCCTGGAAAGCTTAAGCTTATTTGTTGAAATTCTAATTCTGTTGTATGGTAAATGAAGGAAACAAACGGATTTGGTAAAAGTAATATTCAAAACATTATTGATTAAAGGTTATTCTAAGGTGATGTTAATGAAGAAAACAAAAACTTCAAAATGAAATGTGCAGACAAATGTTTAGACACGGTGAAACAGATGCTATCTTACTTTTTAAGGAATCACCTACTCTAGAGAGCGGACATATTTAAAAGAAAACTTTAAAGTTGTTTATCTGTCTATCAAGGAATTTATAAAGATTTGTAAAGCAAAATTTATATATATATATCTTTTATATCTCTTTTGCCTTGTTATAAACTTACCAAAAATTTTACCCACTGCAGATAAAATGCTACGTTTTGATTTTTTCGATGAACTAAATTCTTCCGGTAGATGCGGTATACAACTCAAAACCACAGGGTGTTTCTGTTGAAGAAACTTATCCAGTGCACTGAGGCATGAACGGATGCTTTGGGAGATCATTCCGCTAATCACGACGTCCGATCCTACGGTATCCTGCAGGATACCTACATCTCCGATGGGACCCCATTGAATGGCAAGACCTGTATCAAAGAGAAAGATTGTTAGCATCTTAAGCTTAGTTTTAGTAAACATTTATGGAGTACTTTCATATTTATTTTCTTTTAAGCAACCTGTTGATAGCATCAAAGAAAACATTTCAGAATTACAGAGTCGATTCAAAATTGATCTTTTCAATTATTTGAAGTTACATTTTCTTCGAGTCATGTGCACTTAATTTTTCTTCGAACTTTTTTTTTACGCAGTCAAAGCTAATTTTCAAGGTACAATTTTAACTAGCGGTCAGACTATGGTCAATTGATAGTTTATCGTTCCAAGCTTCATCGTCTTTATTCAAGTTATTTGATTGTTTATCGTTCAGAGCTTAAACTAAAATGAACTTGCTTTAATTTTACTCCCCGCCTTATGTATTCCTCCTGCAAAATTCCAGAAAAGTCACTTCGTACGTAAGATAGCCAAGAAAACTCGTGAACTTGTTCCTCGTCGAATAGCGTCAAATTGCTACAAATTCTTTCAAGATAACAATTAATCACCTAAATATTGCCAATGACGCGCCAATATGGCTATCTTTCGATAAGGTTTTTCAGTAAAACAGGGTATTTGATAACGCAATGTGTGGACACAGTCTTTATAAAAGTTTTCTGAATACAATGTGTGTTTTTTGTACTTTCAAAAATATTTAGACCTATTTACCCTAATTTATATAAAAATATTTAGATATTTGATATAAAATATTTAAAATTTCGAAAAAGTCCATTTACTTGTTTATGTCTGTATTAAGAATAAAAATATATTCTACGAAAGAGAGAGCGTGTTTTCGTGATATCTAAAGGTATTTTCTCTCTTTAATATATATATATATACACACACACATATTTAAAATATATTTATTTACCTGGCAAACCCTCCTGAGTCCTTTGCTCACATATCCTCTCCATGACCGAATTGGCGTATCCATAGTTAGTCTGCCCCGCATTTCCGCGTCCGCAGCTCACCGAAGAAAAACAAACGAACCATTGCAACTGGGGACAGAGATCTCGCGAAAGAGTGTCTAAATTCTCAGTGGCGGTCACTTTGGGCGCACAGACTTCTTTGAAGTTCCTGACCGTTTGATTCTCCATGAAGGCATCCTTCAAGACCTTGAAAGTGAAATAAAAAAATATAGGTGGAAAAGAATGGTTTATTAATTTTACAACAGCTGTTCAAAAGTTATACCCTTAGGAAGAGTATAAAAATAAAAAATCGTGTTAACAGGTCAATTAACTGACTTATTCATCTACGAAGCTTGACTGAAATAGGAAGCCTATAAGTATTTTTTATATATTACCGATTTTAAAAATTCTTACTTTACCTGAAAATTATACATATGTCATCTATAAAAAATTCTTTGTTCCCTGGTAACTGTTGCGTGTGAGAACCGAGGGAAAGAAAATGTTTCGATGAGGTTAAAGCAGCAAGGTGTCGTTCTAATAAGCAAGTAGCAAATCGAGACCCATATTTGTCTATCACAACTCTACTACCGCCGTTAGTTCTTAAAGATTAAAAATTAAAGAGCACCTAGTGGAACATCACTTCTATTCTGATGACAAGGTGAAAGCTGCCATAAAGCCAGGTGTTGACATTAACAACCGAAATGTTTCTCCGACACATTTCCCTAATGTTGGTACAGGTGAAGATGCATGAAAAGAATTGAGATAATATTGAAATGGGAATAGATGCATTGCTAAGAAGATGTATACAACTTCCTGGTATAAGAATAATTGCAAGTATCGAGTAATAAACAAAATCTAGAGCCATAGAGTTTTGATTTCAAATATTCATGCACATGTTCCTTACAGGTCAAAAAATAATAAACGACAGATATCAAAAACTATCCTATTTATTGCACTTTTGGTACTTTAAATGACTTTTTCATCAACATGACCTATTAGTGAACCGCAATCATTGTAAACTACCTCGGAAATATCCATAAAAATATCACCGTCATAACAAATTATTGCTCGGATTTCTACGTGATAATACGAATATATATCGCATTGGTTGTTGTTACTTATCCCGCCCAATTGACGTTAACATGAGATAAAAGTTCAAGAAATTCATCGTCTGTCGTTAGCCATTGCTTTGAGCACCATGCAGGTAACAGTATGATTTGGCTCGATCAAAGTCTTTGTTGTTCTTCCTTCCACCAACCTCCCAAGAGAACTTGCCGCTCTACGAATATTTAGAATGTCCCCATGCCTCGAAATCCCTGTACATTTACAAACACCCAGGCACTACGGCACAGCAGTTAGTGTCACTAAATTTTATACCGTATGGGTGGCTTATACATCACCTTGAAAAAAGGGAAAAACTGATTTTGGATTACTTATAAATTCTACGAAGCATTGTCCTAATTTCAACTTTTACATATTTTTCTTTCGCATCTGATTTAATCTACTTATATTTAACCTTGCTGTGTTCTGTTCGGGTCTATATGACCCGAAATAAACTTTATACGTTCATAAAAAAATATAGGACAGGGATATCTTCATGAAACTTCTTGACATCGTAGATAAACATTATAAATATGTACTCCTAGAGCGATTTATGTTTATTTGTATTTCAAAGAAATATTTTACTATTTATACTTAAGGTATCGTTCGGGTCAATATGACCCAATTCAAATAAAACATTTATTTTTACTCATAGATATTTAATTTTGTTTGGAATAAATTAAAAGAAAAGAATAACAATAGTTCTTGTAATTTATCCGTTTTCAAAACTCGTTTCATTGATGTATGTGTTGGTCACATGATAAGAGAGGACATGCAAGGTCAAAATGTTGATATGATTGGCAGAGGGTGAAACAACTTACTTTTATTGCAGCGTTTCTTTTTTCTTCGGCTGTATTTCACTTTCTAAAGTACAATAAAGGAGTTGGACCTGCGAATGGGCTAGGAAAAATGGCAAATCACATAAATTTGAGTCGCATTTGTATAGTTAAACTAATAGAGGCTGCTGACAGCGAAGAAGTATCCGAGTATGAGAATCATACAATTGATGAAATTGAGGGTTCAGACAGTGATTTTGATACCAATAATCAACAAATGAATTATAAAAAGAGTATTCAGTCCAAGAGTCATGAAATAAAGTGAAAACTGAATCCACTGCCACATTCTTCAAAATCAAAAACTGCTAATATCATAAAAACTACCCCAGGAGTCACAAGATATGTAAAGGCAAATGTAACAGACGTAAAAAATGCTTTTGAAGTAGTATTCAATTCTACACTTTGAAAACGAAATCATAAAAAGGACTAATATTGAAGGAGAAAAAGTTTAAGGAAAAATATCGAAAGTAACATTTTTCAAGCATGTATAGTAGAACGTCGTTTATATCCAAATCAATTGGGACCGGACACCGTTCGGTGAGTGAATATTAACGTCGCACTGTTCAGCTACATGAGGGCTTTTGGCGACGGATCACGTAATTTTGAACCATAGTCACATGACGTGGGCGACATCTGAGCTGGCATCCCCTCTCCTAGCTACCGCACCACACCAACGGGAGGACGTTTCAGCTCTCAACCGATTTAACGTGCATCGCTGCCCTACATGGGGGGTCTTTTGTGGTACTGGGTTAGAACTCATGGCATGCCTGCCATGATCCGATACCTTGATCACTGGGCTACCGCAGCCCTCGGACACCTTTTGGACACGCGATTGTTCGTATAACCGAAAACTGAATGCGATCCATGCAGTATATGAAAGCTGATACTATAAGAATATTGAAAATCATCACATACGGGAAACGTGCAGAAAAAAAAAGCAAAATAGGTGCAAAATGTCGCAATTTTACATTTATTGTGGAAAATAATCACTTATTTTCGCTAAAAATTATTAGTACACCTTCAGTTTTTCTGCTGCAGTATTCCCCTGAAAAAAATCCAGTCCGGATATTTGACGCTCTGGATAATAAACATTGGGATAAACGACGTTCTACTGTATTGGATTATTATTGTTAGCTGATGTTTAAAAACCATATGAAGAATTAACAAAAAGCTTACGGGATAAAGAAATTGGCAGAAATATATTTCGTGCGACAATGTTAATCGAAAAATTTTGCACCATGTCAAGAGTGTTGTGACTAATGCTACCTGCCTGACGAAGTCAAATCAAATCCCGCGAAATTCATCGTGGCTAAGGGCTAAATTTTTTACACCTGTCGTTAGCCTTAGCTTTGAGTACCATGCAGGTGACAGTACGATTTTGTTCTGTTTTCACCCCAATTTAGAGGGAGAAAACCCTGCGGGTGGCCCGGGTTCTCCTATCTCTCTTCCCCTTCCACCAACCACACGAGGACTTGTGGTTCGACGACTATTTAGAGTACCCCCATACCGCAAAGGCACTATGCTTTTACAAACATCCATGTCTTTTCCGAGATTAGAACCAAGTCCCTACGGCACCTTAGCGTCGCTAACCACTATACCGGTTGCGTTATTAGTTTAGTTGCGTATTTAGTTATTAGTTGCGTTATTAGTCCACCCGTCAAGAAAGAAGAAAATTGGATAAATTAGATGCAGTGTGACGTATCTAAGAAAAGTGGATCGAAATTCTAACAAAATTATATAGTTTGAATGGAAATATTACTGCAGATGTACAATTAGTAGGATTTCGTAGCCGATGTCCTTTTAAACAGTATAATACCTTGTAAGCCATCTAAATATGGGATCAAAATATGGACTTTATGTGACATTAAAACTTTGTATGTATGAAAACTCAAGGGTCAAAGGCAAAGAAAAAACAAGCAATGAGAGTAGAGTGTTTCTCACTTATGGGTATTCGGGGCAAAATATTACATGAAATAATTTTTTCTAATTTTACAACTTAGGGTAACTTCTTCTAAAACAGAAAATGACTATTGTTGGCACCATTAGAAAATATAAACCGGAACTTTCTGGAGAAATGCCAAATAAAAAAGTCCACAGCTCAAAACTTTATTTTACAGAAGACACAGCACAGTTGTAAGCTACATCCCAAAATAGAGAACAAGAATGTTATTCTTATGAGGACTTTGAATGGTGGCAAAGAAGTTAGCAACAGATCTGACAAAAACCATTAATAATGAGCTAATGGGGCTGTGGATACTCTTGATCAGCTTATAAAATAAAAACAATTCGCTGGAACATGCTAGTATTCTATAACATGCTTGATACTTCTGCGTACAATGCATTTGTTCTATGGACTTCAATACATATAGAGATTGGAACCAAAACAAATTGACTAAACGTAGGCTATTTTTGGAAGAACTGGAAAAATCACTAACCTTTTCCTTACACTGATGCAAGGCCAAACCTACCAAGAAGAGAAGCCTCAATAAAAATAGTGAAACGAATACAAAGTAAAAGAGAAAGAGTACCATCGGGATCTGCTAAGAATACTTTATTGTGTGTCTAACGTGCAAGCTCTGACAATTTAGCATTGACAACAGAACTAATATGTTATGCTACAAGTGTAAGAATCACATTTGCAAAACTCACGTAAGATATTACTGTTAAAATTGTGAATGAAAGTAAGTATTAATGTGTCGAATATGTTTCTGTTATTTTCCTAGATGTTTTATATTATTATCGTAAATACCAATTTCAAATATACTTTTCTGTTATTTTTATACATTCTTTATATTATTAGAGAGATCTATTTCTAAACTTATATATATATTGCTATTGTGTGGAACCATTTCTTGAATGGCACCTGTTATTTAGAGCAAGAAAGGTTAGTTTTCTGATTCGGGTCATATTGACCCGAACGCTACATACGTGTAGTAAATGCGAACAGAACAGCAGGGTAAAGATCAACAGTAAGAGTTTTAATTTCTGTAGCAAGTAATCAATTTTCTAAAACATTAGTTCTGATGCGTTTACTTGAGCTCTGCCTCGAAATGACAATGATTCTAACATTGTGAATTGATAAGGTTGGTTTATTCTTTACACTTTTTATTATTTTACTAACTCAGTATATGGGTGTGTATTATTCGAAAGGGAAAATCAAATGAACAAATTTTTATTTCTTTCTCTCTGTTTCTGATGTTTAAATGACAAACTCTGAAATCGAATCTCTAATCTATAACACAACTCATTAATTGTAACTTATAAATAATAATATTACTTTATATGTATTTATATTTAATGTTATGGTTCTTGGGACAACATTGTAAAGATTTAATGATTGGTATGTCAGTAAGGCACAGAGTATGCACAAGCGCATTTATTCTCCAGTACAAGTATTACAGATTTATTCTTGAACTTATCACGCACCAGCACACTGAAATAAGTTACAGTAGACCTAATTTTAGAGTGTGAGATAATCTGGCACACACACACTCAAATATAACTTACTGAAAATAATTTAAGGAATAGATGTTTTTATACCGTATATAGAACTGTGTTAAGCATACTTCTGCAAATCTTTACTAAGAGCGTAGCGTACAATGTGTGAGAAATTTCCGACAAGCATAGACCATAGGAGCTAATAGAATGTGCATTAGTGGCTACACTAAAAAACCCATTATAAGAAAATGGGTATAAAGCTATTTATAAGTAGCAGATTTTCTTCAAGAGAGGTTTTAGTTTACCTTATCGAAAAATATGATCATGGTCTTAAAATCGAACTAAGAAGGATTGTAGCTTGCAGAGATTACAAATTATATTCTTCTACAGAATCAGTCCTCGTGTCGGTTACAACGGAAACACGGAGATGCAATTATGGAATCAGTGAATACAAGAAAGATTAAGACGGTTAAGAGCTCAGAGCTTGAGGACAAGCATACTGTATTCATGTCAGAAAATGACTAAGATTAGATTAAGGTAATAATTAGTATGTATTGCCCAAAAATCTTTTAGCTCGTACAATTCAGAGTCGTTTTGAGAAGGAGTGTATTTAGCTAAACTATCCATTGCTGCGATTATTTTTCACTGTACATCCTGTGCGCATGTGGCAGCAATGATTGCTGAATGGCAGACATATGAAAAAGAATGGAACAACGTTTTCAGCCTAATCAAGATTCTGTTTACTACACAAAACAGATCGCATTTGAGTTGATTGGTACCATCGAAACACATTTAATGAATCTTATGTACTGAAAAGCCCCAACAGTTCTTCTAATCTTTTTAAGATACCCATGGATCGACTACAGAAGGCAGATCGTATCTAAGTTTTATGGTGTCACGGAGAAACACAAGAATCGCGCATAATGGGCAGCCATAACGGTCCTTCTAATGCAAGGTTTAAGGGAACAATGGACTTTTTTTTTTACTTTCACACTCTCTAAAATTCCTGAAACACTTATATACACCTGCTTCGAACGTATGCGATCAACAATTAGCTTTAAGTGAATGATTTAGATGAACATTGGAAACTTGCAGAAGCAGCCTTGACATACATATCCAATCAATACATACAAGCATTTTTCTTTCTCGTCCTAGGCGAATCGTAAGAGTTATTGCATGCCATAGCGACTATACAAAATATTTATTTTTTTATGCCCGTTAAATCGAATGGTGCTGTTATTTCAATTATTGCAATAAATCTTGGCTTTGATATCCCTTATTCTTCATGGTGTTTGACTTTGGATGACACACAATATAACTGCTTTAGATGAAGACCGTATCGAACCAGAAATTCAGATAATGAGTGGTTTGGCTCAATGATAGAATTAATTACCTTTGTACTGCTTATAACTTTACAATAGGAATATTATTAATGAGGAACCTCGTATCTTTGAACAGAGTCGAGCTATGAGGATAGTCCACAAACTGAGCTGTTACTCTCTTAATTACCCCCCATGATAGAGGAAATACGACTCTGAGCCTCAGTTGACTGAAATTGCATCAAGGCAGCTACAGAAACCAACAGATTCTAAACGGACAGCAAAATCTCTATTGTAGAGTGAGAGTACTTATCTGAGCTGAAGTTCTCTCATTGAGAGAGATAGCCCTTGTGTATAGAGTCGTTATTTTAAAATGACCAGTTTACTGCAAGGAAAAAATTAAAACTGATTAAAGCAATATAAAATCGCATCATAACAAAAATATGGTTGAAACCCACTTATGCTGATAGTTGAAAAATGCCTCCAACAGGTTTGATGGAGGCCGCTTTTTGCAACAGCAGTTTAGCTTCATTCATATTCACTGCATTTTCAGTGGAAACAGTTATATTCACCCCTTCTTTCTTCCATTTATTCATGCACAACTTCTGGTATCCAGTCCTAATTCCAGAACGTGAAGTCAAGATGATGTTTGGCACCTCTTTCCACCATCCATTGACACATTTCGAGTCCGAACCCGCCAAGACCTCCTATTATGACGTAGGACTGTTCGGGATTGAACAGGGTATCAGAAAAGGCAAGTACACGAACGGGTGTGGGTATAGCCTTTATTTGAGGTTCTTCGCTTCGAATCTGGAAGAAATCATTATTTTATCATTACATTTAATAATAGATGCATACATATATTATAAGTTTCCACATTACATTGTAACTGACATAATGTAAACAGAACTCTTTAGAAATGGTTATTTTTAGCTCATTTGAGTTATGACATTGAATTTTTAAAAGATGGGATATAAATTATGCTGGCCATTTGGACTTTATTTGGTAATTTATAGTGTCCCCTTTTTATCATTAGCTTGATTTAAATGGGGATATTTTTCATTTTTGTTAGTAAGCTCTATAAATGAACTTGTTTAATCCTATTTTTTTAAACCTAAATATTTCTCTTTGCATAATCACAGATACACATTAATTTCCATATTAGCTCCTCTTGGCGACATTTGGTGCAATTAAATGCTTACTACTATAATAATTATATTGAGAAACTTTTCGTTAAATAATTTTGTTGAACATAACTTAAGAGAGAATGCTGTCGCAAATAAATTTTTTATCAAAATATTAAATTTTCTTTTATTACCGGGAGTAGTAAAAAATAATTATCTAACCACACCCATCAATAATGTGTGTGACCAAGTATAAATATTAAATCTTTTCTGAATGAAAAAACTACAATTATTTAATTTTTTTTTATATAGAAGTCTTAATATCAACAATAAAAAAGTATGTAGTATTTTTAATTAGATTAAATGAATTTTCTTTTACCGTAAAATTCGGCATATAACGCGGACTTTGAACACAAATAATATCGAAAATTAAGGATGCGCGTTATACGCCGGGTATAAAAACGATAGCTTTAAAAATAACAAAAAAGATGGAAATAAAAAAATTTAATTCTAGATGTATCGAAACACTCTTTATTTAAAAGAAACAACTTGCCTTATGAACAACAACAGTTGTAGTTCTAGAAGTATACTATTTTTTTCAAAAGTCTGGGATAATACCTCGAATAAATTACTTCAAAACAAAAAAAAATGTATATTAATATTTCAGATATCTTTGTTAAAAAAGGGGTGCACGTTATACAGCGAATATACCTAAAAATTAAAAAAATTAGCTTGAAAGGTGCGCGTTATATGCCGGAGATTTTACGGTATATATAATCATATTACATGAGATATCTTATATGTGTCGATTCTTCTTTTTATTTACCGAAGCCCATCTTTATATTTGCTATGGCAGTGGTTCTCAAACTCTGAGGCGTGATAACCCTACGAGGGAGGGGGGGCGAGCATATTGAAAAATCTAAAACAAAGATTATTTTAGAAATATTAATTTACTGAAAGTAAATAAACACATTCTGACATAATAAAAAATAAAATACAAAGTTACACTGACATAATACACTCACTTCCAAAAGTTAAGCACGGAGAGGAAAATGCTAATTTCCAGAAGCCAATCAGAATTGAAGAGGATCCAATTCGTTGCAGAAATAGATGGAAGTATGCAAATATGCTAGGTAACAGCCTATAGTGCTTTCATGTCAAGAAATATGCAAAAAGGGCAGTCTTATAAAACGCCAGCTTTATGAAGGTTTACAGAAGTTGATTGTAAGGGCTGATAGAAAGAGTTTAAAACTTTCGTACAATTTGTTTTCAAGACATACGTGTTTCTATGACTTCCAGAAAACGAATGGAAGATTCTACCGCTGGCGGGCTGGTGGGCTGTGGGGCGCATTGAAGCAGGACAGTCGATCCCAGATGTTGCTCTTTTCTTCGGCGTTCATCATTCTGTAATTTGACGTTTATGGAAACAATTCCAAACCATACAGACAGTTGTCCGAAGGTCCGTAGTTGGTTGCCCAAGGGTTACAACCCCAGCGGAAGATTTATATATTGCTATTGTAGCCAAGCGGAATCGCAGAGCGACCTCCACACATGTGGCATCTTTGATTACAACGTCCATTGGTAAGACTATATCTGCAGCTACTGTACGCCCCGAATATTACATATGAATGGACTGTATGCCCGGGTACCTCGATTTTGTGTTCCTCTATCCGTGCAATCAAAAGGGGCACGATTAAAGTGGTGCCGGGAACATGGCAATTGGTTTGTGTCTGACTGGGCCAATGTCATGTTTACTGATGAGTCAAGTTTTGCTCTGGAGTCAGAGGACAAGGGTATAAGGATATGGCGTAAACAAGGAACACTCAATCAGCCCCAAAAAATCACCGAACATCACGCATTCCGAGGCGAAAGCATTATGGTATGGGCAGGGATTTCATTAGATCCCCACCGACCTGCAATCTTTAACGGGTTTCGTGATGGCTGTCCGGTATCGAGATGAAGTCCTAGAACCCATTGCGAGATTGTACGCTGCAGCAGTTGGCCCTACTTGTTTTAATGGATGATAACGCACGTCCCCATAGAGCTGACATCGTCGATGACTACCTGGCGTGGCCAGCATATTCGCCCGACCTTAATCCCATTGAAAATCTTTGGGATGCTCCCGGCCGTGCTGTATTTTCATGTTTCCCACCTCCAACCACTCTTATTGAGCTGAAAACTGCTCTACAAGAATAATGACGATTGCTTAATTCTGCGGTGGTTGACCACCTGATTGAAAGCATGGTCAGAAGTTGTAAACTTTGCATACAGATGAGGAGGGATCACATACCCTATTAATGTCCTTTTTTTTAATTTTATGCTGTTTATTTTCACTTTATACATAATTCTGTTTAAGTCTCCAGTATGACATTATCTGATAACTTACAAAAATTTAACATTGTTTTCATTTCTGTATATAATTATTGATTTTGTTTTTAGTATAAATATATATGCTACTTTACTGCCAAATTTTGTGTCAATCAAGCAGTATTTGTTGAATTTTTTGCATTTTACATCTTCGTGCTTAACTTTTGGAAGTGAGTGTATATCAGTACTGCGCATCAATGTATTTTACAGTTAATATAACAATACAAAGTTAAGAAAAGTTTAATAATTACCAGTGAACCCATGAACTCTTGTCATATATAAAATTATATTCCAACATTAACACTTATCTTAATAATTTGTACGGTTTATAATTAATCCCTTAATTACCAATTAGAAATTGCGTGATTCGATCCCCAATGCAACAGGTTTCTACGTAGGCACGCGTATGTCATATATTGAAGGGGTAAGGGGGGATAGAAAAGGAAAAATAATCAAATCCTTCGCAAACACTGTCAAAGTCATTTTATTGCATTCCAAAAAGTCTTCCGAATAGTTTTATGGACAACAGTTTACAGAAAAAAACGTACTTCAGAAAGACTTATATATACGTCTGGAGCAAATAAGGCACTGGCTGAGCGAAACGTTTACATACGCCGATACTACTTAAGAGTTACTGTAGGTTAAGCGTCAAAGAATCATATTATTCATTTTAATACATTGTTAAAGTGCGGAGGGGGACGCGATGAAAATTACGATTGAATATTGGGTCGCAAATATTGAAAGTTTGAGAAGCACTGTGTGTGCTACGGGTATCATCTTTCAAATTTGAGTTAGTTCGACATATAAAAAGAACTATCCGCTGGATTCTATTAACGGAAATCCTAACTACCAAAATTACTGTCATAGCTGGTCAATTATTTGCATTTTAGGTAAATTGAAGTATAAATAGTTAAAATTAAAAGGCATTTTAAATTAACCAGCATTAAAAAAGCTACTACTTTATTACATTTATGAGTACTAACAAAAATAATAGCTAAATGAAATTCATAAAATGCTATTAAGTAGAACAGAACTTGAAAAAAATGAAATGTGCAAACTAAATTTTTTTGAAGAAAAATACAGTGAGAAAGGTTTAACGCGAAAACGCTTAAGACGAAAGATCGGTTCACTCTTGAAATAATACAACAGTCCCGATAAACTGTGCATTTACATGCGTCTTTTTTCTTGTAATACGGAAAGATTTCCCTTCTCGGAATGAATGAAATTCGGAAAACACCTGCCGGAATGGACTGTCCTACTGTGTGATATTATTGCAGTAGGTGCTGATAATGTGTGTACATCCCCAATTATGGCAAAGACATTTTGGAGTTTGCTCGAAGCTCAAAAAAATGTCATTGATGCAGATTTCAATGATGGAAATATAAGGAATATTGATGTGCAGTTATTAGATTTTACATTCGGATAGTGAAATGAATAACAAAATGGACAATATCGAACAATTTTTTAATAACCTGATACTAAAAAAATTTAAAGAAAATAGGTTATTTTCCAAAAACTCAATAAATGTTTTGTTTTTCAAAAAATTTGAACATTTTGTATTGAATTTCTTGAAGTTCTTGTGAATGCTTTTGTTTCATTAATTTTTATTAAAAACAGTCATATATACATATCTCTATGTAAATAAAATAAACTTTAATAAAAATTTTGTTGATACATGTTTTTTTTTGTTATATCTTTTAGCATGAAAAAAATATTTCAGTTTTTCTGTATTTCAATTTTATACCCCATAAGATCATAAAATCAACTTCTACCTAATTTTAAGCCTCTGTAAACCTTTCTTGGTTTAAAGAGGCTTAAAATTTCCATCTGAACGTATAATGCTGAATCTTAAAAAGAAGCTATTTGCATCGCTAAATTTGTATAATGAGCTATCTCGCGAGGTTTCCTTCTTGATATTATTGCAAGTCTAATCTGCCACCTTCTTTCATAGAAGTAGTTGGTGAGATTTGAAAGGCTGTTACAGTTAGTCACACACAATGTTCGCGAATGTCTAGTGTTCCATTAAAATAGATGCTCTATCGGCCAACTTCATTAAAGAATTGGAATGTCTGCATTGTCCAAATCATTCATATACAATCCAGTTTGTCTGCATCCCTGTTTGTTTCTTTCAGGAAATCAATCTTTACAGTTTAATCGCGTGAGGAGGTCTTCTCACCAGGCACTACCATTGTTTCCTCTTACAGTCCACAGATGGCACGCTGCGCATTCCATTGTATAATATTCTTTTGAGTAAATAAAAAGTGCGTGTTCAAACTCGTTCGTATGTGGCCGTCTTTTGTATCGAGATACAATTTCTATTTAGACAAGTTCAACCTTCAATAAATTAGCAACAAATTCCAGATGCAGCAAGAGATGGCGTTTCGTATTAGAGTTTAACTAAACAACAAGTCAGGTAAGAAATTTTCGAACTATTCCTTTTATTCCACCAACCCTAAATCCCTGAGATGAGTTTAATCTTAGGATCTTTTATAGCCACGACACCTACACCCCGTTTGATTCGAAAGCAAACATGATTGTAACGGAATGTTTAGAGCTAGTCTTATACTTGGAAATTTCTATAACAGGTTAAGAGTGCGGAATGAATGCGTGTAAATTCGAACACAATTACGTTCCTCCATTTAAAATACTTAGATGCATTGTACCACTATCTGGGAAACAATAACGTAGAAAAAAAATTCCTCTTACTTTGATAACTACTTTTCCTATGTGCTTCCCACTAGCCATGTATCTAAAAGCGTTTTCTGCTTCCTTATAATCGAAGATGATAGAATTCAGAGGTCGCACACATCCACTTGCAATACCGTCATACAGCAACTGGACTAGTTCCTTTTTGGCGCTCAAATTGCATTGTGTATCTTCCCATATAGCGTCTAGAACTATGCCGTGCAAAGATATATTTTTCAAGAACAGTTCCATTCCTGATGAGTGATCAAGAAAATTAAATTATTTATTTAAAACAATAGAAACAATTAAATAGTGTCTAAAAGTAATTATTACAATGAAAGTGAGGCGTAGAGATTAATTATGGAATCTTAAAACATTTCCAGTTTAAATGTTACTCATACACTTAAAAGATAATTCATTTGGTATTTGATTGCGCAACAAGCAAACTTGACCAAAGTTTGAACATATTTGATGGTGATTGTAAGGGTGAAATCACTTACATTTGATTTAATGTTTGAGGTTAATTTCCTCAAGTACTCGTGACAGCCCTGTTTCTTATGAATTTTATTGGTAGGAAAGATGGAATTTAAAAAAAATAATAATTCCTTTTTTTACTAGAAGAGCTGTTGCTAGTATTTTTAAAAAAATGGTTGAATGATTTTAGAGAGATGTATGTATTCTAGAACATTGCTGGATATTAAACTTAATAATGATTAACATTCTTACCTTCTGCAAAATGCAATTTCGAACAGCAAATTGTCCTCATTAATTCTTTCCCTACTAAGCTAAATATTTTTCCTCAATTTAAATTGTTGATTGTTATTTCATTATCTGTAATTTTTAAACAAAATTTCAAAATAGAACGCAGGCCAAACGCAATTACATAAGCGGATAAAACAGAAACTATTCATTTTTATTATAAAAACAAATTGTGCGACGTTAATAAGCATTCACTGATTGTCAATAAAATTAATGTGAAAAAGTTGGCTTGGAATTTTAAATCCCCTTATTTGTGTAAGCATTTGAAATGTGATAAATACCATACTTTTAATATTGATTCATAAAGTAATCTGAAGACCAGCTTAAGACCATTTTAGTAGGTAATACTACCCCTGCACTGTCCAATCAAAGTTAAGTCCAAAGAGAAAAAGAAACATCGAAATTGTAATAAATTAATAATTGTATAAAATTAAATTTATTGAAAGATGCACGTGTTTAGAATTAAAATGGATTAAAAAATTTTTTTTTATCCAAATCAAAAATTAAATTTGAGGTTTTTTGCTTTTTTAGACAATGCTTCTTGGGTTATATATATTATAAGCTCCTCATCGTTATAACCAAAACATATCAATGTAAATGTTTTCCTATGTTTCTTCTGTTTTGGTTCTAAGAGCATTCTACATGAACAGTATGATATATATATATCTATATATATAAACTGATTTATGAAATCATTTAATAAAAGATCGCCCTAAAAAAGAACTACTATTAATTGAGTTTAGAATAAATATAAGGCTAAGTTTCAAAATAAATAATACTTATTATTGTATTAAACAATAGTTTTAAATCTATCAGTTTTTCCTTAAAAGTTATGCTTAGTGAACGGAATATATTTGTCAGTTCTATTTTGCATATTATGTCAATAACTTAATTTTTTAAATGTACATCGAGACACTTTTTTTTTGGTAAAAAATATGCTATATGAAGGACAATAAATTTTAATATTGAAAAATCTTTAAAATGAGTCTCAATTTTTTTTATGCTTCATTATATGTTAAAGTAGCATACAAAAACGACATTTACATATATTGTAAACAGTTATTCATATTATTATAAACTGATTTAAAATAATGCTAAACGGAATAAAAGTGATTAAAATCTTTTCAAATATTACAGAATTTTTTTGTAAAATTAGAGGATGAAATAAATGAACTTATATAGAATTAAACATATGCTTTTATAACGGAAAAAAAATTCCCACGCATTTTTTTTACTCACCAAATTTGGTGAGATTTGTTATAGTGAACCTCTTCTCCCACAGTAACGCAGCATATGATGATCGTCCCCTTTCCTGCATTGCCAAGTTAAGGTGACAAAAAACTACTAGAATGTTCTTCCAAGGCTATCTAAGGACGATGCTAGAAAACCAGATTTAAGTCAAGCACTTGTCAACGACTGCTCATTTCATTAGCTTTATGAGAATTGTAAGAACAGATTTGGATTGATGTGTTCTATATTTGTGGGTGATTTTTGAATAAGAAAGTTATAAATTTGCACGTGTGCATTGATCTCTTCCTTTTAGAAGAAAATATACCGTAACTACAAGAGACCTCCCAACTAAATTAACATTTATTCAAAAAGAACGTGAAAGCTAATTGTGGGGAGGTTTTATATACTTGAGAAGATCAATGATGTAACTTTTAAATGTCACACATAATGTCCTAAAAACGCTCGTGGGGAACTCTACTTGTCTGTCTTTCGACGAATGCTGTGGGAAATAGCAGTTTAGATTGTGACGGTGTCGTTTGCCCTTAACTCCTTTTTTACCAGCTCTCTTTCATTTAGTATACGCGGAAAATGACTATATATATTGATTTTCACAAGTCAATCATAACTTCAATGATACTGTTATGGGGGCTTTTCATGCATTGATAAAAAAAAACAAATTCCACAGATTAAACCACGTCCATTTGAAACTATTTTTACTATAATAAGTAATTTCCTCTAAAATTAATTTTTCTTGTAGACAATCGTCATATGCAACAACAGAAAGGATTTCGTTTGTGCCAAAAAGGTATATCGAAACATCAAAATTGATTGATTGCTTATGAATACCCTACTTTGAGGCCACATGAGCAATATTGCTGAAGAATCCCGTCCCTTTGATCCACGGTCAAGGGATGGGGACAACACCTGAACTAGCATCCCATTTTTTTTTAAAAAAAAATCCGCACAAACGAGAGTTGAGGCGATCTATTGGCTAAAGTGCATCAGTCCCGCTGCTCAGTGGATTTTTTGTGACATCAGGGCGTGACTGAAATGTCGTTGTCCTGAATCTTGATCATGATCAGCTGCCTACTCCGAAAATATATATGACTAATTACTGACTTCGAAACATCAAAAAGTACTGACATTAAAGGGAGAGTCGAAAATAAAGTGATTACCAATTGCAGTGTCCTTAAAGAGATCGTATTTGCCTATTTCTAAGAAGCGACCATTTTGCGCCATACAGTTCAGACTAGCCTTCAACTTTTCTTCAGCAAGAGAATTCAGAATGACTTCCACACCTAAGAAAAATTGACAGCAGAAATTTTTAAAGAAGGATAAAAATTAAAGGCATATTCTAAATACATTGCGATATAATGAAATTGAGGAAAACTGTAAGTCGAACTTACCTTCGCCATTTGTTTCCCTTAAAATGTGCTTTTCGAAGGAAAGATTTCTCGAATTACAGAAATGCCTATCTTCTAGAGTAGGGAATCTTCTCTTTAAAAATTCTCTCTTTTCTTTAGTGCCTAGATTAGAAAAAGTTATTTTTAACAAAACTGGAACAAGAAACATAACTGAGCATTAAAGTTATCAAGAAAGCGTAGAATAGTGGTAAGCAATTAACTCTTAGAGTCATAACTTATAAATGGGTAATTAAATAATATTTGTTTCCTAAGAAGCTCATTGAATATATGTCAATTTTTCCATTTAAAATTTCAAACACAAACGCATTGCGTGGGAATTTTTTTTTTTTTTTTTGTATTTTAAAGGTTTAAAAGGCCTGATACTTTAGTTATCCCTTTTCGAGAAGCGTTTTATCTTGCACATCTTTGGTTAACAACAGTCTTCCAAATCTTGACCTTACGAAAGCTAAATCTTTTTAGACGCAGTCAATCTCTCTGGGTTTGGATCTGTCTCTTCGGAAGAATACCTGCAAGCTTAGAAAAATTCATCCTTTTTTTCTTGTCCTCTTCCATACGGATGAGTAGCCAGACATTTGATTCCTTACCTTTGATAAAATTTATATCTGGTTCTTCTCAAATATATGACAAAGTTCTACATTTAATCTTTTATTTCATGTTCGGTTAATCTGCTTCTCACTTACAATACTTTTCAAGAACCTTTCTTTAAGAGAGCCTCCAGATCCACCCGTTTCGGATTTTATTTCAATTTTTCAAAGTCGTACTTTGAAACTACAAGAGTGTTATTGGTATTGGTGCCTGATCTCCGTCAAGAGACAATTATGACAATTGTGTTGGTACCTTCTTCTCCAAACTTTTCCCCACCCTGTAAGCTTTGACAAATTTAAAGCATCAACTCTCCTACTGAGAGGGTATTTAGTAACAACAGAACACACGTTATCTCCGGCCACGAGTTGATGGCTATGACTACGCGTCTAATGCGGCTTCTGTGAATGTTTCAGATGAATAGATTTAACAAAAAACTCACTTAAGATTCTCACTTTGGCGTTCGTTTTTCTCTCTGCCTCTTACGTCAGATGATGTCTAACTTTCATCGAATAAAGATCCTTTTTAAAAACTAAGTCTGTTTCTGACTCCAAAACATGTCATATATATATATATATATATATACTAGCTGGTATACCCGTTCTTCGCACGGGTGAATCAGGAGCTAAGTAATACAGACGGGAAGGAAAAAGCGTTTTAATGAGTTAATTTTATGTGGGGAACCTTTGCCCTGCTGGGGTGAACACTGGGTAGGGAAAAAAAACCCCAAGCAAGAGGAAAAGAATGCTGACCGCACTGTCGATGGTGTGAGGACTGTTAAAACGGGAAATATTGGGGTGTCAGAACCCAATCAAAAAAAAGTTTGATATTAACTGCTAGAAACGTTGAGACAGAAGTCTCCAAAAATAAAACAACCCCTATTGAATAAAAATAACCCTTTTTAAAATAAACAACCTTAATAAAACGGATTTGCTCACCATTTCATTGGTTTTAAATTTTTTTTCCAAAAACCTATTTTTTTCTATAATAAAAGTACCTAAGTTATTTCTCTTACATTTGCTTTCGCCATGAAAGTTTCGTCAAAAAGGTCCAGCGCAGAATTAGCCAAAAACAGACAGAAATAGACAGACAAAAATTTTAAAAAATTTATTTTTTTTTTAAAAACCGTATATACTTTTAAATGCATTTAGTAAAAAATGTTTAAATTTTAAATTACACAAAAAGACACTTCATTTTTATTTATATGTTTTATATATATATATATGTCAGGCTCCCGGCCGTGGTAAAAAGAGGGGGGCGTCATCTCATAATAACGTCTTTATTTTGCTTAATGACATAAAATCCAACATAGGGCCCCTTTTGGGGCGCAACAGTACAGCAATAGACAACAATTCAGCGAGGGTCACCAGCTAAAACCTTTTCGTTTTTGTTTTCCTTCGTCAGTCCCCCCCTTCCTTTTAAATACTTATTTACCCCCCAAAAACCTTTTGCGATGGTAAAAAAGTTCCTTATTTTCATTTATTACTTTCTTAATTTTGAAACTAAACTTTTTCAAACCCCAAAATATATATATATATATATATATATATATATATATATATATATTTTATATATATATATATTTTTTTATATATAAAATTAATTTACAGTGTTTTTTTTCGCGTTCTCGAAACTACTCAACCGATACTGACATAATAATTTTTGGGAATACTACTAATTTGGCATATTGTGTGTCATTTCGTTCAACTTAAAATATAGGTTTTTCTCCAAATTAAGCTGAAATTATTTTTATTACCGGAAAAGGTGGAACCCGGGAAAGGGGGAAAATTTCCAAAATTTGGGAATTTTCCTGCGGAACCCTTTTTGGAGATCGGGTGAATGAAAAGTTAGTGCCCCGTGTATTTCGAGGCGTGGAATTCAAATTTCGACTTGAATCTCACAAATACCCGTAACTTTGCCTGGCAATACCGGACGACCGCATTTTAGACACACCGTTGCTAGGGTCTTACCTTAAAAGCCTTGGAGTGCGAAAACTTTGTCCTTGACGTATTTTCAGACAGGCAATCTGAATTTAATATCTGGTACAAGAAATTGTTGCGACTTTGCCGAATAATTCTGGACAACTGTCCATTACGCAGACCATGACAAGAGCTTTCCCCAAAAGTCTTGGAGCAGAAAAAGTACATTTATGGTCTTTTTTATGACACTGAACAAGAATCCCAAATCGGATATTAGAAATTCCCGTAACTTTGCCGGATAATGCCAGGCGACCATAATGACCCTTTCCTGCGACTGAACTTGCAGGCTCAGAGAAGCGGAATGTAGTTTCCGGTTGCGTCTAGGGATAGGAAACAAGAATTTGAAAACAGATTTTAGAAACTTCCATAAATTTGAAGTATATTGTTGGAATTAGGTGGAATGGCTTTGCGTTCGAATCCCAATTACGAATTCACACTCTCTAGGGGCTGAATTTACCCGCCCTGGGGCATCGAAAATCATTCCTGTGAGCGTTTGAACGGGTGATAATCTGAATCGGATTTTTGGATTCCCGGGAACTTTACCAAATAAAGCCGGAGACCGTAATATGCGTGGGAACTAATTTTTAAAAAAAAAATATTTTGGGTTTTTTTAAGGCGATCCCAAAATTCAATTTAGAACCCTTCTTGCAAACAATCCAGAGAGCTTTTTCC
This sequence comes from Trichonephila inaurata madagascariensis, assembly GCA_019973955.1. Lineage (NCBI taxonomy): Eukaryota > Metazoa > Arthropoda > Arachnida > Araneae > Nephilidae > Trichonephila > Trichonephila inaurata. The sequence continues at coordinate 112,237 of BMAV01020834.1, forward strand.
CAGGATGGGCTTACCAAAACCGAGGCAAAGTGCACTTTTTTTTCTGGGGGGGGGAACAAAAACTGAAAATTAATTTAGAAACCCCAAATTTTTTGCTGGATATTGCCCCCGGGGGGAATTGGGGGGGGCCAAAAAAAGGGCCCTTTGCGTTTTTGAGGGGCCACGTTTCAAAATTTTTTTTGGGTTTTTCCCTTAAAGCCCCAAAATACTAAACTTGCAGGTACAGCCCTGTAAAAGTACGAACAACAGAAATTGCATCATCAGGTATTGCAACAACTTCGTTAAGTGGTGGGCAAACTGCACATTCAGCATTCCTGATGCCATTAGACATTTGTGAAAAAACCAGACGCAATGTGAAACATTAAAAAAAAAAGCGGAATGGGTACGGGATTAAAGATTCAATCATATTCTGCAATGAGTGATATATATATATATATATATATATATATTAAATATAATAAAATTTTCTAATACTTTTTACTATTTTTCAAGGAATCCTTTGCTAACATTCAACCAAAAATTTTTTCAGGTGGCTAAAGAGGAGAACTCTCAGATAAGAAATTTTTCAATTGATGAATATAAATCAGATTGAACTTAGATCAGAGCATAGTGATCTCTCGGATGATAACAATGCTGCGAACAAAGCATATGAATCGCGTATACTGGAAGGAGAATCAAGTTCAGATGAGTGGTGAAGAAAAACATGAGAATATTTGAAATGAGAATACAATTTTGAATCATTCTTTACAATAACACATAAGTCTCTTGAACACATTCATTACATTGATTTAGCAGTTTCAAATTCTTGGTTTCTGTGCAAACAAGATATGAAATATTTAATAAAATTCCTCTAAAAATCAAAATGGATGTGTGATGGTGCGATATCTATATGAACTAGTACCAACATCACGCGAAGACGATCGTTTTGGTGTGATTGGTTACGTACTTGCGTTCGGAACGAAAGGTACCCAGAACGAACCTTCCTCCTTCATTGGTGACCCTGGCCGTGCAAAAGAACATGCACCCTTCACACACCGCCGTCATGGCACCATCTATCCACCGCAACAACAACCAAACCGTCAAACATTGACGCAAATAAGCCGTTACTTCTCAAAGTCGTCTCACACAAATGACGCAATCAAACCGTCACACACATGACGCAAATCTCAAAGCCGTCTCGCACGAATGACGCAACCCACCAAGTGACGCAACTGCTTACATGCTCGCCACGAATATGGTATCGTTCTTTCGCCTATTCGCCGAAACACTGGCAGGGGAGTATGTGGTGGTGTGATATCTATATGAACTAGTACCAACATCACGCGAAGACGATCGTTTTGGCGTGATTGGTTACGTACATTCGTTCGGAACGAAAGGTACCTAGAACGAACCTTCCTCCTTCAGATGGTTTAAAATTTAAGTTAGGAATATTTGAAGCGTTATCAGCCTCTCCGCCTACCAACAAAAGTATTTTAACTGATTATGAAGATAATAGAGTGTTGTAACTCCACTCGCGCGCGCGCAAAACGATCGAAGCGTTATAATCCCCCTGCTATACATGTTATGGCTTTATCCTGGCCATTCCGGGATAAAAGACTTGATATGTATAGCCATTTTCGATGTGTTGATGACATTTCGAGGCCTTGCACAAACTACAGATTTGAAAACTACGAAAGCAGTTCGAAAACATGTTGTGAAAAATTCAATGATTTTTATAGTTGTCCAAATTAAAAAAAAAAATTAACTGTAAATAAACAATTAATTAATAAAAGAGTTAATTATAATCAATAATTTCCTCATTTGTAACAATTTTAGTTAAATTAAGATTGTTCCTTATATCAACTTAGAACTAAAAATGTAAAACTCGTAAAATTTCATAAGTGACCTGTTTCACAGACAACGCCCAACCCGCACGATCATACGGGTGCCGTCTACGTTCCGGGGGGAGGGGGCGGGAATTTTTGTATTATTTTTCCCATTGTCATCGGGGTCCATTTAGTATTAATAACTAGAAGAATTAAATATTTAAAGATAAAAATAATTCGGGTCTTAAAAAGATACAACATTTGGTAAAATGTACCAAAAGTGAATAATTTCATCTAAGCTTATGTTTAAATAAATATCTTGAAACATTTCAATAATAATTGTTTTAAAATTTCATATATGGAACATATATATATATATATATTACCAGAAAAAGGTATTAAAAAGGGGAGAGTTTCACTTCTACCTTTAAATGATAGACTTGCAAATTAGATTTTCAAGCATTAATTAAAATGAGAGTTACTAAATTGAGATTTAGTATTTCTGTTATGAAATCTGTTTTATAAATTCATTCACCAAAAAAAAATCACAAAATTTCACACAACTTTTAAATCTGGGCAACATTTCTCCACTCTTGCCCTTTCATAAACAACAAATAAACTACAGTTTTAGCATGAATTGCACAGTTGTTTTTTTAAATGATTTGTTACTGCATATTGTTACGAATTTTGTTTAATAAATGTTTAAAATAGTGTAAATAATTTATATCTGGATGTCTAATACGTTTATATTATTTCTGTTGTGTTTATTTTATGCTAACATTTTGTAATATTCGCAAGCAACGGCTACTTACATTATAATGGCGATTCAATGGAAACTTGGCGAAACCTTAGCGACAGAACCCAGTTGGCATAATTTTTGGCGAGTTCATGACCAAATGGATTCATCCGGAAATTATTGGAGAAATCTACTAATATCACGATCTATAACCAAAACGGATTTTTCTCGAAAGATCTGCAAGATCTATTAACAGATAGAAAATGCTTTGTATTTACTTTTGCAGAGTAGTATTGTTTTGACCGTTGAAGAGTCGACCAGTAATTGGAGAGGGCTTCGGCCAATGAATAGGACGAGCGAGTGCTTGTGAATAATCTTTAACATACTTGTATTTTAGACACTGATAGTTGAGTCTTATAGCCGTAGAAGATGTGAAGGCTTTCTGAGATATATTATGCGGATATTGCTGTGGTATTTCAAGGATTGTTTTTTTCTACGATAAATTTCCATCGCTCCAGAAGAGCTATCTTGCACTTTGAGACCGATGGCATAAAATCCTGGAAGCCCGATATACCTAGCAATATGTAATTCTGGAAATGTTGTGATTTTGATTTATATTTTTGATTTTATTTCACAAGTATGTTTAGAAAGATTCAAGGTATCATTTAAGCCAACGTTTCTCAAACCCTAGGGGGCGTAATAACTCAATGAGGGGTGCGCCAGCATATTGAAAACTCGAAAACAAAAGATTATTTAAGAAAATTATTAATTTATGGAAAGTAAACAAACAAAATACATTCTGACATAATAAAAAATAAAATGCACATATACGCTGATATATAAATGTATCAGTGCTGCCCAATGTATTTTATAATTAACTCAACAATACTAAGTTAAGAAGAAGTTTAAAAATATTACCAGTAACCTTGTGAGTTTGTCATATAAAAAATTATATCCAAAAATGAATATTTATCTTGATAATTAGTTTGGCTTTTAGATAATTCCTTAACTGCGGATTAAAAGGTGCGCGATTCGCTCTCCTTTGCCACCGTTTTCCACTTAGTCGCGCGTATGTGATGTATTGGGGGTAAAAGAAAAGGAAAAAAATCAAGCAAATCCTCAGAAATAAATAAATCCTTCGTAAACACCGCCGAAGTCCTTTTATTACATTCCAAAGCCTTCGGAATAATTTTATGGATAGCAGTGTACAGAGAAGATCATACTTCTGAAAGACGTATTTATACGTTTGGGGTAATTATCGCTTCGGTAAAGCGAGATGTTTATATATCTTGGTGGCACTTAAGTGTTGTAGCTTTTGCGTCAAAGTATATTATGGTAGAATTCAATACATTGCTATTGTACGAACGGGGCGCGATGAAAATTATGATTGAATATTGGGTCACAAATAGTGAAAGTTTGAGAAGCACTGATTTAAGCTAATAACAATATCGATATTTTGATGATACTTTTGGTATCATGCCGCCATGTAGTTTATTACATATGAACTTACCAACGGATGTGAAGACTTCACATCCATAATGTAGTGCGACGGCTATAGATGCTTGACCAACGCCTCCACTACCAGAATGGATGAGGACCCTTTCTCCTCTCTGTATTCGGCCTCTCATCACGAGAGCGTAGTAAGCAGTCGTATATGCTACAGGAACAGTCGAGGCTTCTTCCAGTGTCCAGTCATTTGGAACGTCCCATATTTGATTGGAATCTACGATGACTTTTGTAGCCACTCCCGGACTCTGAGTGAAGCCCATGATTCGGCGGCCGCTGTCCAAACGACCGGCCACTTCAAATCCTGGGGTCCAATTATATATGCCGATGTTAGCTACATTAAAACAAAAATTAGATATTAAATATTTTAACTAAATTTTAATGCTGAGTTTGCCAACTAATGTTTAAATTCAGTAAATAATTAATGTGTGAATTCCTTTATTCATTCACTGTGGACTGTAATAGCCGAGTGATCATAATCGAAAACTCTTGTTTAGTGGGTTCCTGGTGTCCCACCGTGTAGAGGAGCTGACGCACCTTACATCTGTCGTGGCTGAATTCCTCACTTTGACATGGTGTGATACTTTGGATAGTTGTTGTAAGCTAAGGTGTCGTCCTTGTCTTTTACCATGACCTGAAAGTATGAAATATCCGTCTCCAACAGTCGCTCGGCAGATTCAAAATGCTACGTTAATAGGCACCGCTAACTCCACACATGCTCAGAAAATAGTTTTAGTGCAAAAATGTATGATTATTACATACCGATAGGTGAAGTGGTATTTAATGCATACATTGACTACATTTTAGACAATCAATAAATTCGTACCGATAAACTGGATTAACTAGAAGCATGTTCATCCCTTTTTATCCAAAAAGAATTGATCAAGGGGGGATAGATGTTGTGATTACACTTTCAATGTTAGTGTTGCTAATCCTGAGTACACTGCTGATAAAAATTAAGACAATTTTAAAATTTGTCGGTTATGTCTAGAAATATGGACACATTTTAATAAAATTTGGTATGTATATAGGGCTGATATAATGCAAAAAACCCCATTCAACAATTAAAATACACCCATATGTTCATGCGTAACACTCATAGGAGTCGAAAGGTTTGAAACTTCAGTTGCAGAAAAGAAGTAAAAAATTGGTTAATGGAGATGTGACGTTTGGGAAAATTAATGATAACGTGAAAGTTATGAAATTAAATAATTTACTTACGTCACAGCTATTAAATACAATATATTTACATTTTGAGCAGAATTTATTCGTACTCTTAATTATTTCAATTCTACAGAATATGTATTTTGGGAGAGACGAATCAAACTACTGATATTTTTGGTGTTTCAAAAAGGACTTTTAAATCTGAGGGTATGAGGCTATTGCCTCTCTTATCCTCGAATTTCAGTCGGGTTTCAGACTCGTGGGTAGAGTGTTGTTTTTCTCATGGCTTCCGGTTGTCGGGATGATGTCAGATGAACAGACCGGCAATATTTAGGGGTGCATGTGTGGAAGTTCTGTGATTCTATTTGTATGGGAAAAATCATTTTGCAGCTGTGCACAAAAGTTTCAAAGAGCACGTTACCCTCTTACAGATAAGCAGGCCTCTCACCGTTACTTTATACTGGAAATAACTCTATAGGGAAAGAGTCCGAAGATCTGATGGACCAATCCATTCTGTGAATACCCTCACTTTGCAGAGATTTGTGGAACAGATGAGCTCTGTGAGCCTCACGGTGTTATCTATTCAAATAAATTCGTGACCAGCAGCACCATTTAAAAGGTAAACATAGGGCTCCAAGACATCGTCCTTATACCTCACAGCAGTCACAGGGCCTCTTTTAATGGCATGAAGGTGTGTGGCTATCAAAGTATTGCTGACCCAGACCATTAAGCCACTGCTGTGATAGTGACCGATTTCTCGGACAATGCAGGGCAGATAGTGGGTCCCTGTTTCTTTCCATATATTCTCACCGTACCTTCATATGAGCCCAGTGGCTGAGTGGTAGTGTATCATGCTTCCACACCACAGATCCGGGTTTCAAATCCCGGGTTAGGTAAATCACACCTAGTCGTTCATCTGATTTCAGTGGGACGATAAATTAGTACCAAGCTGGATTGAGAACTGAACACTGGGGGTTTCTTCTCAGACTGACCACTGGTCCGAAACATCTGTGCATGCACCCCAACTCCTAAGGGCACGTAAGCTGAGATAAGTACAGTAGACCTTTGTCCTCATGGGTTGGTGCACCACTGAGTTCACTTTAGTTCAGTACTTCCATATGGAGAGAATCAGGGATCCACTATCTACCCTCCAATGTCCGAGAAATCGACCATTTCGGTAGCGAAGGCTTGATGGTTCTGACAGGCATCACTTTGGATGTCCACCACGGCGACATGTCCTTGCAAGAGAGACTGTGACCGGTGTGAGGTATAGGGATGAAGTTTTGGAGCCATATGTTCCTCTTTTCACGTGTGCAGTTGGCAATGGTTTCATTTTAATGGATGACAGTGCTAGGTTCATAAAGCTCATGTGACTGACAAATATATAGAAAGTAAAAATATTTGCCGAATGGATTGGTCAGAAAATGCCTGGGATGATCTGCAGGGAGGGCAATTACAACTCGCAACTCCCCTCCGAGAACCATCCAACGCTTGAAAACAGAGTTGCTGATCGAATGGGATAAATTGTCCCAGGAACTCATAAATTCCTTTTTTTCGGTATAAAATCACAGTGTAAGGCCTGCTTATCTGAAAGATTGACCATAACCTTATTAACCAATTTGTTTTGTTCTATTCTACAACTGCTGTTTCATATCATCCGACTTCGTCGAGTGTTACACACGATTATGAGTGTGCATTTACACTGTCGAATTGTTATTTTTTGCATTATATCAGCGCTATATGCATTCAAAATTTCATTAAGATCCGGCACTTGGAGTTTTGAAAAATTATCAATTTTCACTTTTTATATTTTTGAAAAGTTTAAATATTTCTGTTTAAAATGATATATGATATGAGGAAATATGATAGTTAGAAGTATTTTTATTTAGTTCTTTCAAGGAAGCTACTTCTTGAGGTGCATCAAATGAGCTCTGCTAGGAGCACCTGTGTTTCCTCTTGTATAGATTTCTGATGAGCGCAAATCTATATGATGCTCTAGTGGAAAAATTAGAGTGTATTGGGCTTATCACACACACACAACAAAAAGTGTATGGGTACACGTCTTTTGGATCTTAAAAGCGAAACACAGAGAAAAAGTTAAGTGATGGAAAAAACCTATGTGATCGTAACTAACTCACCGATATTTTAATATTAAAAATTCAAAGATATTATTACGAATTTTGTGTAAATAGCGTAAATAATTTGTATTTGGGTGTTTAATGCATTTATATTACTCTGTTATATTTATTTCATGTTAAAATTGTACTATTCACAAGCAATGCCGCTCCTTACGTTATAATGGCGATTGGATGAGAAATTGTCGAAATCTTGGTGGTAGAGCCAAGTTGGCATTACTTTCGGCGACCATTTTGTCGTCATTGGCGACCATGTTGGCGAGTTCGGAACCCTCTGGATTCTTCTAGAAAGTAGTGAATCTCTCCATTAACGTCACTCTCTATGATACGAGACGTTATATTTCTGGAAGTTTCTGTCACGCCTATAAATAGGAGTGCCAGCCGCAACCAGTCAGTCTGATTTCAACCAGCGAGTAGTGAACACTATTTTGACTAGCGCTTAACTCGGCTGGGCTTGTGAATAAACTTTTACATACGTGTATATAAAACACGGATAATTGTGTTTGATTGTTGAAGGTGTGAAGCCCTTTGGAGATTTACTCTGTAAATATTGCTGCTGAATCCTGTATTGAAAGGATTGGATTATTGATAATAAATTCGCAACGCTCTTAAAGAACTTTTTATTTTCTTTGTGATTGTTTTGCATAAAATCCAAGAACCTCTATCTACGTAATACACTGCTGGCCACCGTAAATGCAACAGCAAGACAAGAGATAGCACAACAAATATTATTTTGTAGATAACATGATGACCAAGTATCAAATGATGAAATTTATAGACTTTTGTGAAGGGTGGTTCCTGCCAGAATCAGTAGCCAGAGTAGGCGACATTGTTGGAGATCAGGCTGCCACATGCCTCGGAATTGATTCAAGGAGACTTTGGATGTGTTCTTGGGGTACAGCAGACCAAGCAGTTTCCACACGTTGCCAAAGTTGATCTGGTGTGGCAGCTGGGGGTGTAATCTGGGTCACTCGTTGAGCAACCATGGACCACATGTTTTCTATCGGCGAACGATCCGGAGAGCGAGCCGGCCAGGAAAGCATATCAATCTGGTTATTGACGAAGAACCTTTTGATAATGCGTGACACGAGAGGTTAGGCTTTATCCTGTTGAAATATGCCTGTGACCAAGCCCTGAAGGTAAGGAAGGACAACTGGCTCCAACACCTCAGAGATGTAGTGCTGGCTGTTTAATTTACTGGGAATGCGTACTAGAAAAGTGCGATAGTCATATCCAATACCGCCTCATACCATAATATCCGGTGCAGAACCAGTGTGGCGATGCATAACGCAGCTGTTCATCATCCTCTCTCCACGGTGTCTCCAGACTCGAATCCGACCATCGTGGTGTTGCAGACAGATGCGTGACTCATCAGTAAAGACAACTTCATTCCATTCTGCCACCCACATCCTTCTTTCATCGCACCATTGGCGGCGGAGACGTCTGTGATTCAGCGCCAAGGGTAGACCAAGCAATGGACGTCTTGCGGACAGACCACTCTGCTGTAAACTGTGTCGAATGGTACTCGCAGACACTGAATGATGCGTTACAGACTCAATGTACTGTGCTGTGGTTCGTGATGTGACTGAGCTATCCGTCACTGTAATGCGCACAATTTTCCTGTCCTCTCGTGAATTGGTGCACTGAGGTGGATGCGATCAACCACGTCGGTCCGTCGTACCCTCGTGCATCCAACGGTCACATATCCGCATTACAGTTGTTTGGTTTCATTCAAAACTACCGATTTCCCTGAAAGATAATCCACAATCTCAGTAGGCCACTATCCTTCCTCTTTCGAACTTGGGTACTTGATCAAAAGCTGATTGCTGTTTTCTACGAGACATAACTGATCGTTTTTTGAAAAAAACACAAGAAAAACACAATTGGCAAACTTGAAATCGTCGAAATCTCCAAGTCTTAAATAGCGCTTTGAGGTGGCGCTACAGGCGCACGTGATGTGTTTCTGCGTAGAAATTCTAATCATTTCCATATCTCACCTCCGCTAATGCATGTTTTAAATTTCATGTTATTTGCATGCTTACTTCAGGATGTTGCATTTACGGTGGCCAGCAGTGTAGTTTGGTGTCAGTAGTGGGATTTTATGCCAATAACAAGAGCGATAGATGAGCATTTGAAGGCTCTGTTGGAAGGCATCAATGCCTTGAAAAGCGGCCAAGAAGAGACTAAGCAAGAAATGCAGAAAGGGCAACAAGAAATACAGAAAGGTCTAGAAGATTTGCAGAAAGGCCAATAAATGTGAAAAATGTCAGGAAGATCTCAAGAATGCTCTAGAAAAGAAAATTGACAATGTTGAAGAGAAAATAGCATTGAGAGTTGAAGAAAAGATTGCAGTAGTTGAAGAGAAAATGCAAAAGAAAGTAGAGGAGAAAATAGAAACGATCAAGAGAAGAAGTGGCCGGAAATTTTAGCCTTATGTCACAGAGAATGGAAGATCTTGAAAAGATGCTTCTAGCTTCCGGGAATGCAACGAACGAAAGCAAGTTTGTCCCTGCTGCTCCACTACATGTGCCTTTTTCTGCATTGCATCTGACTGCCTCACCAGTGTCAGTAAAACTGTCTACTATGACGGAAAAACCAACTGGGAGGTATACAAGACTCAATTCTCAATAATTTCTGAAGCCAATGGATGGAAAGAAGGGGTGAAAGCATGTCATCTTGTAGTATACTTTAGAGGAGAAGCTGCTGAAGTACTGCCGACTCTTCCCGACACAGAGCGGCTGAATTTGAACTCCCTATATAATGCTCTGGATGTTCGGTTCGGCCGGAAATACTCCAAGGACTACGCAAGTCTGCAGATAAAAACAAGACTCCAGAAAACCAGTGAAAGCTCGCAGGAGTATGCCTCCGAAGTAGAGAGGCTCGTTAACTTGGCTTTCTCCCGACCACCCAGCAACTGTGTGAGAAGTAATCTCTTCGCAATATTTCGTGGATGGATTAAAGGATGGGGAAATCCAGAAGGCTGTAAGAATGGCAGATGTCCAAGATCTTAAATCTGCCCTATTATATGCCCTGAAATTGGAAGCCGCCACTAACAGTAGCAGAGATCGCCATTACATACGAGTAGCTAGAGTGACTGCAGATGAGCCCTGTGAATCTCGATGTATAAAGGAAATTGAGAAATTGAAAGAGGAAATGCAAGTTTAATGGCTCAACGTCAGAACCACGAGAAACGCAACTTTAAGTACTGGGGGTGCGGTGGAACTGGGCATCTGAGAAGAAACTGTCACCGAGCAAGGAAAGATTAGAATATCGTCTCTTCCTCCAAACAGGAAAACTAATATGTAGCCATCTAGCGGGGCGGAGGTTGCCAGATAATGAAAATCCCCATCATAAAATTCTCCAGATTACGGCAGTAAATGACGGAGACAAGGGACTTTACGTAATAGGACAATTTAATGACATCTCACGCCGTATGGTTGTTGATACTGGAGCCAATGTATCTATAATCAGAAAAGATTTGGCTCAAAACTCAAAAGTGAGTATTACCTGGACACTGCCTGGCGTTTCCTTGCAAACAGTGACGGGTGACAAGATTCAGGTTCATGGGAAAGCTAGCATCACTCTAAGGTTTGGAAATATAGACTATCACCATTTGGCATATATAGCAGATATCACCGATCCCTGTATTCTTGGACTGGATTTTCTGAAGAACAATAAATTTAAATTGGACTTTGAAAATAGCAATACGCATTAAAAATTTGAAGACATCACTCTTTTTGGCTTACAAACTCAATTTGAATCCAACAGAAAATTATAGCAAAAACCAAACTCTCATTATCACGAAGAACTGAATGTATAATACCTGGTTTAGTAGCAGAAAATAGAAAATTCCGGTTCGGCCTAATTGATTATCCGAACCCAGACAACTCAAAAGGAGGAGTACTGATAGCTTCGTCAGTAGTAGACCTCTCGAAGTCAGTCATCCCAGTGAGAATGGCTAACATCAGTGACAAGACGAGGACTATCCAATCAGGAGAGGTAATAGTAGAGTGTGCTCCTGTTACTTGTGTAGACCGAAAGTGCAATAGCCAAGACCTTTCTTCAGAGGATCTAGTCAAGGATTTACTACAAAACACGGACATAGACGAGAAACAAGGATGTGCTGTAGGAGGAATAATTAAAGAATTCCAAAGCCTACTTTCAAGACCATCTGAAGACTTTAGAAGAGCTAGACTAACGCAACACCGAATTGATAGGGAGACCATACTCTTATTAAGCAGCACCCTCGGTGACTACCGTTTGCTAAACAGGAAGAAGTCCAAAAACTCATTAAGGACATGAAAGATAATGATGTCATTGAGCCATCGTCCTTGGGCATCTCCCATCGTCTTTGTCAAGAAGAAAGATGGCTCTACCAGATTCTGTGTGGACTATAGTCGGTTTTATGACGTCACCAAGAAGGACAGCTATCCTCTGCCAAGAATAGATGTCACGCTTGACACACTTGCCAGCAATACCTGGTTTTCTACCCTAGATCTCAAGAGCGGATATTGGCAGAAAGAACTCCACTCTGACGATAAAGAGGACTGCCTTCACCACGGGAAAATGACTGTGGGGCAATTTAAGGTTATGCCTTTCGGCTTGTGCAATGCACCTGCAACATTCGAGCACCTTATTGAAACAGTCATTAAAAAACTTTTGCAAGAGGCCTGCCTAGTTTATCTTGATGATATTATCATCGTGGGGCATTTCTTCGTGGAAAATCTTAAAAATATCAGGCGTGTGCTACAAAAGCTAAAAGAAGCTAACCTGAAATTAAGTCCATTCAAGTGCGACCTATTACGGCTTGGAGTCACCTATCTCGGGCACATCATTTCGGCGGAGGTTGTGCGAAGAGACCCAGATAAGATCTCAGCAATGAAAGATTGGAACTGCCCGACAGATGTTCACCAGCTCCGGAGTTTTTTGGGCTTATGCATGTATTACCGGAAATTCGTGAAAAATTCTCAACAACCGCCAGATCATTCCATAAGCTGACTGAAGCAAAACAGAAATTCATCTGGATGGGTGATTGTAACAACGCCTTTAACAAGCTTAAGAACGCACTAACATCTGCTCCATTCCTGGCATATCCTGAAATTGGGAAACAATTTATTCTGGATACAGATGCAAGTCATGAGAGTGTTGGCGCTCTGTTGTCTCAAGAGATAGATGGTCTGGAGCGTGTCACTGCCTATTTTAGCAAGTGTCTGTCCAAACTAGAAAGAAATTATTGTGTGACCAGGAAGGAACTATTAGCTATCGTAAATGCCATGGAGCCCTTCCATTCTTACCTCTACGGTCGAAGGTTCCTGCTGCGAACAGATCATGCCTCATTGACCTGGCTACTTAATTTTAAAAATCCAGAAGGCCAAATAGCTAAGTGGATGCAGAGAGTGGAAGAATGACGTGGAAATTCGCCACAGAAAAGGATTAGCACATGGAAATGCAGACGCCCTTTCGAGAATACCCTGTCCTGAGAACTGCAAATACTGCTCGAGAATCGAAAAGAAATTTGGCGTAATAGATCTAATAGTCCGCCAAGTTACAATACCATCAACATCGGCATTGGACCCGTGGAGTGATGAGAGCGCCCGAAAAGATCAACTGGCTGATCCTGAAATAAAACCAATAATAGAATTCAAAGAGATGTCTGACGAAAAGCTCAGCTGGCAAGACATCGCCCCTTTCCATCCTACAACAAAGCGTTACTGGGCTCTTTGGGATTCTCTCTATCTGAGAAATGGTGGTTTTATATAGAAAATGGGAGTTTGAGACGATGGAAAAACATTCAGGGGGCAATTAAGAATCCCAAAGACAAGAATTTCAACAGTCCTTAAGGAACTCCATGGCAGTCCAACTGGAGGTCATTTTGGTGTTATGAAGACCTTACAAAAAGTTCGTGAGCGCTTCTACTGGAACAATGTGCGGAGTGAAGTGGAAAAGTGTTGTCGCACATGTGATCTCTGTGCTGCACGCAAAGGTCTCAGAAAACACACTAGAGGAAGACTGTAGCTGTATAATGTGGTAGCGACTTTCGAACGAATAGCCTTTGACATCCTAGGCCCACTTCCGAGATCATCAGATGGAAACAACATCTTGGTGGTGATGGATTACTTCACTAAGTGGCCCGAAGCCTATCCTATTTCCGACAATAGGCCTAGACTGTTGCACAGGTTCTAGTTCAACACTGGATTTCACGATTTGTAGTCCCTCTACTACTGCACTCTGATCAAGGGAGAAATTTCGATTCTGAAGTTTGCAAGAGACTGTGTGAAATACTCGCCATCGACAAAACCAGGACAACAGCTTTGCATGCTCTGTCTGAAGGCATGGCAGAGAGGTTCAATAGGATTATTCTGAACAGCCTCTCTCTCCTGGTATCCAGTAATCAACAGGACTGGGACAGGAAGTTGCCCCTTTTCCTGTCCACCTACAGGAGTGCCGTTCACGGGACAACCGGCTATTCCTCATCCCAAATGCTCTTCGGACGTAATCTTCGCTTGCCTGCAGATCTTCTGTTCAGCCGGCAACCAGATGCTCCCTTGGCGCCTGAAGAGTATATCGAGAATCTCCAGGCACGGATGGAGGAAATACATCATCTGGCTAAGAAAAGAATCTGCATGGCTTCCGAGAAGATGAAGACCCAATACGACGCAAGAGCAACCGGGCACGACTTCCACGAAGGTGACAAAGTGTGGTTATGGAATCCGAAACATCACAAAGGACTTTCTCCAAAGCTGCAAACCAACTGGGAAGGTCCTTACACAGTCCTAAATAGACTGAATGACGTTGTGGCGTGGATACAGAAATCACCACACTCAAAACCGAAGGTAATACATTACAATAGGCTAGTCCCTTATCGTGGCCAAGATGAATAAGATCCTAATGTTCAGACCATGGTCATTAATTATTTTGTAAATAATGTAAATTATTTCTCTTTTCAAACTCCTCAGTTTTATTATAGTATTGTAATTTATTTTTGTATTTTGAATTTATTTTCGTTGTATGTACTGTTGAGTACTGGTTACTTTATATTTGATTATTATAAAGAATATTTCTCTGTAAAAGTTTCCCTCTTACTCGGGGATTGTACTCCCCGGAAGTGTGGTCTTTAAAAGGGGGCAGGGTTACGAATGTTGTATAAATAGTGTAAATAATTTGTATTTGGATGTTTAATGCATTTATATTACTCTATGTTATATTTATTTCATGTTAAAATTGTACTATTCACAAGTAATGCCACCCGTTACGTTTTAATGACGATTCGATGAGAACTTGGTGAAATCTTGGTGGCAGAGCCAGGTTGGCGGCCAATTTGGCGACTTTGGCGACCATATTGGCGATTTCGGAAACCTCTGGATTTTTCTAGAAAGTAGTGGATCTCTCCATTAACGTCACGCTCGATGACACGAGCTGTTATATTTCTGGATTCCGAGATCCATATTTGTGGAATTAAAACTCTAAAATTAGGGGGAAATAGGGCTACTGCAAAGTTCAATATGAGTCTTGTTGCAAAAATAATGATATTAAAACATTTTGACATAGAACCAAGTTATAAATGTGTGTGTTATGCTTCAAAAACTTAGATACATGTAATATTCGTGCAGCCCAACGAAAGCATTCTGAGATCACAAAAAAGGCGAAACAGTTAAAAATCACGAAAAAAATAAAAATAGAAGAGTCTTTGTACGAGCAGAGAGTAAAAAAAAATGCCTCATATGCTTCTGGAAAGTATTAGAAAAAGTAAATAGTCAAAAAAATTACAAATTTACACTTCAAAACCTGTTTTCTCAAAATGTAATATTTTTTTCTTTTATGCCTTTTTCTAAAAAAAGTATTTTGTCATAAAAATTCTTGTTTTTTAAAAAGCCTTTTTAAAAGGACACAAATGGAGGGAATTAGATACATCCAGCCAACAATTTTAGATATGATTTTTTTAAACTAAATTTTAGGGAAAAAAATTGGAGAAGTTTTGAAAAATTCATAACTAATTTAATTTTGAACAAAAAGACAAAACCCTTACTTAAAGTGTTAGTAATTTTTGCACTTAATCTACTAAAAAATTTTTATTCAAGAGTGGTTCGTAGTTTTTGAGAAAAAGGTACATAAAGTTACTTAATTTAACATGAGCTCCTACGGACGTGCCGGACCCCTTAAAATCTATTCGGTAGTTCTGATGCAATCGACAAAATCAGAAAATTTTCTTAATTTTGAACACCAGTGTATTTCACACATGCAAGACTTTTACCCTGACTCGACGTGTTAGTAGGTCTAGAAGCCATTACATAAATTTAAAATACAAATATATGTCCACTATGTATTTGACAATCAGCTGTAGGGTATGAGAGAAATATCAATTATATAACGCAATTATAACGAACCTAAATATTTTTAGGTTAATAATTTAATATTTTTAAAAAATTTTTCAAGAAATTTATTAAAATTATTGAAATAAACTTATTATTATTAGTGAAATAAATTTATTAAAAAATAATTAGTTTAATAATAATAATATACTTTATAAATTATTTTACATTATATATAATATTTTATTTATAGTATATTGTATTTAACATTATAAAACTATTTGTGTAACTAATTTTTATGTATAATACCATTTAATATATTTATTATATATTTTATTATAAATATTATTCCATTGATGCGAAGAGGTGATATTCAGAGTACAACGAGTGCAGAAGGATATCCCCTCCAAGCGATTTCAAGGTGTCTTTCACTGGTTTTGCTGTGTGAGACGGGGTGCATTATCGTATTTGTCATGCATTCTGGTCCATTCTGGTCGTCTTTCGATGAAAGCGTGGTCTCGCCGGGGTTCAAGAGTTCATACTACACTATACCACTCCGGTATAAGTATCCTGCCTCATTGGTCTTCAAACTTCAACAATTCAAGGAATCATTTGAAATAAAAAAAAATCAAAGAACGAACCTTTTGTTTTTAATCCTACTGAGTCACTGAAAGCAAAATTTCGAATTACTTAATCGATTAATTATTTTTTTTATTTCTGTCATACTTCGATGCAACATGGAAACTTTTGATGGCCGACCTCGTAATATTTGACCTCGATTAAGTTATGAGGATCCGAGCTAGCACTCCACCAATCCAATTTCCAATTTGAGCCAAGACAGATTTAAAAGGTAGCCTTTCTACATGGTGGAATACAATGACTTGTGTCTATGTTTCGACAGAATCAACACCACTCACGAGTTCAGGTTTGTCAACACTCAGTTAAAGCAACAGGTACAAAGAAAGCAACTAATAAAGAACTCGAGAACACGCAGTAAAATGCAATTTATGAACCAATTCAATTTTCATTTAGGACAGCACCGACTACTACTAACAATAGCTTTCCACAATAATGAAATTAATTTTTAGAAATATATAATATATCAATAAAAAAAAACTCTTCAGATAGTTATTGAAAGGAATCAAAAATCGCATAAAATAATTTTTTACCTACGGAATA
The DNA here is from genome assembly GCA_019973955.1 of Trichonephila inaurata madagascariensis. NCBI lineage: Eukaryota > Metazoa > Arthropoda > Arachnida > Araneae > Nephilidae > Trichonephila > Trichonephila inaurata. The sequence goes on from BMAV01020834.1 coordinate 129,071, forward strand.
ATATTACTTTTTGTATAATCAAGAACGCAAAAACGACTAAAATACAGAACTAAAGTCGTTAGGATTCAACGTTACTTGTAGTTCAAGGCCCTTTTTGTTTTTCACTTGGACCTTTCTTCCTATTTCTTTGTAATTTGGTTTCCATCTTCATATGTTTGTTGCATTTTGCGAAAATTGCACAAATAAAGATATTTTCATCTACAATTCGTAAATAAATATTTTTAGTACAATTTAAAGTCATACCATAACTAATTGGATTAAGTCATTTCTAAGTTTTTAAATTGTAAATTTAAAATTCTAGAATATATTTAGAAGTCTTTTAAATTACTCTTTCCCTACTTCATCAACATTTGTCATCAAAGATTTACACCTTCTTCCAATTTAAATACCAAATTTTTATGCATATAAGTTTTAGTACTTTTACTTCTCTTTGAACATTATCATTTCACGATGTTACAGAATTCCTTACACATGTGTTTATATAAAAATAAACTAAAAAATTAATTGAATGTCTATTTTAAATGGAACTCTATTTTTAAAAATTATAACAAAGAATCTCTGCTTTTTGTACTCATACATATGAATATTTATTTATTTTAAAGTAAAACCTACAGTTATAAATACACTGGTGTGCAAAACTTAAGCAACAGGTGGGTTTATTGCCATAACTCAGAAAAAAACATCTGAGAGACATGAAATTTGAAATGAGGGAGAGTATTTTGCAAGGGGTGACGAAAGCATCGGCGCTGAAAAGGAATACAACGCATACGGTATGGAATCAAACAAAACAAGCTTTATTGAACGCATAGTATCGTGACTATGATTGTTATCCCAAAAGGAAGAACAAAACGCTATTCCAAAATGGTATATCCCTCCCCCTTTCACAATGGTTGAACCGTCTCCGCATACCAGAACCAGCTGGGCAAACATTTCTTTAGGGAGGGTGCCTTTCCCCCAAACAACATCTGCTTGAGGGTTTGGTTGCTCCGATGATGTAAGCGGGGGCAATAGCCCCCAAAGCATCCCACCATGTTCGATGAGATTTAAATCTGGGGGGCACGCTGGCCAATCCATTCGAGGATATCTTCACTTTCCCGCAGCCCCAACCCAAGAGTGCGATGTGGCCGCATTGTCATCCATAAAATGAAGTTGGGCCAATGGCACCTGGAAAAGATGCACATGGGGAAGAAGTACCCCCCAATAGGACCCCCCTTCGACCCCCTGTCGAAAATGTTAAGCTCATTCCGCCGTTCAGGCCAACCCAAAAGAACTGGACCACCGTAACGTGTCTTTCCTTGATTTTACGGGGTAAAAAACCCGGGGCCCGATTTTTCTCCAAATCAAAACGGGTTAGAATCGCTTCGGTACTGAACCGACCCCATCCGTAAAAGCCCACTCCATTGATCAGTGTCCAGTTTTTTTGCTCTCTGGCCCCTGCGGTGGCTTGTGGATCTTTCAACGGGAGGCGCGTTCAGGACGGCGGGCGAACATCCCCTTTGGAAAGGGGTCGGGCCCCAGCAAACCGCTACACTTGTCGACCTGTTGCTGTCAAATTTCTGAACAATGGCGCTTGCTGACTTCTGTCGATCTTTTTCGCCTGCAGGATGATATATCGGGCATTTCCTGCAGTTTCGTCCTCGGGCGGCCACCCCAAACCCTTTTCTAACAACTCCTATGGTTTGGAACGCTTTCCAAGCGCGCGAAACGACACTTTTGTTGATTCCGAACTCTGCAGCTACACTGGTGACAGTACGCCCCTCCTCCAGCTTTCCGATCATTCTTCCACGTGTGAAGTCGTCCAGGTGATTTCTTTTAGCCATATTTCACGAACTGACTCACTGGCACTTGCAGAGAATATGGTGAATTGCGTCTCCGTCCTTCATTTCATTCTACTGTTGAGCAGCGCGACATCACGCGTTTTGCGTACGCTCCATCGCTTCTGACGTTTTGTTCCTGATATTTGCATACGCATGACGTTTCTACTGACTTACGTGTTCCCTCTACTGATCTCCAGACCTCCTTTTCTGCAATTTCATGGCTATCTGCTAAATTTTTACATTGTTGCTTAAGTTTTGCACACCAGTGTATATAGAATAATTCATGAGCATTCAAATGTTAACAATAAGCAGTTATGAAAAACAAAATGTCTATTTTACTAAAGCTGTGTATTTAATTTAGAATAATCCTTAAGATCCCATTTGTACTATATCCACTTGATTTATAATTTAAAAAATACACTGTGTATTTATTATTGCAATACTAGACATAATTAACATTTCAAAATTTTACTTAAATTTTTCATAATTTTTGCACAAAAAAAATGTCGAATTTTCAATAGATTTGAACATATAATACAGAAAAATTGCATTCTCATCATAGAAAAATTAGTTTTTTACAATACATGCTATATACAAAACGGATTTTGAAGAAAGTCTACCCGAATCATAGTTAGATCACATTTGTCTACAATTTTAAAATTCAATTTTCTAGCTTTCTAATTATCGAATTCTTATAAATAATGCATCTATGAATGCAGTAAAGTGCCACCTATTTTTTAAAAGTAAAACAAAAATTGCAAAATTTGAAGCATTCTCCCACCCCAGTTACCTTAAATATAACACATTAATGGAACAGAAAAATATAAATTAAAAATTAGAATGTCCATACTTCTAACACGCAGTTAAATTAAATTATTCAATATTTTATACTTTTTCGGTTTTTATGTTGAATTCTTAGAACGAAATATTCAGTTCCTTCGTAATTTAGAGACTTCACACAATATTAAATGAAAATCAGGTTCATGTGGAGGAGATTAAGAGCATATGTATGAAACAAATGATTTGAGAATTTTTCGTTTACTTTGCGATAGCTTCCCTGTGGCCATCATTATATCTCTGAAGTTCAAAGAAGCGTAGTATACATGACAGAGGAGAGAGTCAGAGTCGTTGGAGTATTTTAGAGATGACCCCATCCAGATCAGGCTAGACAGGTTTCCTCGAGTCTGGATGTTTAAGTAGGCTTGTTCCATTTCGACTGCTTCCAAATCTGAAAGATACGATCAGCAAAGAAAGAATTAGAATGACACGTGATATCTTTTGATTGGCTTATACAGTCACTCAAAAAATTATTGGAGCACACTACCAATTCCTAGATTTTTATCGTAATATTTTACTTAAACATACAAATTATACTAAAAAAAAGAGGTAAATGTTATTTTGGTAAACACAAATAATAATAATTTGAACAAAATTCATACATTAATATAATTATGGTTAAAATTGAAAATTTAAGAAATTGAGTTAAAAAACGTGCTAAAAAAAGTATTGGGACACTTCCCAATTAATTAAGAAAAACAATTCAAACTTAGAAATGAATATCTTGTTGGGCCGTCCTTGCTTTTTATGACATCTCGAAGTCTATTAACATGAATTGGGTCATTTTTTTGCGAAACGATCTATCGATTTTGGTCCATTCTTCTACCAATTATTTTTTAAATCCTGCTTGTTAGAAATTTGGTGCTCATACAGTTTTTGCTGCAAGTACTCCTACACATGCTCAATGGTATTTAGGTCTGGACTTTGTGCAGGAGTCTTAATAACTCTAGGACAGTTGTAGGGGAACCAAAACTTGCAAGTGTCTGCAGTATATTTTGAGTCATTATCTTGGTACAATTTAAAATATCCTAAGATTCCCAGCTTGCACGTACTTTGCTTTAAATTTCACTTTGTGACGGGCTCACGCGTTAACATAACCTCTGGGTTCTTTGGGGGCCAAGATTAATGTCAAATCTTTTCCAACCAAAACCCAAGAAGCGAAATGTGAACAAGAAATGCAAATAAGATAGCTTTTAAAAGAACAGAAGTTTCAGTAAGCGAGATGGCAATTTGGGGAATGTTATGTGTGAAAGAGACTAGAGGGAATCGACAGCCTATCGTGAAGTTACCTGAAAAAATCAGCCATTAATACAAGGTGCATACCATTGCAAATGCTCCCAGACGTTTCCACTTAAAGATTGAAACTAAGTTTGGATTAAGGTAGGACTTATTATTTGATATTAGGACTTGTAATATTATTAGAAGTGAGAGTTGGCGGATTAAATAATTATTTAGAGAAAGTGATCAAGTTACGCGATTCGGTTTAATATCATTTTTTGTTTCTTTTTAGATTCTCATTTTTTTTAAATTTATCTAAATTGTTAGAATTAAGTTCTATTCTTAATAAAGTCATATTAAAATAAAAATTTTATTCCTTTTGAAAACCCTACCCTCTAGCCCCGCTGAAAACAAAGATACGGTCACCAAAGGGGTGGTATCACGGGGCCCCAAACGAGTTTTAATTTATATGCCCCCGGGGGTAAAAAGGGAGGGTTTGGTTTTTTACCAGGGGGGTTTTTCGGGGTCGGAAAATGTGGCCCTTTTGGGCCATAGAAATCAAAAAAAATTTCTAAATACCACGATTCAGCATGTCGTATTTAAAAAGGTCATCTCCGGGGATTGTTTCGTTGATTGAATATTAACGTCCCTGTTCAGCTCACGGGGCTTTTGGCGACGCACCATGAAATTTTTTGAACCATGGTAAATGACGTAAACGACACCGGCTGGCACCCCTCTCCTAACTACCACACCACACCAACGGGAGGACATTTCAGCCCCGACAGATTTAACGTGCATCGCTGCCTGCACGGCGTGTCTTTAGTGGTACTGGGCTAATTTTAAAAGGCAACCCACGTCTGATACCTATACAACCGGCTACCGCAGCCACGTCATCCCCCGGGAAGGGGCCCCGGTTGGTATAATATTGGATCAGTTTGGCAGGCGCCAGGGTTTCGAAGCTAAAGCAAATTATCAAAAGCATTCCCCGCCATAAGGAATAAGAAAAATTTGGGGCGAGGTATTAAGCGTCTCAACAGGGGGAAAGGGAACCCGGAGCCAACGGTTTTGTTTACGATTTATTAAAGTTGTATCAAAAAAAGAACTAGGGGTGTTGCAGGTGGACTTGTGATCACATTTTGTTAGACTCGAACCATAAGTACAGGGGAAAGTGGAGGTTTGAAATTCTCAAAAAATGGGGACAACTTTGGAGTCTTAGCTAAATTTGAAAGAGGTATTCTTTCAAAGCAACGCGGGGTTCGGAATGGTGATAATGTCGAAAGACATGTTGGAATGGCATAAAATATGTCTAATGTTACGTAATCGCAGAATGGGGAAATTCAGAAGTTGGGCGAGACGAAGTTTTGGAAAAATAAATTTTAGGGGTAACATGAGAATGGCCGTCAAAGGAAAACAAGTTCGAAAACAAGAATATTTTCAGAACGATGAAAGATTAACACAGGGATAAAATTTAGGAAGGGGATCGAAATAATGATTTTAATAGGGGACCCAGAAATAGGGGGTTTTGGGGGAAATTTCGTCAGGGATAGGATAAAAGGGGACGATTGAATGTTTTTAAAGTTAAATGTTCAAAGTAATCGAACCCCAGTGGATAACCGATTAAACTTTCTTCGAATTATGTCCAGTGGCCCATATGTTCCCATATTATTAAATGAAACATTTCAGCGTTCAGACACAGGAGCGGAGAAATCATTTATATCTGAAAATATATAGAAAGTATTTTTTATAAACAAGTAAAAAAAAACACGGGAAAGGTGATTACGGCCAAAGGGAGGGAAAAGTCAAAAAGTAGGAATTGAGAATTGAATATTCGAATTAGGAGTTTGGCCTTGGTTGTTTCATGTGTTGACAGATTTGGAATATCCATGTATTCTTGGGGTAGATTTCATAAGTGGATCAAAGATTGTCTTAGACTTTGATCGAAAATCGTTAAAGATCGTTAAAGTAGTTAAAACATTTGAGGAAGGAAATGTAGAAATAGATCTGTCTAAGACAAAGTTGGAGGATAAGCAAAAATAAGAGTTACAAAATTTGTTCAGTAGTTTTAAGAGGGATTGTTCTCAGATAAACCAGGTCTTACTCATGTTTTATACCATGAAATTGATACAGGAGATAGTCCACGAGTTGTTTCCAGGCCATACAGGTATGATAGGCAAAAGCAAGCGATACTCGATTATCATATCGAGAAAATGTTAGAAGAAGGAACCATAGTTCCAATTCAATCCCCGTACGCGTCACCGTTGGTGTTATGTAAAAAAAATAATGGGTTACCACCGAATAATCCGGAAGCATATAGATTTGTGGTTGACTATAGGAAACTAAATTCAGTCATGAAGTATCCACGCTACCCCTTACCTTTAATAGATGATTTAATAAGCTTGAACATCCCTATACGACAATAATGTCATCTCTTGATCTAAGAAGTGGATACTTTCAAATGGCAGTAAACCCCAGTGATATCGTTAAGACGGTGTTCTTAGTAAAAAGTGGCTCCTACGCATTTTGGCGTATGCCATTTGGCTTATCAGGGGCGGCTCCCAATTTTCAGAAAAGCGATAGAAATTATAATGAAACCGGTGATAGGGAGGTTTGTGAATGCATATATGGATGACGTAATTATCTCGTCTCCATCGACCACTCAACATGTTGAGCATTGAAGGAGATTTTTTTCGTTGTACAAGATGCAGGATTGACGTTATAGGATAAATGTAAATTTGGTTGTGGTGAAGTATTTAGGATTGATTTTTATTGGAGAATCTAAACGGATGAGACAATGGTTCGAGCCATACTTCCAGAACCACCGCGTAATTCGAGAAGGAGGTATCCAGGATTTTTGGGTATGTCCCAGTGGTACGCGAAATGTAATCAAAATTATGCTGATCTTTGTGAACCCTTTATAAGCTTAAACGAAAATTAAAAAATTAAGGTCAGTGGAAGCGCAGAAGGCATTCGACGCGGTCTAGGCGGCCATAACAAAGGCGCCAGTTTTAAAATTGCCGGACCTTTCGAGTTATTTACAGATGCAAGAGTTCAATTGAATTGTGAGAGCGGTTTCTAAATCAAGAACAGAGACCAGTTGTATTTTGCTTCACATACACTTAAACGCTGAGGAGGAATTATACAGTAACCGAGGAAATGTTTAACGGGCGCTGAATAAATTCAGAACATATTTAGGGTCACTGCCGATTAAAGTTATTACTGATCACGCTGCTTTAACGCGTTTAACTCGTGGGAAAAGTTTGTCGAGTAGGATGATCCGATGGGCCCTCAAATTAGCAGAATTTAAAATAGAATGAGAACATAGGCCTGGAATTAAAAATGCGGTGGTGGACGTTTTATCCAGAATCCCGGTTGAAAGTATAGTGGGAGAGAAAGTTAATTGTGCAATAATCAGAGATTTGGTACTTACGTCACGAGAACAGTTAATAACAGAGCAAAAAATTTATCCAGAATTAGGTCATATCTATAGATATTTAGAAAATCCGGAAGATAGCTCAGTTAATGCGACAATATGTGAGAATTGGTCCAAAGACTTCAAAATTATCGAGGGCTTGTTATTTTATGCGAAATATGCGACTTCACAAGGTGAAATGCGAGTATACATTCCAAAGTCTTTAAGGAATGAAATAATGAGAGAATTTCACGACAAGCCTATAGCGGGTCATTTTGGTCGTTTTAAGACTTATCATAAAATCTGGGACGTTTGTTATTTCCCGTATATGATAAAATTTATTGATCAATATGTCTCTACATGCCATATATGCCAAGTTAATAATTATAAAAACGCGTTACCAGGTGGTCGATTAAATCCGATTGTATCAAATTATCCAAATGAGATAGTTACTTTAGATTTGTTAGGTCCGTACCCTACATCGAGAGTGAGACGTAATCGATATGTATTAATAATTACTGATCATTTCAGCAAATGGGCTGAAATCATAACTCTTAAAAAGGCCTCGGCTCGTGTAATAGCGGATACTTTTTTTGATAATTTTAATCGCGTTTTGGAGCTCCAATTAATTTAATAAGTGACAACGGTCCACAATTTATATCCAAAATTTTTGAACATTTAAGTGAAAGATTAGGCATAAGGCATGTGAAGACTGTTGTATATAGGCCTCGGGCAAATAGAACCGAACGCGTGAATCGCGATCTTGTGCAAATGATTGCAAATTATGTAAATGATCAACATGATACATGGGACCAATTCTTACGTGAGTTTGCTTGAGAATGAAACGACGGCAGAAACCCCTGCGGAATTATTTTTGGGTCGAAAGTTGATTACCCCATTTCAAAAATTAAGTATGGTATCGGACGGAACTGAGTTTGCAGTAGGAGATATTGAAAGAATGTTTGATGAGGCTAGACGAAACACAAAGGCTAAACATGAAAAATGGGAGAAGCATTATAATAGACGCAGGTGTGATGTACAAATTAAGATGAATGAGTGGGTCTTGTTAGAAACGCACCCTTTAAGTTCAGCAACAAAAAAAATTGTGGCAAAGTTCAAACCAAAATTTGAAGGTCCGTATAAGGTGTTAGAAGTAAGAAAGAATAATGTCATCATATGGCGGTCGGGAAAAAGGTTAACGGTCAATACCGATCAAGTGAGAATATATCGTCATAGGAAATGTGACGAGATTGAGGTAAGAACAGGTAGTTCGGATAGCATTAGTTCACGTCAGGAAACGAGTAGTTGGGAAAGCGTACAACGAAGATCAAATGAGTCGCAATATGGTAGGAAGAAGGGCTCAGATGTAAAGCGTGAGTATTATGTAATTATTTTTTGTCTGAGTTTCATAGAAAGAATTAGATGGTTTTTAAAAAAAGATCGAAGTATTGGAACTTTTTTAAGCTCAATCCGATAAGCTGCTCGGCAGAATAAAAACTAATAGTGGTAAAAGGTTTTTAATTAATATCTTTTTAACTAATTGCGATATCGGAATATAAATGGTCAAAACATGCATTGTCATCCAAACTAGATGTGTATACAAAATTTCAGCTCAATCGGTTGAAGACATCAGCTACAAAATTGAGTTGCAAGATTCCACCTGAACAACTTACATTGCAAGTTAAATAAAAGCTTATAAAAATACAATTTTGCAGCCGATTAATTTTAAGTAGCTGTAGCGAAAAGCTTGATAGATAGCGCACCCACTTTCTCTGTGCATCTAAAATGTTTTAGTTTCGTTTCAGAACCAGTTGTGCCTTTGCTTTGCCATAACCTTTTGGATGTTTTGCTTAGCTCAATAGTTTTTGTTAGCCTTTAGAATTAATAGGCAGAACTCATTAAACTCATGTAAATATGTGTAAATAGAAAGTCATTAAAAACCTTAAAAACTATCTGGCTGATCATGAATTGAGTTTAGTACAATTTAATTGTAGTAATTAGTTAGAGCATTATATCACGCCCACACACAGTAGTCTAGTAAGAAGCGCGAAAATATCATAGCCAACATCAGCACCTCATTGTCCAACCCTCAATGTGCCTCTGATGTGTACCAAAGGTGACATACTACCGCACATTAAGAAAAAGTAATCGGGTTGGTTATTTTTCCCTTTCGCATCCAGACACTCTTACACAGTTACTAATATCAGAAAAATAGAACTGAACACTGTTTAACAGTAGAACAGTAGAAAAACTGAAACTTAGTATATACCTATATTGCCCAAATTCATTCAAAATGACTGTATTGTGAAAAAATAACTAATGTGTAAAGAAATTTGTTTAAAGTTACTTTTTAGTATTTTTTATATTATTCACAGTTATATAACAAGTTATTAATAAATATTAACAATAAATAAAATTTACTTCACTAGGCAAAAAAAATATATTCTAAAAACATCTAAGAAATGGTGTCATTATATACGGAATTATTTTTCTAAATGAAATTAAAAAGCAGTCAAAATGACTTCCTTGAGCAATCTAATTTCATTCAGGGTTCCAAATGATTAGATCCATTGAAATCTTTCACATCGATGAGTTAATCTTAATGACAGTCTTCGTAAAAGGTGGCTTGTGTGCCAGCTGCTTTTACTCAATCTACGTAAATCTATTTTCTTAGACATTTTAGCATATAAAGCAAGTTCCACAAAATGTTAAGAGTAACTTGAGATTGAGTTCTAAAGTGGAAATACAACTGCTTTTAAGATTACAAATGTAACAGTAAAGAAATCACATGAATTTAACTAAAACGACAGGCTACAAAAATGATTCAATTCCTTCAAGAGTAATCATTCATAAAACATAAAAATCTCGTATCTCTAGAAGCCATGAACTCGGAACTCAGTTGATGAACTTCAAATCCTCAAAATAATGATTTTATTTTCTTCGTGAACAGTTTTATTCCTTGTGCGATCCTATACTATTCAATATTAAGAATCTCTATTAAATTTAACTCAGAAATATAATTAGAAAGTTTAAGCGAAATATGAATCTAATTTATTTTTAATATAAACATAAGCATTTCTGATTTCTATAATTTTTGTATTAAAGAAAATATCGTAGAGGTTTTGTAACTGTGTATTTATCTCCAAAAATATAGTGTGCATAAGATGCAATGCGTAATATATGTACATATATAAACTAGCTGGTATAGCCGTTCTGCAAGGCTGAATTGAAAAATTAAACAATACAGATTGAAGGATAAATAAGCTTTTAATGAGTTAATCTTACGTGAATTACAAATTAAACAAAAAAAGCTTTTTTCATATCTCAGCTGAACAAAACAAGTAATATAAAAAAAATTAAGTCAATTCCTACTTAGACCAACAAAGAAAAATTTTATTTTAGCTACTTTTTATTACATTGTTACAAATAATATAAATATGTATATACATAGTACACAGAATCACAACATTAAGTGGTAATTAATTTTTATTAATTATCATTAAAGTATCGTATTGTTATCCAAAACAATCGTGTATATGAAATTCCAGTTCAACTGAATGCTTTAAAACGTGAGAAAAAAAATTTCAAGTTTTGACACACAAGTCACCAAAAGGGTCACTAAATCTCCAAAAATGATGCCAACGTGGCTGTATTTGTAATTCTTTAAATAATTAGTTTTAATCAATTAATTTATATTAATTATAGTTAAATATTTGTATTGTCACTCAAAATAATCATGTATATAAAATTTCAGCTCAACTGAGCACTTTAAAATGTATTTTATGAACGATTGAAAATTCCACCAAGATAAAAAAAATAAATATATATATATATATATAGAGAGAGAAAGAATGTGACCTAATATAGTAGGAATTGAATTAAAAACATGTTTGTTAAATTTTAAGTCTGTAGATCTAATAGCGGATATAAAAAAGGTTTTTTTTTAACTATAACTCCTCGTAACTCTCTTGAGGGTTGATTTTAGAGAAAAACTTTTCTAAACTGATCTCTGCTTAGCAAAAGTAACACATTGTTACAAATTTGCATACTCACGCTTTAAAAAAGTGTAAATAGTGACTCTCTTGATCGATCAAGCCACAAGATTTGCTTGAAAACGTGTGACGTCTCTCGCCTCCCCTTCTGCTAACAACATAACTCCTATGTTCTTGACGGGCCACGATTAATGGCAAAACCTTTCCAACCCAATACCAAGAAGAAAGTTTTATCTCAAATATGTGTAAATGAGATATACTTTAAAAAAGGATAGAAGCTTTGATGATAAGATAAAGCGTGGCAAGTCAGGATAGTTCAGTGCGTGGAATCATTCTGATCAATAGCGCGACAAGTTTAGAGATAGCTTAGTGTGGAATCTTGCAGATCAAGAGCTAGCAGTCCGATAGTTTTGGAAGAATAGAAGTCCTATATAAAGAAGTTGGAATCGTCTTATATAAAGTGAATTTATAGATATCTCTATAGGTGAAGGAAGGAGATCTTGCAAAAGGTAATATTTGATATAAAGTAATTAGATGAATCGGTTATTTACTATAATTAAGATAAAAGGATCTAGTTGCGTGATCTGACTTAAATACAAGGTTTAATTGCGTTAACTCTCACCTTTAAATAAAGTTGTCAAATTAGAATTAAATAATATAAGTTATTCTTAATAAAAGTTGTATTAAGAACTACTATGTCTCATCATTTTGATAATCCCACACCTCTAGCTTACGTAACCGAAACGATGATAGTCATCACAGGATGGCTATACGCAATGGCGCCCGAACGTGTATATATATACCCTGGGTTAGGTAATGTAGTGAAGCATTGTTCTACCTGAAAATGTACTTTCAGGGTCAGAGAACATTGCAGAGTTTATCGAGTCTAGCTTGAGTATCAACACATGTGCTATTACTTGAAAATCCCAAGTAATCTGTCATGTGCTTACTAAAAAAAGTCATCTCAGGGAAGGGCTCAAGATTGCGCCCGATATTTGATCGTTGTTAGTGCAAAATACAGCCACGGATTTTGCGGCAGCTCAAAAGCTGAATTAGCGAAGGCTTCTTCTCCTGCGGTCAAAAATAAGAAAGAACTACAGTCGCACCTCTACGCGTCCCAGCAGGGAAGAAATCAGGATCCTACTGATTTCGTTTATAGATTACTAAAAATAGAAAGAAGTTTAGAATTAGGAATGTCCTGGGGCAGAGTTAGTGGATCATATTTTAGTTCGACTCGAACCACAGATCCAAGAGATTATGTGGAAGTCAGAAATCCACAAAACACGATACAACTTTTAGAAGTCTTATTAAATTCGAAGAGAGATATTCCTTGCAAATTAAAAAGGGGTTATCAGAAACGATAATATAGAAAGACGAGGTCAAATGCGCATAGGGATGCCTAATTTTGATGCTAATGGTAGAAACTGGAGGAATTCTGAAATAAGACGTAGACCAAATAACAGCAGAAACAATTTTTACGAGAATAGTCAACAAAGTAATAGAGGCTCTGGAGAGGAATAGGTTTCAGAACAAATGATCAGAGATTAAACAATAGGGGTTACTCATTTTGAAAATGAGCGAAAATGATAATTTTAAATAGAGGAGACCGTGGTGGAAATAGGGGTTCGAGTGAAAATTTCAATCGAGGCGATAGGACGCAAAGGGACGATTAAATATTGTAAAGGTTAATGATCAAACCTCAAGGGGTACGACAAGAGAGACACTGACTTTCTCCGATATGTATATCACCCGTAGAACTTCCCACGTTCCTATTTTATTAAATAACACATTTTTGAAAGCGCTATGGGACACTGGAGCAGATAAATCATTTATATCGAAGAAGTATATAGAAAATATTTTTTTTTCTATAAGCAAAATTAAAAAATCGCGAGCCCAGGTAATAAATATACAGGTGCGAAATGCCAAAACATGGGGATCGTAGAATTGAATGTCTGCATCAGACAATTCGGAAAAGAAAATTGGTCATTTCATGTAAGCTTTGAAAGATTTAGAATACCCATGTATTTTCTAGGTATCGATTTCATAAGTGGGTCAAGAATCGTATTAGATTTTGATCAGAAATCGTTGAAAATCTGCAAAAATTCACTGGTTGAAGATAATAAGGTAAATAAAGGAATTCTACACGTTAATGGGTCAGAAATGAAGTTAAATATGGTGGTGACTAAAGCTCTCAATGAAAAGCATGGGAAAAAATATAATTGAGACAAAATTAATGTGCCATAATCAAGGATTTGGTACTTACTTCAAGTGGGAACAATTAATAACAGAACAGAAAAAATGGACCGCAATTAGGGTCATATCTATAGATATTTAGAAAACCCGAAGATAACTCGGTTAATGCAACGATATGTGAGAATTGGTCCTAATGATTTCCGTTTAATTGAAGGATTGTTATTTTATGCGAAACACGCAACGTCATTAGGTAAAATGCGTGTATACATTCCAAAAATCTTAAGGAAATGAAATAATGAGAGAAATTTCATGACAAGCCAATTGCTGGACACTTAGGCAGATTTAAAACGTATCATAAAAATTCTCGGGACGTTTGTTATTTCCCCGTACATGAGAAAATTCATTGATCAATATGTCTCTGCTACGCCATATGTGCCGGGTTATCAACTATAAAACGTTACCAGCTGGTCGATTAAATCCAATTATATCGAATTTCTAACCAATGAGATAGTAATGCTAGATTTATTAGGCCCGTATCCTATATCGAGAATAAGACGTAACCGCTATATTTTAGTAATAACCGATCATTTCCCAGCAAATGTAATGGAAATTATAATTCTTTTAAAAAGGCCTCTATCTCGTATAAGTAATAGCGGATATTTTTGATAACTTTATATCGCGTTATGGGAGCCCAATAAAATTCACAAGTGCGATAATGGTCCCCAATTTATATCCTCGAGATTTTGAGCACTTATGAAAGATTAGGCATAAGGCATGTGAAGACTGCCGCATATCGACCACAAGCAACCGGACTGAAAGAGTTAATCAGGAGCAGTGCAAATGATTGCAAAATTAATGATCAACACGATACTCTGGGATCACCCTTACGTGAGTTTGCTTTACGCTATTCGTACGGCGGTGAATGAAACAACGGGAAAAACACCTGCCACTATTTTTAGGTCGAAATTGATTGCCACCATTTCAAAAACTAGTTATGATAATGGAAAGTTCAAAATTCAAAATTCAAAATATAGAGAAAAGCTTTAAGGAAGCTAGACTAAGTACGAAAAATTAAACAGAAAGGTGGAAAAAATATTAATAGACGAAAAGACATAAAAATAAAGGTAAATGATTGGGTCTTATTAGAAACACAATTCTGTAAGTTCAGCAGCTAACAAAGTATAAAGCAAATTTAAACAAAAATTTGAGGGACCTTATATAGAGTCTTAGAAGTTAAGAATTATAATAATATTGTAAATATGGAAATCAGAAAAGATTAACAGTTAACGTAGATCAAATAAGAATATATCGTCATAGGAAATGTGACGAGGTCGAATTAGGAACAGGTATCCCAAATAGTGCAAGATCAAGTCAGGAAACTCGTACTTCGGGAAAAGTACATCAAAGATTTCAAAATGAGTCACAATATGGGGAAAGAAAAATCATGCGGATGAAACGTAAGTTAGAGGCAAAAGGGATGGGTAACCGTAAATCAAATCAATATAAAAATACAGAGAGACCCATAAAAAACAAATCACTGGTCAGATCACTCCTAGTTCATTTGGGAATGAAAATAAAAGCAAAATGTTAAGGAATAATAGGGCATTAAAGATCATCAGGTGTCAGGGGCAAGTGGACCACACAAAAGAAAGTGGCAAAAGAAAAAGGGAACCAATAATATTAATAAAAGAACGTTGTCATCCAGCACTATTTCTAGAGATAGAAAAAGAGCAGAAGTATAAATCAACCGAAGTTCCATATGAAAAGAACTATAATCTAAGGCCAATGACGGAGAACAGAAGAACCCTGACCAGCCAAGGAGAGACATTAGGGAAGTCAAGGAAAGGACGACAAGGAGATTACAAGCCCTACAACAAGCAAAAACAAGAAATTCCCAGTACAAACTGAGGAAAGAAGAGAGTGGTAGCACCTCATCGTTGAAGTGATAATGGAGAACACATATAAAAATCAGGTTGTATTGTTTCATTTTTTTATGATCTCTCCCAACAAGTGGTCGGAAGAATTCATTGCAAAGAAGGAAGTCTCGGGCGGTGCTTAAAGTTATTATAGGTTGCCAAAACACTACAATGAGTGTTTATTTAATTTTGGAACTTTTGGACTTGTTAAAAATTTTTTTCTGGAGAAAACATTTGTAATCACACATTTGTTTGTTTGATGTATGACTTCGTGAGATGCGAAAATTCCTTTGCTATTTGTTAATAATAGTTTATTGAAAAATGCTTGTACTGTATAATATGTGTATATATATATATATGTTGTTGTATTGTTAGCTGCATTATGAGGCATCTGGTTCAGGGAAACGCGGCGTAGTCAGGGCACCAACAAATAATAATAAAACGATGCGCGGCTCATTGGAGTTTTTTTGGAACCAGATGTGGGATGCAGGATGAAAATTATTGTGATATACAAATAATGCTATAATGAATAATTGTAAAATTGATTGATATTATGGAAATAGAGACTAAAAGTTTTCTATTTCAGGAGACTGACCCCTGAAAATCCTGGAAAATTATGAAAATTATGCTTCAACAAGAAAGGAGCGGAAGTCTTTAGCCCATATGCAGTAAGTTAGATGCAAAGATTGGTCTGCGCACCCAGAATATTTTTTTGTGAAAACATGGGCAAGTATAGATATTTTAAGTAATTCGATGTTAAAAGTGAGAGGCATACCAACAGTAATTATTAATGTTGGCCTAGTTATTGGAGTAAAATTTATTGTCACGAGTTTAAATTCCTAAATTGAATATTAAATTTAATTCTAAGATGAGTAATGAAAATTAAAGTCAAGATAAATATTGGAAATTATGTAAAGTTAAAATGAGGATTTAAGATTAAAATTCCTAAATAAACCTAAAAGCGAAGAAATTTAGGAATAGAGATTTAGACATCAATTTATTAAGGGCATTGGAGAAACCCCTATGCTCCTCTTGGAGGGGTTGTGACGTCTCTCGCGTCCTGCTAACATAACTCCTAGTGTTCTTTGACGGCCACGATTAATGGCAAAACCTTTCCAAACCTGTAATACCAAGAAGAGAAACGGATCAAATATGTGAGATATAATTTTAAAAGGATAGAAGCTTTGATTTACAAGATATAGCGTGGCAAGTTTAGAGATAGTTCAGTGTGGAATCATTCTGACCAACAGCGCGGCAAGTTTAGAGATAGCTTTAGTGTGCAATCTTGCAGGATCAAGAGTTAGGCAGTCCGATAGTTTTGAAAAAGAATAGGAAGTCCTATATAAAGAAGTTGGAATCGTCTTATATAAAGTGAATTTATAGGATATCTCTATAGGTGAAGGAAGGAGATCTGCAAAGGTAATATTTGATATAAGTAATTAGATGAATCGGTTATTTACTATAATTGGTGATAAAGGATCTAGTTATGCGGATCTGACTTAAATACAAGGTTTAATTGCGTTAACTCTCACCTTTAAAATAAAGGTCAAATTAGAATTAAATAATATAAGTTATTCTTAATAAAAGTTGTATTAAGAACTAATATGTCTCATCATTTTGATAATCCCACACCCTCTAGCTTTACGTAAGTGGAAAACCGAACGACATAGTCATCACAGGATGGCTATGTCGCAAACGTTCAACCATTCCGGAATGCATTTATATTGCTCACAGGAGATTTTAGACAATCATTGCCTGTAATTTTTCGATCGACACCAGTGGACAAAATAAATTCTTGCTTGAAATATTCAACATTCAATATTCACCCTTTCAGTTGACTACAAATATGCGTGTCCAGTTTCAAAAGTCTCGGCCGAGGTATTCTCGCGACAGTTACTGGACATTAGAAATGGCCCTTTCCAATGGTGAACAGGTATTCCAAAATTTTTTTGTAATTTAGTAACATTAAAATTTTAAAAAATACAATATTTTTAAATTAAAAATCCGCTGGCTCAGTGAACGAGCTGTTCTTGCCTCGAAGAATAAAGATGTCTTAATGTAATAATTTTATACAATCCACAATTCAAAGTGAGGAAATTATATATAAATCGATTTTTGTGGAGGAGATGAAGTATAATTCCCCCGGATTTTTTGAACTCTCTTGATTGGAATACCACACATATTAAAATTGAAAATATGTGTGCCAATTATCATGTTTCGTAATGTCAATTAGCCAAAACTCTATAACGGCACACGGCTTGTAGTTAAGAAATTGATGAACTACGTAGGGGAAGCAACGATATTTACTGGGCCTTTCAAAGTTAATGTCCTGATTCCTCGAATTCCCATGATCCCGACCGATACACCAATTAAATTTAAAAGATTGCCATTCCCAATTCGATTGGCATTTGTTCCAAACAATAAAACTCAAGGTCAATTTTAAATTTTTTAAGTTGGATTGCTTCTCAATGGACAATTGTATGTTGCGTGCTCCCGTGTGGCAAACCCAAACCCCTTATATCTACGCAAACAATGGTAAAACAAAAAATACTGTACACCCTTACATACTGCAAAATTAACCTTTTGCCCTCAAGGACTCCAGGGTAAGGCCATTTCCAATTTGTATATATTTTAACCGTTTAAGACAGTTTTTTTTTTATTTAAATTAATGTAATTTTTTTATAAGCTTTGGGGTGTTTTTCATTTCTCTCTGTTTATTACTATTTTATGAACTGTATGAACCTATTTACGTATTTTAGAATTTAATTTATTATTAAAATTATTTCTTATTTATTTTTGGGATTTGCATTTAATTAATTTTTGCTTATGATTGTTTTATATATATTTTTGGGATGTTCATCTGATTTTTGTTTATGATTATTTCTCATAAATTTTTGTGATTTGCAATGCATTTCATTGTCTGATTGAATCTTTACATGTTTTGAAATCACCCAGTGTGTTTCCTTATGTTTTGAAATTCAAATCAATTTTAAGTTCTCCATCTCTGAAATTAAGTCCCAGACTATCCATGAAGAAAATTATACCCAATATAAGATTCACAATTGGCTGGATGAACCAGCTCTTTTCTTTTCCATTTAACCAGACTAAGTCACAGCAACGCGTGATAGGGTAGAGCTAGTAAACAATTATTTATAAAAACAATTGTGCATAATTTAATTTTTAGTAATATTTTTAAAACATTTTATGATTATGTATGTATATATTTATGTATGTAATATGTAATATAAGTCATGTTAAGTTTCTCTTTAGGGTCATGGGTCCTGTAAGGCTTTACGTGGTAATTAATCTCTAACAGGATATAACCCTAAGACCTTATCTCCCCAAAGCTAAGCATTTTTAAACCAGGATGATGTAATTTTGCCTCAATCGCGTAACTATGTTGTGACCCAAAGGTTGAAGGTGAAAGAGGGTTTTAGCGAAAAATCTGACATGATCTTGAAAATAGATACTTTTATTTTATAATAAACACTTCATGAGTGATCTACAACTTTATTGCTTAACCCTGGGATCAATTTTAAATCCTAATACTTAATCAGACTCACAAGTGAGTCAGAACTCCTTATGACAGTCCTTCTCTTCTATGAAGCTAAATAAATGAGGATTTAAAAGTACAGAGCCTAATCATCCGTCAAAGACTAACAAATTGACTATATCCAATAAAATGGCACATTGCAATTTAAAAATGCCTTAAGTCAAAATATCACATACACTTACATGTTATATTTGAAACCCATGTCAGCTAATTTATTGTCTAAGATGAAGTGCATGTGAGAGATGAATCGTCAAGTATTGAATGAATGATGGTAACCCATTTTTATACCCCTTAAAAATTAAAAAGTTCCATTAAAAATCGTTTTATGGATACCCAAAATGCGGATGTTTTTCCGGGAATAAGGGGAAAACTTTGTTTTGAACCCATACTTTGTAGCATTTGTCTGGTTGTGACCAAAAAAAAAAATAGGTTTGGGAAATTGCCATTATCTTTTTTTTTAACATTGAAAAAAGTCAGGTGCTAAAAGAGCCCCCGGATCAAAACACAATATCAACATAACCTCTTAGCATTACTTTGAAAACGTGATCAAAAATTAAAATTTCCCTTTATTGCTCCCCCACTAAGATATCACAAGTATATACAGTTTAATTTTTATATTGCCACACAAATGAAATGTTAATAATATAAAAATATGCAAATATTCTAACACATACCTTCAGATAACAGGGAAAATATAGTTTACCCTTGAGTTAGTTTTAAATACGTTCATCGTTAGATCGTTCTCCATTATTTCTTGGTAGAACTGGAGTTTGGGATTAAATTGTGGTAAGGCAGGAGCTGTCTCACTAATAAATACACACCTAAATTGAAAAAAAAAATATATATCATAATAACATAACATATTTAAATTTTATAATTTAAAAGATTTTGAATAAACAGCGTTTTAGTGCTTTTATTATTATTGTTGTGTTAAATATATTATTATATTTTAATGAATCTTTGTTTAAAAAAAAGCACTTTAATTGAAGAAAATAATTGATTATTAGTATATGGGGATTATGAGTTATTTTTTCTTGCTGACATTAACACAAACTTTTATTATTCAGTACGGAAAATTCATCTCAAACACTATGATAAAAATTCAATTATAATACGTTTTATCAAATTTGCCTATTTGTTATATTAACCACTGTTATAAGCCATATTGTGGCTTATTTTTTACGTGTTGTTCTCATAAATCATGTGTAACCTTCTAAGCTAACAAAATAAGAGAAAGAAATGACTCTAAATTCAAGTTGACAATAAAATACCAGCAGATTTTAATTTGAAAAAGTGCCTTCCATTCTTAAAATTAGCACAGCCGATGTGTACCACTATGTTGGTAAACATCTCCACAAATTTATAATTATAGCAACTTGTATAAACCTACAATTTGGCATGTTCTCCATGCTGCCGTATTAGGCTTCATGGGTAGAGAGATAAACAGTATTAAGAGCAATTGTTTTATAATAACAATACCTAGAACCAGTTTATTTAATTGAGCAGTAAATTAGGAAGTTAACCACAACTTCTGGCGGATTAGACCGATCACAAATTTGAAAATAAGTCTGTTCGATTTATCATTAGAACGCGCTTAAGTAAATGTACGTATTTAGTGGATATATACTGGATAGTACGTATCACATAAGTAATGCTGACAGTCTTTTTTTTAAAACAAACTTAGAGCATACAGGTAAGTAAAAAAACAATAATGCATTGTGTCTAGTGAAACGGAATAATTATGGATTTCATAGAAATTTACTAAAATACCAATCTCCAGCGAAATCATTAAAACACTGAAACCGTAAAACTGCGGTGAAACCAATGCGTTAATGAATTGTTGCATTTAAAATTTAGTACATATACTGGATCCACCAGGCTCAAGGCGTAGCAATTAACAAGTCCAATGATACCGCTAAGTACGCTAAGCTTACTAACCATATTCTTTTCGGATCCTTCGGACGACATGGAGTCTTGTAATCTCTTCTTTCTCAATTCAGGTACCCACTTTTCATACTTCCCCACTTCAATTCGAATGACTGAATCTTGGTAAGACTTAACAGATTCTGTTTTCTAAATAAGTACAGAGTAAAGTTAAAGCGTCTGATTTTTACAAATGATTCGTAATTTTAATTCTTTGAAAGTTTGCTCCAAATTCTTGCTCCGAAAAAAGAAAACAGGTACAGTGGTCTTTCCACAGGAGAGGAACATTTCGGCGAGCTGCAGTACGTTTTCTACCAAAGGACGAAACCTCCATCTTTTTAATGTCACCAAGCAAGGCTTTTGAGCTCTAGAGTGTGTACTTCTTTGGAGCCAAATCAGATACTTCATGACAAAAAGATCAATGTCTTTAAAACTTACTTAACGTATCAGGATCCAAGAAGACACACTGACATTTTGCAGAAGGTAAGGCAGTTCTCTTGTCCATTAGCTCGAGATTGGAGACTGAGAGCAATTGCATAATTTACGTTCACGCAGTTTTCTGGACTGTTTATTTCATGAACAGAGTAGCCAAGAACAATTGGAGACCCTATGCAATTTTCAGCTTTCCTGGAAGCATTATTTTCTAAAACGATGCCAATCCTTACTCTCAAGTTTCTTGGAAAGGTTCGAATAACACGTCACCATCTCTTTGGAATAAATAGCTTTTGACTTGATTTTTGACTTGCTGCACGGGGAATCTAGTGACTGCATCCATAATGGCAAAGTGACTTTAGGGTATATGTGTTGGTGGGTGTACGG
Source organism: Trichonephila inaurata madagascariensis (assembly GCA_019973955.1). Classification (NCBI taxonomy): domain Eukaryota; kingdom Metazoa; phylum Arthropoda; class Arachnida; order Araneae; family Nephilidae; genus Trichonephila; species Trichonephila inaurata. Next base: position 150,748 of record BMAV01020834.1, read on the forward strand.
TTGTCGGTTTGAGACTCAATACAGTTGGTAGTTAAACTATAAGCAATCGAATCCCTTCAAAATATTGGTCACCTCATCTCTGGATTTTCCTAGAAATTCCAAGGTCTTTTTTGAAATAGAATTGCAAACAGCCATGTATTTTATCAGAGTCCGTTTCGAGCACGTTTGGAAGTATGTTTTTCCTTGTGGGAAGGGAATTTTAAGTGATAGCCAACAAAGAGATTTTCACTCCTTCGGACTTTGGGTGACATAAATTCACATTTACATTTGCATATTCAAATTACCCCAGAGTAATTTTTAGTATACTTGTCTTTATTGCCTTTTTACGAAGAATGAAAAAATGTCCGAAAATATGAAATTCTAAAAAATGGAAAAAAAAAGATAATTTTCGGTAATTTTCGGTTAAATTTTCTGTATTTTCAGTCATATTTAATATTCAAAAAAGTCTCAAAATACTCTTGGTATCTACCAATTATTTATATAAATTTTATCTGTGTCTGCAAATATTCCTTCCTTTTGTTTTGGTTAAGTCTCTATTAATAATCACACATGAAAAATTATAGTGTTTGTAAAATATTAACTTATAAAAGAAGTATTGAGTGGTGTATTTTAAGGTAAAAGGAATATAAAATAAAAATTAATATTTAAAATATTAGCTTTTTAAAAAACTCTGTAGGAATCAATCTATTATCATTTCTACCAAGTAATTCACTACCTATTTTACTTCTGTTTAAAATTAAATACCTCTGCATATCTTAAAAATCACAAATGTTTCACATCTTTTAAAGTTATTCGAAATGGGATAATATCGAAGCTATAAGATACATAAAAGCTAAATAAGTGAGGTCATCACCACATGACACTGAAATTGCTACAAGCGCACGCCAAGAAAACTTTACCTGCTGGCTATGAGTGCAGCCTCCCTAAAAATTAAAATGATGTAAAATGTGCCGCTCTCCGGTACAAGTCGACCAGATTATAAGGGAAGAAACTTGAAAATGAAGCAATATCACGGACATTATTTATGGTTCGCTATGGAATTATTTCTCTTATTACAGAAAACATGTGTAAGAATGCTAGATCACCAAATAAGGAGGCAGTTCAAGCAGACAAAGGATTTGACGAAGGAAGGGAGGTATGCTGATACGTCAAATCCCCCAAACGTGCTGAATGTTAATGGATGGTATTTTGCGGAATTTCCTGACAAACTGTGTCCACATGTTGAACTGAATTATCTTCATTGCGAAATTGTTGTAATGAGTTTTCCACAAAGTCTTAAAAATGTGCTCAATTTGAGAGAGATCAGGCGACATAGATGGCCAAGGTAATGTAGGAAAAACTTGAAGACTATTCATACTTGCATGCATGTGCAGCCGGACGTGTTGTGGAAAAAGAGATAGTCCTGGGTGGTGAGGTGGAAATGAACGGCGCTTTAATCAGTTGTAGATATTTGTCCAACATACCGCTGTATGCACAATCGGTGCAAAACGTATCGAAGGGGTTCGGCTATCATAGGAGAGGGCCCCCCAGACAATAACGCTTTATTGGAAACAATAATCAGAGGATAGTTCAGGATATTTCTTACGTCTGGATTGGTGACAAGATGGAAGCTGCGGCCTCGAGAACAGCACAACGACGGCTTGTCGCAGGAATCACTTTGTCTTAACACTCTGTTGTGGCCCTTGATCAACCATTGCCTTTCTGAGACTGATATCTGCCGTTGCTGACGTCATCATGACGTAGCTCTTGCCATCATCGTCTATTCGCCGCATCGCTTCGACCAAGATGTAGAGCGATTCTTCTCTTCATCCAACCAACCTCTTTCAAACTCTGACATCGATTTAAAATGAGCCCAGATCCTTTGTGCATGCTTTGAAACGCCTTGAGTGCCTAATACGTCAATACATATTAAAAAATTTTCTCTAAGCGGGTGATGGATATTTAGTTCATCCACATAATTGAAGCTGAAACGCATAAAAATCAATACAGATGGTTTTAAGGTATATACAGTGGTGGTCAAAACAGTGTTTCTCTGTGTAAATCTGCAAATTGTATTTTGATTACTATAAATAAAATTTCTGATCTTTGAAAAAAATTTCGACGTGTCTTAAGTATTCTTTTTCTCATCTGGAAAGATTAAAGCAAATAATACGAATTTAAAAAAAGGTTTACCCAGGTTTTGGAAAACATATGTGGCTAGAACTCTATCCACTGTCCACATAAAGCGGAAATGACCTAGAAGTTTTTTTCTTATTCTCATACTTAGAATCATGTGAGATTGTTGGGTGTCGGAAATATGAACAACTTTTGTTTACAATATGTGGTACAAGATTCCCGGGTTCGAAAATCTTTCATTACAGTTTTTCTGCTCGGATAAAACGTTTGTGTATTATAAAGTTCCACAGTAAATAGCTCATCAAATTTGTGAAATTTGTGTGAATTCTTAAAAATATTACTTTATTTCTAACCTTTTACACTAAAATTAAATAAAATATAAAATGTGGATATATACCGATTTCAATGTATATTCTAAGTATTCTCTATATATTCTAAGTAAGTATTTATTCTATGTTGTAGAATTATTCTATTATTATTTAATTACACTTTTACTTTGTATTTAAATGTTATTGAAATAGTTATTACATAAATGTCAATTTTCCATAAAAAGTTTATTGTATTATGAGTCATCATTTCTGTCCTGAAAAGTAAGTTAAATGTTCTAAGTGCGCAAAGAGACTATAACGTCTAGCCTTCATCCAGGAAAAAAACCCTTGATCAGATTTTTTTGTGACTAAATAATGTTTATAGGGGATGAGAACATTACATTTATTAAGTACTTTATCCCAGAAAAGTGTATTTTAGCTTTGTGCCCGTTAAAGGGTTAAATCCGGTGTCGAAATGCAACAGAAAGTTTTAGCGTCAGATTGGGAATCGCTCCTTATAAACAACTGCTTAGTGCAATTCCGATGCGCTGCATCGTTCATTGTGCAACAATTTTTAATCATTTCCATGTTCGGTCCAACTAAGAGTGAGTTACATTAAGATGACATGCTACCCAAAACATCATAAAAGATCTCTCTCAAAAGCTTTTTTATTGACTTATATGATACCTTGAATCATTTTGCTATTTGATGAATATTATATTATACTATTCATGAAATGAAAACTTCAAACTGATTTTTCTCTTTGTTGAATTTTTAAACTCATACTATTCTTCAAAACCCTAAGGCCCTTTTGATAATAGAAAGATGGTTGTCAAATTTTTTTATAAATGTTCTGAAACATATGTTTTGTAGAACTGTGTATGGAATTATCTCTAAGATGTAAAATAATTTTTTTAAATAGTTTCTAAATCAAATTTAATGCTTTTTCAAGAATTTTTCACATGTTTAAAAATGGAAAAATTAATAAAATAATAAAGAGCCAGAGATAAATTTTTATGTAGTATAATTTAAAAGTACCTGGGAAAAGATTTAAAAGAAAACATTCGCTTTATGTTATAAAAATGTTAAAAAAAAAATTAATTCAATTTTACAAATATTTTGCAATAAATTTGAATTTTTTTGTGATGTTATCATTAAATACTAACTTTTATCAAATAAAACTAAAACAAGTAATAAATATTAAAAATAAAATAATATTAAAGTGGCACCTTGTTCCCTGAACGTCGCACTATAAAGCTGCACGAGAGCTATTTGCGACGGACCTCGTAATTTTGTACTATGGTCAAATGACGAGGACAAAACCTTAGCTGGCACACATCCCCTTTCTTAACTTTCAGAATACACCAATGGGAGGACGTTTGAGCCCGGTAGATTTAACGTGCAGCTGCCCTATTTACATGACGAGTCTTCAACAGCACTAGGTTTGAATTTATGATATGCCAGTCACAGTTTCATGACCTTCACCACTTGGCCACGGCCACCCATGTTCAGTCCAACTGTCGTTGCATTTGCACAATTTCATTACAATCGGACAACTCCTTGGTGCGTTGATGTTTTGTGTTATAGTGCGTATTTATAAGATATAATATACCCTAGTTTTAGCTTTAAATCTTACACAAAAATCAGTTATATTAATAAAACTATATACATTCACGAGAGATATCTAAAATTAGTTCAACTCTTAGCTTGAAAAACTATATTTATTTCATGGAGGGATTAAAATTTTAATATTTCCTTTAAAGTAGTCTACTCCACAATCTTAACAACCGATCCTTCAATGACCGAAGATATTTATAGAACGTTGTTTATCTCTGCCATCGCCTTCTGCATCACCTCTTTCCCCAACCCCCTCAATATGAGATTATTTCAAAGGTGTCAGAAATAAACCAGTCTCAGGGATTCTTGCTTTTGAAATAGATGTTCGTAGCGATTGGAATCGTTATGTTTCAGCAAGAAGACAGAATTCTTCCTGTTCCTCAGAATGCCATTTGGATATAAATTCTACGGCAGCAATGCTCATTTTTCAATTATCAAGCGGAATCTCCGTGTGAGGAATTATTATTATTGCCAGACACTCTAGAAATAGGGTAAATGAAGATTTTAACTTCTCAACAACAACTTCATTCAAAGAGGTTTGTAAATGCTGATCACTGTCCAATGATGGATTTAATTGGCTTAATACTTCATTGGTCTTACTCCAACAGCGTATTCTCGAAACCCCTGCTGAATCTTAATCCTTTCACGGTTAGGGGGAAATGAGCAGTTTTCTCATACTTAATTCATGCAATATTACGAGTAAACAGTAGTCAAAAGTAGCAGCTGTTTTCCCCCGCCGTTCTTCGGTAAACATCACCCTTCTCTGGCGATGCCGTAGATAGCTCGCCTCACGCGTTTTAAAAATTTCTTAAAGTTTATTTGTAGTACATAAATAACAGTTTTTGCGTACTTTAAAATAAATAATAACTAATAATTATTAAATAATCAATTATATAAATAATAATAGTTAATTATAAATATAAGACAAATATAAAATGGAAAAGATTAAATAAATATATTTTGATGCGTCTTCAATCGTCTTCTGAGCTTGATATACTGCGAACAAAGTCTTCAACAGACTCAAAACTTAATTAACTTTCTGTATTACAATCATAATCATCATTATAATTATCTAACTTTCTCTTCTGAGCCATTTTACTTAAAAAACACTCTAAAAACGCGCCAAAATAGGCATAACAAAAAAAAGGTAAAAAAAATAATAAAATAAATCCTTTCATTATGAAAATAAATTCATGGAACCTGTACTGCCATCTGTAGACAGTAAAACTAACTAAATTTCGCGAGTAGGATTCATTTGTAACATAATAAACGCAAAGTAATAATGGCGAACGAGCTCAGCTCGTCAGAGTGCATTGGGGAAAAAATTCACTGCTCGAGTAGTGCTCGTTTCCAACCATTTCGGTCAAAATCTTGCTCCCGAGTGGAACTCGTTTCGCGCATTATGAAGCACGATTCGATTGCGAGCTGAACTCGTTCATAACCATCAAAGGGTTAAGCTTCACTTTCCTTTTAGAATTTTTAAGTATCTAATTTGATGCATTACCTTTTGTTCTTAACTCATGTCAAGAAAAATATTCAAACTGAATCCAACACTTATATCAGCATCTATTTCAGTGACTGACTGGTAGAGGCTGTCCCAATGGAAGGCTGAAAAACTCAACCGTTTGCATTAAGATATCTCCTTCCACTGTGTAATGCAGGGTCATCCTAGCTTCAGTGCTGTGGGCGAGAACATTCGAAGTAGGATACGCGCGTTTTTGACAGCCCTCGTGTAAGCAATTTAGGCTTGTAAATCTTAGGGTTTTTGCATATTTCTAAAAGTTAAATATTTATATTTTTATTATTCATAATCTAAACCGCTTTTTTTCTCTCTTTTGAGAATAAGCTCCCTTTTCGATTAATTCGATTTTTTTTATTTAGTTCAAAAATAACATCTATCTTTTGTTTGCATCTCATTCTTTTTTGAATCTGTACAATTCTATATTTATTATGTGCGTTTAATTCTTAAGTTAAAAATTTTCACTGCAAATTGCCTTTAAAAAGTTCTTTAAGAGTTATACTTCATCAAAAGTTACGCGTAGACACGCTAAATTTAAGATTTTGCCACTTAAAATTTAATTTTTCTATCCTTGATAGAAGACATTATGCATTAAGCTGCCTTCTTTCATTGTGCAAAAGGGCCCTGAATTAGAATCACTGCAGAGTGTAAGTAAATCCAAAATCAGATACGTTTTAGAAATCCCTTGTAAACACAAAAAAAACTTTTGAAATTGATGATATTCCAATTTCGTTTCATTCCGAATAATAATTTCACATTATAAATTGTTATTAAAATAGTTATTCAAATGAAATGTAAAATGTCACTTAACACACATACTTACCTTGATATTTTGTAAGTGATTTTGTCATGTATGCCTTATGAAATTCTGGGTCGATAGTTACTTTCTTTATTCGTGTTGGTAAGCATAAGGCTCTTTCCTGGTAACTTAATACGGTCAACTGAAGTAAAGAATCTAAAAACGCAACCCATTGGCCGGTCCATTTCAAAAGACCTCTATTTCCTAAAGGACAAAGAAATTTAAACATTAGGGTCCAGTAAAAATTTCGAAAATGACCGATAAGACGTTCTAAAATATTCCAGAATGAAAAATTAATAATGTTTTCATTCTAATTAAACAGTATGTGTTAGGAAGAAATCTGTAAATTAAAAAGTGATATTCATTACTGAATAATCAGTTTTTTTTTTCAAGGCAGCAAACGATTGAAAACTTTGTGCAACTTTTTTTTTTAAATGTTGGTAGTCTTGTAAAAGAAACTTTGAGAATTTAAATTTGGCATTTTTATTCCAATTAAAATTCTTAAGAAAAATGCAAAATATTTTTAAATCTAAAATAATGAATTAAAAATGTTAAAATTTTTAAAAACAACAACAACTAAAACATGCAATGATAGCAAATACGGATTAATCATTAAGGTCAACTATTATCAAACGGCTTTGAATGTCAATACGTTTGTCTTTATTAAATGCATATTATTTATTCGTTGGTTGCAAATTTGAACACAACTCCAGTTACAAATAATTTTTCATACATTCTAATATATATATGATAATTCTTGTCCTGGTGCAGTTATTGCCTTATTATACTATGATAATAAGCAATTAAGTTCGAAATATATATAAGATATTTCATACATGTAAAAAGAAACATACATACAAATACACACACAAGGCTAGCAAGAAATATGTTGCCCTCTTCAGATGTCTCTATAATCCGTTCTATAGGTTCAAACGAGATAAAACTTGAATTACAGATAATTCAGTTGATTAGCTTAACATTTATTACATAAAAAAAAAATTGAAATATCTGTCAATAGGTGGCTCAACAACAAAAATGATACTTATTTGTTTTTATTCAAAACCAAAAACCACATTCGAGTTACAACAGATGCCTATTGCCATCATTTTTTGAACAAAAGAAAGGTGGATTCTGCAGGAGCAGTAGTTGCTTCTCTGCATTCACATCATGCCTACGTTTCAAGAGAAAGCACTAGTGGTAAAATTGTTCTACTAGAACCAACAGAACTCCTTTTCAACTGTGAAAGAATTCCGCCGTATGAAACGGATACGAAGAGGTCTAATGCCTCTATATACCCTAAACATGATAAAACAGAAATTTGAAACAACTGGACAGCTTAACATACTTCCAGGCAGATGACGAAAGAGCCTCGGCCCGGTCTTCTAGAATCAAAAATGTAGCTACCGTGGTTTTAAAGACAACAGTCAGTCTCTGGATGGCAGTGAGAGTATGCCAGTGGTTTCTCGTGGATTGTGAATATCCCATATTCCACTTTACGACAAATATTAAGGTGGATTTTGCATTTTTATCAGTACAAAACCAAGACTGTGCACCAATTGAAGTACTGAGACCTAAAGGATCTTAAAAGTTGTGCCTTTCAGCTTTTTTCTTGAAGGGCGGTTGACATCACTTGGCCATAGTATATTCTTGGGAGTGACGAAGCCCACTTTTTCTTTAATAAGCAAGCTACCCCCTTCCCCAACTGTTTAATTTGGGCAACATAAAATGCTCATGCTATCCAAGAAAAACCTATGCATCTTAAAAAGCGACAGTGTGGCATTATTTCATGTGGTTACCTTTATCATTGGATCACATTTTTTTTGAAGAGATAAGACTACATGGAATCAAAATCTGTTCCATCTTTGGAAAACGATACTGTGATATGTTGAGGGATTTTGTAATCCCATAACAGCATGGATTCCTTTAGAATATAACTTTCCTGCAGGATTGCGGCCCTCGTTACGATGATCTCCATGTGCTAAGCATGCCCACTTGCTAAAACAGTATTATACAGCTGCATGGGTTAAAAGCCGTCATTTGGGATTAGCATAGGTTTCTGGTTCACCGGATATCAGCTTCAGCGACTTTTGGCTAAGGTATTTTCTAAAGGACAATATGTGCCATTAAAGGCAATATTCTAAAGTCATCTGAAGTGAGCAACTTATTTCTAACTAATCCTGTATATAAACTGCTAAAACAATTAAGGGAGCACATGCATTTAACGAAATTACACAAATGTTTCTTCTGATGACTAACGTAAAACAAAATATTCATACTCTAAAAGGTAACAGAAAACATAAGAAAACTTCATATGCAAATCAACTTTCATAACGTCAAAAACCAGCAAAAGGATTTAAGTGCAGAACTAGCGTTTGTATTTAGCTGTTGTTTTTCGTTGTATCAGTGGGAAAATTTAGCCGTTCCGCTGTAGTTTTGAAGAAAGGTGACTGAAAAATGTCATGACAGTGTTATCCATCGAAATCCAAGGCTTTGGGGGTTGTCAAGATACTGGAATCTGCGCAAACGAAATACTGTAGCGGACATTATTGGTTAGGCAAGAAGTGTCATTACAAGACGGTAAAATCGATCCCATGTAACAAGGCATGTTAGACATTGACCAAAGTAAATTTGCCAAAGTGCTACTATATCAAATAATGAGTGATATATCCTATTTAACTGCTCATCGAGACTGAACAGCCACTGTGACGTAGATTCATAGAAAGTTTCTTTTGACAACAGGACGAAGGGGTTTTAGCCAAACAATATGAAATAGGTTTATACTTAGGTGGTCTGTATGGCCATAGGACAGTGGAGTGTATTCCACTGACAGCAAGACATCGTGCGTCTCGAAGAAAGAGGGTTGCTGAACATGCAGATTTGATGCAGAGTGGTAAGATTCAAAGTACTTTTAACGGCCAAATCCCGATTCAGTTTAAAATGTGAAACCAGACGTTGTTCGACGAAAAAGGGACACTCGAAATAACCCTACACTCGTTTTGAAAAATTTACATTACAGAGGAGGTGGGCTGATGGTATGGACTGGAATTACAATAAGAGGATATGTTGACCTTCATATCAGTCGGAATGGCATTATGACGGATCAAGCCCTATGTCGTACCACACGCAGAAGCCATTTGTTTTTACATTCTCTTTATGCTGGATAATACCAGACCTCACACAGTTCGTCTTATGCAGAACTTTCTTGAAGCTGAAACGAAATAGCGTATGAAGTAACCAAAATACGATTAAGCATGTTTGGGACTCCCTCAGACAAAGTGTAGCTCCTATGAAGAAAGCCTCTTGTTACAGTCCAAGACTTGGAGATCAAGTTTCGTTGAGAAGGGAAAAGCAATCCTCAAAGTATCATCGATAATCTTATTGCGCCCATGCTAAACAGGTGTGCGGCAGTTTTGTCAGTTCAAGGGGATCACACACAATATTTAACATCCTGCAACATTTCCTGACAATCAAGTTTTTGCCATTTATATGTAACCAAATTGTTGCCTTGAAGCATAATTTTATATGTTCTTTTTATACCACATTCTAAAATATTAAAGTTCCAATGAAATTGGTTTTGATTATTTTACTTCTTTTTTTGCTGTACATCAGTATTCTCAAATTTATACCCATGCATGGCTATCGCGCAACGATATCTTTTCCTTTTTGATTTTACTTCTAATTTGTTTGAACAGTATATGTATATTTATAATTTAATTTGTTTCATCTATTCGCTTTATAAAAAGTTAGAGGCAGTAGGCAATAAAATATCAAATTTGTCACAGCTGTCAAAATATCATTAACTGTAATCACTTCTTGTCATTCTCTAAGCCGTTTAGTAAGAACTTACAGTAATTAAGTTTTATACTGGTGCATTACCTCGCATACCTTCATGAAACGTATGGGCTTGGCGAGATTTGCATCCAGCGAGCCAAATATCAAAACTTAATCATCAGAAAGTGTTTTCATCTGTTTCATAATTAAAATAATTTAAGATGGTTCTCATGCACATTTATAGTACATATATATGTACATCTAGACATATACATGCATACATATATGCATATGTATAATCTTAGAACCACTGTAGCTAGGCACATGTAATTGTGAATTTTAAAAATTGCTAGCTACTTTCGCGTCGTTGCGGTTTCAGCGGAATTATACAAGATAGAACAAATGAAAGTGGTCCGGGCAAGTGGATACGGTTGTACATGAATGTTAAGTACGCACAAAGGGATCGAAACTGGTTCAAATCTTAGTGCGGGCTGTGTCAGTGTGAGTTGATCAGTGCACAGGTGAATATAGCACTCTAACAGGGCAGTCAAGGGTGTTCGTTGTGGAAAGTTCAATACATTCATGGAAAGAGTGTGCTTAACTGTTCTTTTTCCATCAGACTGTAAATTCGGAGCGTTATATCTCGAACATTTTGAATCCATTTTGGCGGCCTTAACAGAGGGAAAAATATCCACAGTTACTTCGAACAGTTTCGTGCAATCACCCATACTTTCCGTCAAACCATGAATCAGAATTTTCACTATCTGCTTTACTGACAGAGTTGTTAACAGAAGTTACTCTAACCCGGCCCTTGCTGGTTATCCAAATTACCTGATCTGCTAGTGTGCAATTACTTTTAGCAGAGAACCATTTAGTCGAAGGTGTATCTCTCCAGCCACTATCATATCCTTCAAAGACTGCAACAGAACACTTCTGATGAGATTGCACCAATTCCAGCAGTCTAACTTCAATCTACTTTCTGCCACTTACTGGCCAGGGTCCAAAGGTGCCAACAGATGAATGGTGGCAATTTTCAATATCTTCTATAATCAGATTAGAGAGTTAATTCCTTTTCTTTTGCCATGTTTTGTGCTAACCTGGAACTCTGTTCTGTGTGTGACTTTTATTTGCCCCGCCCTATAATGCAAACAAGGTGACAAAAAAAAAAAACTAGACATCACAAACTTATTAGATTGAAGTATTTGTTTGAGTTATTTGTATTGCTTTGATAACATTACCATCGTATGGACAAAATATGCCATATTGCATTTTTCATCAATTCATAAAAGAACTAAATCAATTGCTTTTTATTGCCTTTCTCCCTCCTTTTTGGATTGAAATCCATTTTCTATTGCGTCTTCTGAACCTGAATGAAATTTTAAAACTTTTTTTTTATTTTAATTCAAAAGTGAATCGTTTTCTTATTTACCGTATTCTGTACAATACTAGGCGCGTTTTGGCTTAGTATTATTTTTCGTTAAGTCTGTTATACTAGATTTTAATGAACAACAATTTTAATAAATAAGAAAAAATCTGCACGTTTTTCAAAAGTATAATACTAATTTCTCGAAAGTTTTTTTAGTTGAATGCAATCTGTTTTATACTAAGCTTTTATCACGGATCTAATTTGAAAAGTTAGATAGATCTTCCCTGTTTCTTCCCTCTAGCGTTATGAATGCAAATGTTTTTTTCAAATTTTAATTTTGTTCTTTATTTAAAAACATATAAATCTCTTTTACTTATATCAAATTTTATTTTATTCGAGTAAGAAATATTCAGAAAGCAAAACATGGCAAGTTTGTCTATTTTTTTTTAAATTCACCAAAGAGACCGAAAAGAATTTTACCTACAAATCAATTTTCAACTTTAATTGTGTCACAATTCACCTCTACAGTCATTAGTAATGAACTTATTTTTAAAAATGTATCAATTTCTTCCACTTGCGCATTTTTTACTTTATGATCTATTTTTTTATTTGAACTATTTTTTATTTTATTTTTCTATTCAAGTATTATTTGTTTTCTTCGAATGAAGTAAGCCTCTTGGTGTGGATTAAACTGTTTTTCTTGGAAAATTTGATATAAAACAGTTATAGCGGCTCGTAATCGTAAGACGACGAATCAGTTCAGTTTAATCTAACCATAGTTTTATTGATTTTGAATTTTTGAGTTTGTGATTTTTTCTTCCGTAATGATTGTATAAAGTAAAATGCTACTTTGGTTTTCTTCATTCCTAGAACAGAAAAAATGTAAAGTTTGCTTTGGACATTCTGCCTTCAAAAGCTACATTCTCCCCAAACTGAATTGCTTCAAAGAGCAATCAATAGTTGCTCCCTATTTAATGGATACCTAAACTATCAAATTCTAGTCTTGAAGGAAATCAGAATAGAGCGCATCCTGTATGTGGATTATCTGGTAATTGGGATCCAATTCACAAAAAAAAAAAAGCCAAGCACCAAAGTATCGATCTGATTGGTGTAAGGAAAATAACATGATAGTGCACCTTGGAAAATCTACAGAGCATGCTTTTTCAGTGATGCATCCAAACATCCGACCAAAATTAGTTACAGAGACCAAGAATTGTTACATAAAGATAAATTTATATACTTCGGAGTTGTCTTTTTTAATATTAAGCCGGGAACTCATATTGGTGTCTTTGGGAATGCACTCGCACTACGCGCTGAAAACTCTTATAAAGTATTTATCTTTATGTTACCACCTATTGTTCTTATCTCTGCTCCAAAGAACTTGATAGAGAGTTCGACTCACTGCTACTCTTCACTAATACTAGAAACATTAAGTCACTTATTGAAGAGAAAGATCTTATACTTTACGAAATTTAATCAGAATAATGTACCGCTTTGGAACTTTTGAAGAAACGTACCAAGACGCTTAATGACTAAAAATGGATTTTTACTGAGAGTTCTACAGAGCTGGATGGTGAAGTTATTCAGGGTTTCTAAAGGGGAGTCAGAAACCTTTACACCGACAATGTTAAATTGGCTGTTTTCGATGCACCTTTTCTCAAAATCTGTTATATGTACATGCTTGGAATTTTTCATACAACTAGAGTACACCTTTTTCATTTTACTGAAATTAGCTTTTAGCTAATTTTGAACTTTTTAAATAATTTATAAAATATTTTATCTAACATAGCGAAATTTGAACCATTTTTCACGTAAGAAAATTTGCAAAACAAATTTGATTTTTTGCAAAAAGCTCATTTCAGTATATATTAGCCATCATTATAAATATGTCATAAAAAACTTACATAGTTTTGAACATTTTCCAGCAAAGGTACATCGAACATCAAAAATTAACATTTTGAGATAAATGAACTTTAATGTGTAATTACTTTTTTACTAAAACATTCCACCCCACACTCCAAACGATCTACAATTTTTTTGAATTTCATCATCCTCTCTTTTCTTTTAAGTCTTTTTTCTTTCCTAACTTCCTTTATTTTTTGTAAACCTGAGTATTTAGCCTTTAATAGGCTCTGTTTGTCGTAGCACTCCATTGCCTGTACCGTGTAATCACCAGGCTCAATATTAATTTTTCTCAAAACTTCTGGTTTCGATACATTTTACATATTAAATGATGAAATTCCAACATATGTGCCGAACAATAATACTTCTATTTGTACAAATATTTTCTTCGGTACACGAGATCATATTACGTTATTTACACTTTCATTGGGATTTTGAATACCTCAATGCAAAAACCTTTTTTAGCAATTCTGGATTAAATGTTTTGATTTCCATCATTCATTCAACTTTTAAGCAAAAACAAAATACTTTGCTTACATTTTTCTCTGCTTTTAAATGGGCATGGCCCAGTTTCAATGATTATTTAAAAAAGGTTTTAAGGGCTTCTAATTACCCTAGAGGTTAAAGTAAGGTATTCTTAGAAAGGTTAAAACCTATAAAATTTGAAAATTTAAAAATATGAAAATTGTTATATTAAATAGATCTTCGGTTTCCAACATTCCTTAAAATACTCAAACCCATATTGAGGAAGACCCTATTGAGGTAGCCACCAAACTGGATCTGGCCAAACCATTTCTTAAGAGCTAATTGCATCAAAGCAGCTTAAATATGCTCCATACTCTTTATGCTGAGCCTGATTGGTTAATGTGTATATCGATATGTCTTTCACCGAACTCTCATCAAATGTCGGAGCAGGAATATATTTTTCCTTCTTTTCTGTTTAAGTAACTGTCGGAAAACGAAACATAAGTAACTGTCGGAAAACGAAACAAAAACCGCCTTTAGGGGGAAGGATATGACTATTGATGGTGCACCTTTACAATGAGTTAGTTATTCTGCCGGACTCCAAAACTGTCGGATCTAGAGAAATGCTTATATCTAACAATATCCTAGATTGCCGGGTTCTCTTGGAGAGTTTGAGGATAGAGAGACGATAAATAACACTCCAATGGTTCCCAGAACGTTGTGATATTTTTGGCAATGAACAAGTAAATATACTAGCTAAGGAGGAAACTGAAATAATTAGACAAAAAAACACACTTATAACTCCTTCCATTCCTCAAAAATTTATACCAAAGATCTAATAAAACAAAATTAGAAAGCATTTCCCACTTCTCGTATTTCTACAAGAAGTTGGAAGATTGGCTTGATCATTTCTCGGATAAACCCGAGAAAAAGCTTCCGTGGAATTTTGACGTGGTGGTTCATGACATTCTAGTAAACCATTTTCACCATACTGATGTTTTTGATAGTCCAAATCACCCACTGTGTAAGAAAGACGGAGTCACAGACAGGAACTATTTGTTAGGATCATTTTCTCTACACGAAGAATCCGTGGTGAAAAGATACTGGAGTGCTAGACATCTACTGATGGGACATTTTTCTTTTAACAACTTTTTTTTCTTTTCTCTGTAAGAATTTGTCATCCTCTTATGCCATTAAATAAAAAAATGTTTCTATAGTAATCAAACAACTCACAAATAATAATTAAACTGCACTACCAAAGTTATTTCGCCAAGCACGTTTTAATCGTCGTCTAATAACTTTTTTAACTCTCTCTTTTGAGAAGACTTCTATAACACTGATAAAACAACAAAACATTATTTTACAAATAAATAAAGAAATATTGTGTGATGAACGTATCTCATAATTATTTAAGAGATGTACTTTAAAATTACGTAAAGCTAAAATAACTGCTACATTCACGAATTCGTAATGCCTAAAAATTTTATTGGATTTTTATAGGACTGCTCAAATTGATTATGTTTTGTTAGAGGAAATTAAAAGTAATAATTTGCTTTTAAGGCAGTATTTTTCTTTCAAAAAAATTTTTCTATTGATTTTTGTTACTTCAAATAATTAAAATAACGGTCGTAGGCCTTGCCTACGTCTCTTCTTTACTTCTCACTTCTATATTTTACTTCTTTTTTTGAGACTCATAAAAAATATTTTACGAATAAATATATATGCTCAAGATACCAAAAAAAAGATAAAAAATACCTTCAACATCAGCTCCAATAATTCCTTGAAATTTAGGACCATATTCATATCCTCTCAACCTTAATTCCTTATACACATCACTTGCATCCAGTGAAAGGTTTTTCATATCCTCATCCTTAAAACATTGAGTTGAATCTTTATGTTTCGTTTCATTCAAAACATTTACACGCCCTGTGCAAACGACTGAACCTCCTTCAGAGATCTCAAACTTTCTTTCGATGTAAGTGATATAAACAGCAAATGTTGTCCTTTCTAAAAATGAATAAATGCATTTAAAATTTTTTGCTTTTCATAAACATGAGTTTCAATTTCAAAAAGAAATGTTTTGTACGAAGTATACATACGTTTTTTTTAAAAAAATGTTGTTTAATAAATTAATAATACTATATTCTAATTCAAAATTCTTGTGTATGTTTGTGAAGTTTTTCTTATTTTCTATAAAATTCTATATCAATATTTAAGATTTTTTAAATGTATATATATAGACTTAAAATTATTTTTATCATAATTCACTTATTTTAATCCATGCAGGACTACAATTTTCCTTTTGTATTGAGAGGGAAACAAAATTTTTGCTGTACTCACGAAGTAAATCTTTCTATCTACTTTATTGCATCGACTTTAAAAATCCATACTAGTAAATACTAGTAGTCTATAAAATTATCGTTATATTTTAATAGTATGGTGTATTTTATTTCTAAAATTTAAATTTGCCGTAATATTATTCCTTCCTTTCCCTATGGTTCAGTAGTATTAGCAAATTACAAGTGAAGGTAGGTTAGCCTTAAAACTTTGTTTAAACCTGCAATCTTGGTTCCTAAGGCAAGAAGTTTTCTACTGTACTATTGTAGCTAATATGTCCTACTATCTTGACTAGTTATACTTAGGATTTATAGCTATATATATATATATATATTTATTACAGGAGAGTCTGTTTAGCATAATGCAGATAGCTTAGAGATGGAAGTATGGATCAATGGGTGACCCTTCTTTAAACCGATGAGTTCCGTTTCAGCCTAAACACCGATTCTCGCCACAAACTCATATGGAGAGAACCAGGGACCTATTACCTGTTCTCCAATGTCCGGGAAATCGACAATTATGGCGGAAAGAGTTGGTCAGGTCTGGCATCATGTTGGACCTCTCCATGCCTCCATTTTGAATGTTTATTTGTTTTGTATTGTATCAATGTATGTACATATAAATTTTCAGTAAAATCGGTCCAGTCTGCAAATTTTCTTAATTTCTTACACAATTGTATTTATTATAATATACATATATATATCCCTTTTATATATTCATGTATTATTACTGTAAAACATGTCATTCATATAAATTCTACCCTCTCAGTACTTCTGATATGTCGCTCATCAAGCATCTATTTTATTTTTAGAATTTGCTTTTACTAAAGACAATCATTTTAAAAATTCAAAACTCCCCTTTAAAAAAAAATTTGCCTTTGAAAGTTTGCAAGTCATTTAATTAAAAATTGGAACAATGAAATTAGAAAACATTGCTGTGATATAAAAATGCACAAAGTTTTTGGATATTTCTTGCTCGTGAATGAGTGACTGAATATTAACGTCGCACTGTTCAGCTTTACGAGGGCTTTTGGCGACGAACCTCGTCATCTTGAACCGTGGTGAAGTAACGAGAACTACACCTGAGCTGGCACTACCCCTCTTCTAACTACCACACCACACCAACGGGAGGATGTTTGAGCTCTAGATAGATTTAACGTGCATCGTTCCCCTACATGGCGGGTCTTTAGTGGTACTGGGCTCGAACTCGTGACTAACCATCCACGATCCGATACCTTATCGACTAGGTTACCGCGGCCACTTTTGTTCGTGAAAGATTACTGATTAAATAGTGGCAAAGCTTATACTCTTTCCTTTCTAACATGAAAAATTCAGCTATACCGCATGGGCGAAAATGGATATCCAAGACTTTCCAGTGCGGAAACGAAATTTTTTGCTGAGACCCAAAAGCGCTGAAGGGAAGAGATATTTTGCCTCAGCAATTGGCAACTTCTAGTATTATGATTTTGTCTGTCTTAAGAAGTGAGGCATCCCTACCTCGTGAAGAATTTTATAGATGTGTGGATATACTGTAGTTAAGTGAGAAGGAAATAACGCATTTAACAGTGAAACTTGGAAAAATGTTAAGCTAATAATTTCTTTACCCGTATAAGAATGAGGTAATGGAACAATTAGATGCCTCAAGGCAAGGGTGGAATGGAATCTCAGGAAATCAATTTATATCATATTTGCACAATTTGAAGCTGATGGAACATTTCATTATTCGTTTGTATTCGAGACCTGTATTTATTGTTTTTGCTTTTTATGTAGTGTTATCTTTTAACAAGTAAACGAGGCAATGTTCTTTATTTCAAGTTTCTTAGAATCTTGTTATATTATATGTAACTCCTGGTAACTAACTGGAATCACCCATTAGAAAACACTATCTCACCTGTTTTGTTTAAATATCGTATTGGTATCGTATCTTCAAAGACACGGGAAATTCATAATTTTGTGAATCATTTCTCCCGGGGCCCCAACCCCGAATAAAATACCGCAGGTGGGGTACAGATATCCCATCTATGAAGTGGTCTTAAAATATTTTTTCAGAGGATTCTTCAGAAGTAACATCAACATCGAATATAATTTCAGAAGGCTCCAAGCGTTCGTCCCATCTAGGTACAGGCCAGCTTTTTGAATGATCCCATTTGATTAAGGGGGATATCATTGGAGTTCCTTTAGGCACTGGGAATTGCACTTTTGGGTATAGCTTCTCGACATCAGGATTCAAGCCTAATATGTATAACCTGAAAAAGAAGACACAAAACAGTAATACATGAAGTACATATAAAATCATATGACACATTCCATGTCTAATTTGATATTCAATAAAAAGAGCTTCTTAATTGAATTTCTTGAAAAAGAGTGAATAAAATGTTATAAAATTAAGGTATCAAAACCAAAATGCAAATATTAGTGTCAATTACTTGAGAATGTGAGCTGTGTATTTTGTAGAAAATGTTTTATAAATTCACGTGCCTGTTTTCGTGCGTGGTTCACTCATAAATCTTGAAGATTTTTATAATTGTATGTTTTACATTTCTTTGTAAAATTTTATCCGGGAAATTCAAAAGCAAACAGTGAAAATAAGTAGCCATTAAAATTTAGATGATGACATAGATGCCAAAGCACTAGAAGACTTGAAACAGACCAATTTCTATTGCAGATTGTCTTAGACTATAACCGTCAGCTTTGCGTTAAGTCATTGGATCCGTCCATAATATTGGATTCGTAGAAAGTTGAATTGGACAAGATCTTCCAGAACCATTGAAAATCTACATTTGTTCATTTCAGTGGGCAATATCATGAACTTTATGCAATCCTAAGCCCTTCAATGCAGTCGAATCAAATTCTCACGCGTTTTGAATTAAGCTCTGGGAACACTATATGCTGATGGTTCTATTTCAAACAGTCTCTTTGTGAAAAAGTCATGATTTTCTGGTTCGATTACTCTTAGATACTGTTAAAAATTAGACTTGCTTCGACGTGTGTGTCTTATAGCTTTTCTTAAAGGTTAAACATTTATTAATTTGGTTCCATGTCGAGGATTATTTTGCTCTAATTGTATATATTTACCATTAAAATATTGTGATTAGATTAAATAAATACTTATTGATTCTACCCCACACTGCATTGGTATGTACATTGCACATTGGTAATTTTCAATGGTAGCTAATCTTTTCATCCCACCCGAAGAATAGGAATCTATTGAGGACGACAGTCTTATTCGAGACGTATTTTAGCCGAATGGAGAATGGGGTTGTATTCTCTTAAGTGCCGTAGAGAGCCATATTAAGTATTATAAAATCATATCAACGTCGGCTTGTGCGTATTTTAAAAATAATAAGTTCTAGTTCATTACTGGTTTGAATTAATTGGCTATTCATTTGTTCAGGATACAGCAATGGACTTTTTACAGCTAGAGAGATTACTTGGGGAGAGTTCCCTGTGGTACGTGATAGGAGTGCAATAGAGTCAGAGTTTTATGTTTCGTAGCAAAACGTGGTCAGACTCCCACTCATTCTGTTCTTTTTTTTTGAAAGGAGAAAAATTACCAAACTTGATAATGGCAGAATTATGTTAAGTACAGCATGTCGTGTTATGCCTGGCTGTGCCAGTGGTTTATTTTGAAGATGTTAAAAAAAGGTACGCAAGAGAAAACGCTCAATTGTTGCAAATAACCAGCAAATGAGAGCTGACATTTAGCACATGCATTCGCAAATAACTATGTGAAAGGTCAAAGTTTCTAAGGCAGACAAATCGATGGTACTTAGGGACAGTTTTAGGGATAGGAGATCTTATGAAGTACAAAATGTTTAAAGGCTGCCGTTAAGTCTATAAAATAGTCATAATGGTAGGAATGAGAGATTGGATACAATATACACAAGTACTGTAATCAGCATCAAAACAAGTCACAAAAAGATCGAGATGAAAGGGTGTTTGATCAGGAGTTGAACGGGTAAATAAGAGAATCAATAAATATTACAGAAATCCTCCAATTGTTTTGAAGGGAGAGAAGGTGAGTACAGTTGTGATGCCGCATATTCCTATTTTGCTGCAAGAGACGTTTTTAAATTCCTTATGGGGTATGGACTACAACAGATTATTTATATTTGTAGATGTTTGTAGGAAGTACTTTTTTGATGAAAGGTATTGAAATGAAAGATCAGATGTGCGTTGGTAACTATAGATCAAGGTGCAAAGTTTGCTTATTAAGGTGAAATATAGTTGAAAGTTAAGAGAAAGATAGATTCTAGAAACTGAATGTGATTACATAGAAATTTTATGTTCTAGAAAGAAGGGGTGGTGTCTCTGTGTGTAGAGAATGGATTTGATGAGGGAAACAAAGATTTATGTTGTTGAAATCCTGTGGAAAGATATCAATAGGGTGACAGTTAATGTGCATCAAATGAGGACTCTTGAAGCATTTCCTCCGCAGAGGAGGAAGGGTATAAAATAAGGGTATAAAATATGTGCGTATAGCTCGTTGCAGTTTGGAGTGGCTTATCAGTTCATAGAAGTATATCAAGGGTCCCAAATGTTAATATGGTTTAATTCAGTAATGTAAAAGAGTACCTCTCATCTCATCATTTGCTTCTTCTGACAGTAGGTAGAAAAGAAAGTGCATGCAAAGTAAGGATAAAAATTATAAGCTACAGGAAATGGCTGCTAGGAGGCCACAATCATTTGGTGCTTATAAGGGTCTTTTCCTAGGGTTCCGGGGAAATACTTCTTGTATTCCCGAGAATGACATGGGGATGAAATAATCTGATGTAGCTAGTTTTGACTTGACTGTAGAGTTCGAACCTCTGATATCAGTTTTAGCTGACCCACACTGTTTCGACCATTCACCTCTAATTCCTTTAAAGGATAAATGTCCGTTTGAGCCTCTAACAGTGGGGTAAGAATGTAATAAGATAGGATTGAGGACAATTTTTGCACCCTGTCGTAAGAAAGAGTAAATACATTAAACACTGAACAATAGCTGTCGAACAACGCTTCCTTAATTAAAAGTATTGTTTTAAAGGAACATTATTTGGTAGTCTACCAGAGCACGCTTATTTTAATAAAGTTCTGATAACTTGATTCACATTTTGATAACGTAAGCCCTTATTTGATTAAAACTTTAGCGTATTTGATTTATTTTTCGAATATATATATATACTTGTCTTTATTTAAAACTATTTAATTGATTCAGAAGTTTGAAGAAGGGAATGAACCCCGAAACTATTTAATAGAAGAAAATTTTTAAAATCTCGAAATTTTTCGTATTTTTCATTTTTTTTAAACCAAACTTTTGTGTGATATTTTTACATTAATATTTAGTTATTTTTATGCACCTAAAATATATTAATTTCATAAACAAGAAATCACTTGCTCAAATAAAAGCTCCTAAATGCAAAATTAATATTTTAACTAACTGAGGCAGCAAACAAATTTCCAAGTGTATCGCCATCTCTTAATATTTATCTCTTAGTAAAATTATAAGAAAAATAATTGATTGAGGATTGATTCAAAAAATAACTGAAAATCAATCCTTAAATTTGAAATTGGGTAAGGCTTTGAAAACAGTTTCTCAGACATCAGCTGAAATTGAGAGAGGATTTTCTGCTGAGGGTTATTCAAAACAAAGCTAAGAGCTAGGTTCAGTAATAACAGCACAGATTTCTTATGTTTGCTCAAATCACACCTTAAAAATTATTAACATATTTCATAATTTATTTTTGTATTTTTAGCTAAATAGCTTTTGTATAGCTATATATACATTTTTGAGTTTATATGTATCCTTATTTTGTATAATTTTTATTAATGTCATTTGAAAATGACTTGTTCATAATTGTTTTGAAATTTCTATAAATATCCGGGTAACTCAGGAACAACCATTACGTTCCTGGGATTTTCCGGAAATTCCCCGGAATGGAAAAACCTGGGGAAATCATTACCCCTAGTTTTGATCCTAATACTAAACGATTTGCATCGAATATGTTTTGACCACTACCAAGACGGTTACCACTGTTGTCGCGGATTGATTATTCAAGTGAGGCCGCGTATAAAGTGACGTCATTTAGAAGAAGGGGAGCCAAAGATAGGATTCTTCAGAGCCAGAAGTCACCAACAACATAAAGAAAATACAACTTCAGTTCTCTAGAGGAAAAAATTCCATGATAGAGACGGCTAGGATGTGACAGAAATCTTGAAAGGAAGTACAATATCCTTGTAAGACAGTGCTTCTCAAAGTTTCAATATTCGCAACCCAATATTCAATCATGAATTTCATCGCACCCCCCTTATACAACAACAATGTATTGAATTCAATAAGATTATAATTCGACGCTAAAACTACGATACGACCTTGACCTTTTAAGTGCTATTGGTGTATATAAACGCCTCGCTCAATCAAAGCGTTAATTTCCCCTGACGTATATATACGTCTTTCCAAAGTACGATCTTTTCTCTGCACTGCTATCCATAAAATTATTTCGAAGGCTTTGAAATGCAATAAAAGGACCTTGACAATGTTTTCGAAGAATTTACTTATTCCAGAATATTTTTACTTCTTTATTCCTCCCCCCCTCTTCAATGCATCCCATACACGCGCCTACGAGGTAAATGGTTGGCATTGGGAAGTAAATCACGTAACTTTTAATCATCAGTTAAGGGATTAACTATAAACCTTACAAATTATACAGATAAGTGTTAATTTTTGCATATTATTTTTTTATATATAACAATCCTATGGGGTCACTTGTAATTATTAAAATTGTTCTTAACTTAGTATTGTTAAATTAATTATAAAGTACATTGTGTAGCACTGATACATTTATAAGTATTATATATCCGTGTAAATGTGTATTTTACTTTTTATTATGTCAGGTTGTATTTTATTTTACTTCCAGTTAATTAATAATTTTTTAAAGTAATTTTTTGTTTTCGCATTTTCAATATGTTCGCACCCCGTAGAGTCGTCACGCCTCCCAAGGGGGTTTCACCCCACAGTTTGAGAAAGGCTGTTGTAAGAGATTTCGAACACAAGTAGTCCTTGATGTCATGATTTGGAGTCCCCACAATAAGTATGTATTGTCTTTCCTACTTACTAAGCAGCAAGATAATCGTTAAAAGTGCATGTGTTCTGAGGTCGTTTTTTTTTCTTTCACTTCCTTTAGACAAGTAGTCAGGTAATTTTTTGCTTTAGTCAAATAGACTTTTCTTAGAAATATTTTATGTAATGCAAAAAAAAAAAAAGCATAATTACCATAAAATGTTTAGAAAATTACTGATGCATAAATTAAATTGTATTAAATTTAGGAAACATTTGCTTATAGAGTAACAATTGCTTATATTGAGGGACTTGTACTTTTGACGAGAATATCTTTGATAAGTTTGAAAATGTTGTTGTTTCTTATCCATCTCATCTCGACTGCGTCAGATCCAAGCCCACGCAATTCCTCATGGCAATGGGCTAGATGTACACCTGTCGTTTGCTCACCCTCCCCCAATTTTAAGGGAGAATACCTTAGGGGGGATCAGGTTGCCCTTCTGCCATCCTCACATGCGTTCTTGTCGCTCAACGGCCATTTAGATTATGCCCTTGACCCGAAACGCACTATTCATATACAAACATCCATGCCTTCTCCGGGATTCATCCTAAGCCCTACGGCACAGCAATCAGCGTCGCTAACCACTATACCGGATGGGGACTAATTGATAATGTGTCATACGTGTATGCAATTCTGTATGTGTATTTGCATACGTATATAGAGAGAGCTGGATGATTCAGCTGCAATGCCACTGGCTGATTGATAGGAAATAATTGTTGTTAAATGAAACAGTACGCTTGTGATGTGTTACATTTTGGTACATGACTTGAATTTTTATTGTTTTGGATAAATTCTCAATTCATGTTCAAATAAGATGCATCTGTAAATGATTGTAAACCTTTTCTTACTATCATAATTTTAAAATTTCCATCAGTTATCTACACTAATAAAATTCGTAGGTAAACAAACGTATCTATGTTTATATGTACGTCAATATATTCTCACGAACCGCAAGACGCAGAAACTGACGAAAGGTATCAAATGATCGAAAATGATCTGAGAAATCCCCCCTGAATACACTTTTAACCCGGGAGTGGTGGCACGGATATCTTTGATCTCTATTGAAGGAAGTTGAAACTGATCAAGCAAAGGAAAAACCTGCTGAAAGAATGCCTATTATTCATGATTGAGAAACGCGATGAATGTGAAACGAAAGGAAAATTTTCAAATTCCTCCTAAAGAACTTCATCAACTAAAATATGAAGCCATAAGTGTATCACAAAGTTCAGTTCGTCTTGTCAAAAAGACACAAGAAAGAAAAAGTTCAACTTGCCATTTGTTGATCACCAAAGGTTTCATGAGTTCGAGCCCAGTACCACTAAAGACTCGCCGTGTAGGGTGGAGATGCACGTTAAATCTGTCGAGAGCTCAAACGTGTTCTCGTTAGAGTGGTGTGGTAGTTAAAAGAGGCCAGCTCAAGCGTTGTCCTCGTCACTTGACCATAGTTCAAAATTACGAGGAGGTCCGTCTCCAAGAGCCCTCTTGTAGATGAACAGTGCGACGTTAACCCTATAAGCGGTCTGCACTTAAAGTCTTGCCATTCTGGAGATGTTTCAAAAATGCACCGCACATATTTTTTTGCTTTTAGGGGTGGTTCTCAAAAGCGGTTGAGCCGTATTTTTAAGAATGCGGCTCGGTCGCTTTTGGGAATCTTGCTTGAAGGCAGAAAAAGCATCTCTGGAATGGCGGAATTTTACGTGCAGACCACTTGGAGGGTTAATATTCACTCAGTCGATCATGAAAGCACAGTAAAACTACAATAACTTGAACAAAATATGACACCTTTGCCAGCAAATAGCATTCCTGTAGTATTAGTGGGAACTGTCTCTAATTTTTGTGTCCTTTATTAAGGTCTTACCCTTTTGAATCATTTTTGTTCAATTTTATTGAATTTATTCTCAAATTATATCAAAGAAATTTGAAAAGTCCTTGAAAGCCGGTAAGTATACTTTCTCTAATAATTATTCACTGGAATTACGATTTTTATCGTGTACAGAGTAAACATAATTATAAACAAATGATTGGGGTGACTCAGTCACCCCAAATTACCATTAAAGTTAGTAACGAGTGCGTGCCAGCTCCCAGGTTAAAACATTTTGAAGTCTTCTCGCTTTAAATATTAAAAAGTAACACAATTATTCTTCATTGGAATTTTATATTCTTTTTTATTATTTAAAATTAATTCTAAATGCTAATTCTGTTAGGTATAAAATTACAGTTCTTTTAAAACTATTTACAATGTAAACATGCATCTAAACAAAATCATTTTATATTTTTGTATACAATGTCGTGCACGCAGTTTTACTCTCCTTACAGTTCAGCTATTATATCAAGAAAAATGTTTCATTTTTTTAAAAAATGAACGTGCGATGAGCCGGTAGTTCAGCAAGTATACGTTTAATGTATGAGTACTGAAGAAGGTATTTTATAACTAATTTCTTAATACTAAACTATGAACAAGTTTAATAATTGTTAGTGACTTCCATGGGCCCCGTGAGCAATGTTTTTAAAAATTGGTTTAATATCAGAAAACCCCCCGGGAGTTTTTTTTTCTTTTATTGCCAAAAGGAGAGGGCATGCCCAAAGGAAATTTTTGGGGGATCGAGACTTGGGGGTTAGTAGTCCCTTTTTAGGTGCCCCCTTCAATGAAATTTCCCCCAACCAAAGGCCAGTCACCTGGAAAAAAAAAAGTTTCAAAATTCAGCGCTTAGTTTTTTGAAATTTAAAATTTTTAATTTTCCGCAACGAGTTCGTAGCTTATTGCCAAATCACCGCCCTATATAAGGTCGGGGTTGGGATTCCACGCGATCAACATTTCTTCAATTCATTTAATTTTTTTTTAAAATTAAAGGGAATTTATTTAAAAGGGTTTATTAAATATTAAATGATTTTTTTTTGAAATTTTTTTTTGTATTTTATAAATTTAAAAAAAATTACTGTAATTATTTATAAAATAATTATATTAAATTTTATAAATATTTTTTTATATTAATAAATAATATTTATAAAAAAAATATATAATAGATATTAAATGAAAATTTTTACAAAAATTAGTTAAAAAATAGTTTTTATAAGGGCAATACAATATCCCCAAAAAAAAAATATTATATATAATTTTAAAAAAATTTAAAAAAATACATATTATTATTAAATTAATTTTTTATAATTAATACAATAAAAAATATGTTTTTTTTGTATTTTTTTTAAATTTAAATATTTTAAATTTTATAAAATATTTAATAAGCCCTTTTTCAAATAAATTTTTTTTTAATTTCAAAAGTGTTTTTTAAAAAAAATTTTAGTAAATTTATTTAAATAATTTCTATAATAAAATAAAAAAAAATTTTCCCCAATAATAGATCAAAATTTTTAATAAAAAAACAATAATTTTAAAATAAATTAATAATATTTTATTAATACTAATGCTTAATAAACCCCATTTTAAAAAAAATTTAAATTTTAAAAATTAAATTAAAAAAATAATCAATTATTTAAATTTTTAATAAATAATAAAATTTAAAATTTTTTAAATTTTTAAAATTTTTATTATACTTTTTTTTAATTATTTTTATTTAATAATTTTTTTTAAATTTTTTAATTATATTAAAAATTTTTAAAATCTTTTTACTAATAAATAATTTAAGTTATATTTTTTAATTTTTTTTTTTTATTTAAAATGAAAAAAATAACATTATTTATTTATTAATAAATTTTCATAAATAAATTTTTTTTTATTTAAGAAAAAAAAATGAACTGAAAAAAAAAAAGTTATCCCCATGGAATCGAACCTGACCCCCGGGGGCATTGTACGCAGACCATTTACCAACTCCCGCAAAATCATTGCAGAAAATTAAAATTTAATTGTAAAAAATTTTTAAGCATGAATTTAAGGCTGATTTCTCCAAATTGATGGCCATTCAAAGGGAATTACATTGAGGGGCGAACGCCCCAAAGGAGTACTACTGTCACACCAAGTCTAAACCCCAAAATGAATTTTCCTTAGTGGGCCCTCCCCTTTGTGAGTTTTGGGTTTGTCTTCAAAGCAGTCCCCGAAAAATCGGGTATAACAAAGGTAGTATGTTAAAAATGGAAATAGTATCCAAAGTGTTTTTGGTTTTCAGTGAAAAATTCATCATCCACCTCTACCAAAAATTAAAAGAGTGATTATTACAAAAAAATTACTTTTAATTTGAATTTTATGTGAAATTTATGAAGATTTCTTTTTTCGAATTTGAGAGCCCCCTTTTGGGGGTTTTTGAAATGGATTTCCCCAACCGCCCCGTAATTTTCACCACGTTGTCCTTAGCAAGAAAAATATTTTTTTAAAAATTTTGCCAACATGGCTAAATGATTTTAACATGGTTTTAAAAAAAACTTTTTTCCATAAATTTTTTCAGATTTTAAAATTTTAACAAACACAGGGGCTTTTTTTTTCATTTACTTCAGCAGTGGGTACATCCAAAATTTTAAATATTTTGAGAGTATTTCCTTTTTTAAAATTTTTAACCATGTCGTCTGTGTAATTTTTTTACCTTTTTGGGCGAACCCCACGGGCTTAAAAAAGGCTGATTTTTTTTAAAACTACCGCAGTAAATTTAATTACCGTGAATTGGAATTAATGCAATTATAAAAAAGTTAATTTTGCTAGATTCGGTAGCTATAGAAGTATCGAGTCAACCAAAACTGACCCCGGAATTGTAAGAGGAAATTTTTTTTCGTTTTTGGGAGAGTCCGATAGGGTTTCCCAGACTCGCGCAAACGGGCCCATAATGCCAGATGATGGGTATGATAGGGGAGCAAAATAGACTAGACTATTTTTTTTAATTAAATTTTTTACTTTTTTGAAAAAGAATGCTGAAGGAAATAAATCTTCAGAAAAATATCATTTTTCGATCTGTTCCAATTTTAAAAAAATTTGATTAAGAAAAATAACTAATAAAAGTAAGTAATATATATTTTATATAATAATTTTTTTTTAAAATATATTTTTACTTAAAAAAATAAAATATACAACATTTAATAATTTTTACGGTTTATAATTAAGATCGCACTGTAGCCTTAGCGTCAAAGTGCATTTTTTTTGCAGTAAATTACTATTGTTCTATCGGGGGTAAAATTATGATAGAAATTTGGGGCCACTATTGAAAAATTTAAAGCACTGCTTTTTCGGGAAGTAAGTTCATGGCTCGATTTTGTCAGACCCCCTCCCTTTCTAAGGTTTTTTTGGGGGCCCGGGTTTTATTTTGCGCTTTTGGTTACTTTTTTTTTTTTCAACCCTTTTAAATTTTTTTTATAAATAAATTTATTTAAAAAGGTTTATTGGGGCATTAAATCATATTTTAAAAAAATTTTTTTGCATTTAAAAAAATAAACAAATTAATGTTTATGTAAAAATTTATATATACTTTATTAATATAGTTATTATTGGATACCACTTATTGTAAATTTATGTTAAAATAAGATTTAAAAGATACTTTAAAAAAATTGGGTTTCAAAAAATTTTATCATATAATAAAAAAATATTATAAAAAAAAATATTATATATAATGTTATAATAATGTTTAAAAATATTTTTTTATTTATAGAAAAATATTTTTTTAAATTAAATAAAAATAAAAAATAATATATATCTTATATTATAAATAATTTTAAAAAATTTTATAATTTTTTTAAAAATTTAAAAAGTTTTATCAATAAACGAGATTTTCTTTTATTTTACTTTTAAACAAAAATTGGGATTAAAAATTAATTGCTAAATGAGCAATTTAATCAATTTTATTATTTCAAAACCGATGAAGCAAATTATTGCTAAAATAATGAATATGTTAGATTTGTATAATATACTTTTTTTTTCGTCATATACATGTTTAAACATTTTACAACTTACATTTATATATATGTTTAATCAAACATTCAAACTTTCATAAAAAAGCAATGGTTTCAATAGTTATCCGTTACTTTTTTCTTTTATTTATTACTTATAGAAAATGGACTTTAATATATATATATATATAAATGTGTGTGTGTATGTGTTTTTTAAAACGATTATTTCTATTATTTAATTACTAAATTAATTATTTGTTAATTAAAAAGTACATTGTCTGTTATTTTGGATAAAAATACATTTAACAGAGACATTTTTAAGCTAACTATATGTAACGATTGATTGATTAATGAAGCTGCTTATAATCTGCCATTAGAAGAAAAAATTGATTGATGAAAAACTGAAATCTATTTTATTATTTTATGTTCTTAGAAACTAACTATTATTAAAAAACGATGAGAAAGTTTTTTTTCTTACTCTTAGCACATCAGAATCGTTTTCTTTTTTCATTCCTTCACATTAATAATTTTTTTAATTAAAGCAATATTTTTCTTTATAAGTCATACATCGAAATTTGAAGCTATATCTTATCTGTGAGTGGGAAGAGAGAACAATAATTTTACAATAAAAAACCGTGGTATGCTGTGCTATAGAGGGAAAAGAAACCTGTCTTAAATCAAAAATAAGTGGAACAATTTTCGAAAAAAGGAAATTTAATGACTTAATTTTAGAAAGCACTCATATTGCGAGAGTGTAAACACATACACAGAAATGATAGCGTCATGAGGGAAAGAAAAAGCCCGTGCAACGCCGGGCCATGCAATTAGTATTTAGAACTTAGATGGGATCGATTCTGAGCATCATGTTATTGAATCTAAAAACAACCACTCTTTAATATGAAGGCTGAATCTTTCATATAGATTTGGCACCATTTTAGGTGAATATGGAAATTCCATCAAGTCATTTGAAGAAATTTTCACGTTGTAAATATTTATATAACATTTTAATTCTTTATATGGCTTTTTTAAAATTATTTTTCACAAGATTTATAAAGTGTTTGCTACAAAAAAAAATCTACTGTTTAGCTTCATTTGTGTAGATGAAAGTTTCAGTATCTATCCCACAGTGTGACTAAGGTTGAAATAGTGACTAAGGTAGAAATATTTTTAACAAGTCTTTTACTGCCTATTTTCTATCGGCTCTTTAACGTTTCCATTAAATTTACTAAAATGTGTATCGTTTTTTGTTTTTTTCTTTAAGTTTGTGTGTTGTGGCACTTAAATTTCAATTGTTACTCTGTAATATTTTTTATTTGCTGGTTAAACATTACTCTTTCGTTCCTTCAATGAATAATTATTTTTTTAAAAAATTTATGTAAATTACTCAATAAAGGTTATTTCATGAATAACTGAAGACAAACAAAATTGTTTATCACTAGAAAATACAAAATGTTTGATTTTCGGTTTTTCAGGAAAAGCCGTGTATTTTGGTTGGGTAAATTTTAACCTAAGACAAAAAAAAAAACTAGTTAAACTATTTCGATTTTAATCCTTTTGAAGCCCTAGTTCCATCCCTTAATGGATTATAAAAAGCCAAATTATACATTAATCCATGAATGGTTTCCATTAGATGAATTTATTACAGATAAATTACCTTCAAACGTTTTTTTTAAAAATTTACATACTTAGTTTATGCGCCTCTCTTTCAATGGTTACCAAAATATTTGCTCGAGTTAAGGGGTTAACAATATAATAAGAAGCTTGGAAAAAATCTCTACAAATTTATTGAAAATTTTTGGATAGTCTTACCTTCCTATACAGGATAAAACAGAAGCCGTGGGGTCAACGCCCTTCTCCAAGAGTCTGATGTGTTCGATTTCACGAGATATTAGGTACCGAGAGAGAGCGTGTGGAGAAATTTCAATGACGATGGCATCCTTAGGGATGTGAAGCAAAGCTTGATGGAACAATATCGGGAGAAACAAGATTGTGGACAAAATAAGAGGCATCAGCTAATTTAGCAGAAGAGTTATTCCACCCACTTTCGTTATGAGAAGAACTAATCCACCGACTGCTCCGAGATTTGGGATTCACCATTATCTGAAACAATAACATTGTTTATTAATTACCATGGTTTTCGAAAGAAATGCCGCGAAAGGCTTACGTGTTTCAAACATAAACTTTCAGCAGGGCAGGCATTTTTGCCACTCGCTGCTGACAGGCATATAAAAAATATATTTTTTAAAATATCATAGCAAATAGCTTGAATAACCTATGTGCTCCTATGTCAAAAAAATGTCAAAAAAATCTACACTATTAAAATCCGAAGGTAAGCAAACGTATCTATTTTTGTGAGGCTATCTTCTCACGAACTGCTGAACGCATAAACGCCCCAAAGGCACCAAAAGATGTAAATTAATTCGAGAAAGCCATTTTGACCATTTACATTTTGATAATATAATTAGTTAAAAATATATTAATTAAAAATCTTTAAAAACCAATTTTCGATGCCAACTCCAATTTGGTGCATTGTTGTAAGAATTTACCTTTTAAAACGATGACATAAGTTTACGTCGAAAATCGGTTTTAGCCAAACTGATATTTTATGGCAATGACATTCACTAATTAAATAATAACTACTTTTAACATGTATTAATTTTAAACATATCAATTACTTGAAACAATCACGATTTCTTCAATGTATGACATTTCTTACAAATTGGTATGTATTTTCTTTAATTTATATAAATTTCGAAAAAAGAAATAAAACTATTTTCAAGCAGATTGGTACTTTTTTTTATATTTCCCAACGCTGCCAAGTTAAGTTGAAGTCGGGTATAGTAAAATTTCTTAAAAAAAATTATGAGGAGAATTTTGTTTTTAAAATTTTTTTTTCTGCTTTTTTCAGACACAAAACTATTTCTTAAGAGGGTAACTTTTCTCTTTCGGAGATCCTACGAAAAAAGTTGCGAAACTGTCAAATGCCAGCAATAATTGATTGTGGGTGAGCTATCACATAATTGACGAGTTCAAGTGCTTTTAGCGCATGTGCGGAAAAACAATTTTCGGAGAATGCTTAAATATATAAAAGATTTTTCTGTCAGATTAAAGTGTTTTCTTTTTTAATGTTTTTCCTTTTATAGTGAGAGTAAATAATGAATTTTCCAGTAATTTTCCAAATCCAATTTATAATTTTTAATTTTAAAAAAGTATTTATTGTTTCATGCGCAAAATAATGAATGAGAGCTTAGATTTTTATTCTTCATCACAACTGATAGTTTTCTTGGTACTTATGTACTGTCGCATCAATGCCAACGTTCAATATAACTCACCAAACTAACAACCCTGATTTTGTATGTGTCGTGCGCACTGAATTGGCAACCATGCGCTTTTTTTCGTATAATGTCATCAATACTGTTGCGATACTACTTAAGTACCGTTTTCTTTTGGGAAAATGATTTTCTGAAAAATCTTTAAAATATTGAAAAATGCTCTGCACAATGATTTTATTAAATTCTATTTATTTATTGAGAGGTATGTGAAGCAACATAAGCTGTTTTCTCCTTTTCATTAGATAGTACAGTAATATCTTGACTCAGTCTACTCCGACTCACATGAATCAAGAGTTATGTCATATCTTTAAGAATACGTGAAAGTCAATTCTGTGTTTTGAGTCTACCTTCAAAAGTTAGAAATATAATATTTCTCAAACTCGAACTCGTAATTGCTACTAACACTGGAGACATCTCTAATTGGCTTAGATCTAGAAGGTCAGCTTCGGTTTGAATTCTTAACAAAAGGTCTTTTAATATTTTCTTATTCTCTTGGAACTCCTGGTTCTTTTTGTATTCTTCTTTTAGTTTATTCTCTAACGCTTTTTGAATGGGGAGTACGTTATTAAAGTAGAATATCCAGCTTTTCTCCCTCTATATTGAACTTCTGCTTTTTTGGACGTGATGGTGATATCTCTACTGGAAAGACAAAATTTGTTGACGTATCATCAATGCTTTTGGTAGAACAAGGCTAAGGTGAATAAGAAATCGTAGTTGAGTAAAGAATATGGATTTCGGTGGTCTCTTGGCCTGAGACCTAGGACCAGTGAGTGTAGAAGCAAAAAAATCATCACTGACAAAGACATTTCTGATGACATGCTAAATACCAATCGCTTTGAAGCCTTTTTTTACTATTCCTTGGTCTAGACTGTAATAATTTTGCAATAATAGAAATATTGTATTTTGTTCCAAATCCAATGAACTCAACTATAAAAATATTTTTCCAAGATTCTCTCTTCGGTCTAATATATTGCTGTTTGATTTCTAAATTTAATTTTTTAAGTTTGACTTTGTCACTAATGTTGTTTGAAGTAGCAAATTCTTGACGTAACAAGAGTCCCTTCTTGCAATAAGGGCTGCTAGAGAAGCCTCTTTGAGTCGCGCAAAATGTCTAAATCTTTTAATATTACTTCTAGGTATGGAAAGCCGGGCAACTTGATTTATAGTGCTTTTAAATATTCCCATTCCTGTTCCAGGTTATTTCCAAAAGACTGATTGTGAAATATATTTTCAGCAATTTAATTATAGATTTCCCACTTAGCCTTTTTTAAAATTTGCATAAATTTCTGCCAGGGTCCGAATAATATTTGTGACATGTTACGTTAATCGTGAAGGATCATCGCTCTCAATGTCATTAAGAACAGTCCATTTGCAATATGTTTGCTAACTCCGACCTAACTAATGGGATGTCCAACGCCCCAGAGGTTCAATAACTGAAAGAGGTTTGCGTAGACGATCCATCGTTAAGAAAATTAAAGCTTTATCTTCGGCTGCTTCAGGCAGGTCTCTACCCCTTTGGTTGTTTGAGGAGCAACCCCATGACAGGTGTTTAACATTGAGATCTTCGAGAAAAATGGTCCTTTTATTGTAAATTCTGGGTAATTCCCTGGAAGATGTCACTAATTAGGAGGAGGATACATATTGAAGATATCAATTGATTTTTTCTTCTATAGAACAGAAATGCCTTGCAGCTCAAGGTTATTATTCTACACCTTGTTGAATAAATTTCTGATGAGGAGAACCAGGCCACCTCAACTGGGTCAATCCATCCGATATACTGAGTAGTTATGTACTTTAAGAAAAGAATGCTCCTCGAGCTTTGTTTCCTGCAGGGCTGAAACCGGGCAGATCAGTACACCATGCTTATCAGCCAAACCTAAAATCTGATCCAATTTAACTGTCATGATGTGGCCAGGGAAGAAAGATCCTTCACATTGCACTGTGTAATTTTAATAGATTTACCAATACTGTTAGAAGAAGGGGACTGTAATCCACTTGTCGT
This sequence comes from Trichonephila inaurata madagascariensis, assembly GCA_019973955.1. Classification (NCBI taxonomy): domain Eukaryota; kingdom Metazoa; phylum Arthropoda; class Arachnida; order Araneae; family Nephilidae; genus Trichonephila; species Trichonephila inaurata. Next base: position 185,200 of record BMAV01020834.1, read on the forward strand.
ACGAAACCCTGTACCTAAACCTCGCACGCGCTTCTGATTTATCTACGCGATGGGGGGATGCTGTTTTAAATACCGAATTCGGATTTGGCTTCATAGTAAAGGGTAATGAGCAGCTTCAATAGATACAAGGACCTGGGACACCAAAGGCAAAAGACTCATTTAGTCCCTAGTCCCGGCTTACTTAAGCTGAGGATAATGGAATGGCCTTCACATCTAGGGTGACTCTAACAGGAGTATATACTCCCGACGTACATCGCCCATTCCGTCCAGGTACACCCTCCAACCACTTTGAGGCAGCTAGCAGGTCTTGAGAGAGATAGAAAAAGTACCTTTAATATAAACTGTTGTCTCTCTGAGAGGCAATACAGAACATGCAGCGAAGTGTGATTTTCTCAATTATGCGGTCTTTTAATTATGTAGGAAGTACGAGCCTTTGATCTTCCAAGGTAGTTGAAAGAGTGGTTCGGAAGGGGATTGAGAGCAGCTACACGTCATTCTAGAGTAACCCAAACATGCTGGAAAGAGGTAAGATTCTATGATCGAGCTGGCCAACTGCATTCGCTGGATTGTTTCCTGTTCAAGATAAGCCTCCATGAAGTGATGTCTGTGTTATCTCGCTTTATCATTTGTAGCAAAAAAGTATCACCTATTGCTCAAGCGCAAGAGCGCACATAAGCAACGAGGATGCCATCTCTATAGGTGTGAGCATTAACATTTCCATGAGAAAAGACATCGGGGTCTGTGCGTCCACCCAAAGAGATACCATCTCAAACACGGACTCTGAATGATTAGTATACAACTATTTCATGAAGTGGCACGGAAGAAAATGAGTTCCCAGTTCTCTCTAAATGGAAATACATCTACTATCACTTTCGAGATTAAACCTGGATTCATCTGTAAAGGGAACAGTTTACCATTGATCGTGCGCCCAGAGAACATGTTGACGTGCCCACTGCAACGTTTCTGTCTATGATATGACGTGAGCGGGACGCAAATGGGTGGTCATCTCGCATACATACGTTTGTAAAGCCTTTGACGTATTGTTGAAACCAAACTTTCAGACCTTGCAGGGAGGGAGCGCCTGAGTTCAGTAGGAGTTTCGGTTCTATTCCTTCGTTTGCATAATGGCAAATATCTGTTATCGGCACTCATGGTAGTGGACAGCCGTCTTCGGCTGGACCTTCCGGAGGATGAAAACATGGTTAGAAATTGTTGCTTAAGTCTGTGAATCAGAGATGTATTCACATTCAGCCATTTAGGCACTTGGAGGTGACTTTGTTTTGCCTCTAATCTCTTAATAGCTCACCATCGCTATCCATCGGTTAAATGATGCCTGAAGATCATTGTTACAGTATCACTGTACAAAGATTTCTAATATTAGACACACGACGACAACTGTTGCCTTGCTCTATTTTAATCTTTATGCTCCTCGTAACTGATGTAGCATAATGTAATATCGTATCAGAGCTACTTTTACCTTTCCAACATATTCAAATTTCATCGAGATTGGCTTATTTTCGGGCTACTTTTGTGATTTTTCTGAATTTATAACTAGCATAGAATAATCAATTAGGTTAAAGCAAGGAGCTTTTACACCTCTTAAGCCCTTAAAAAGATTGTCTATTGCCTCAGGACAAAAATTCTTAAGAATATTGGAGCTAATGAAAGTGGAACTAACAAAGAAGGAAAAAGGTATCAAGTAAAGTATGAACTTTCTGATTAAGAGTAGCATCTGGTATACCTGGGAGAGAGATTTCAAGAGAATTGGAATTAATATGTAAACCAAAGGCGCTGTTTCAAAATTAGGTCCAAGTGGGCCACGGTCAAGTGATGTGGGCAACATCTGAGCTGGGAACTCATTGTGTGGATTTCCGCATCATGCCAACATGATGAATTTGAGTCTTGACAGTTTTAACCTGTGAAACAACAACGACGCCTACGAGTTCGAAATTATAGCTATAATTGGTTCCCTGGATATTCAGGGACCAAAATAAACTTTCTGAGTGCAGGGAGTACAAGTTATACGTGGAAAAATGATGTAAAAGCAAAATGTAGCTCTTTCAAGTATAGAAACAGTGACAAAATTTCAAATTCAAAAGAAAACACCCAATTTTGTCATTAAAATGGGAATTTTGCAGTAGGGAAAAAAATTGGAGTCGAAAGTTATTTGCAGCATGAAAAGGGGCAGAGAAGGTAGAGATGAAGAAAAAGTGATAACACAGCCAATAAAAGAAAAGTAATGGTAAAGTAATCCTTTTCATGACTAAAAAAATTTTCAACATGTTCCACTCACTTTCATGATAAATCAGGATAACACAATAGCACACGTAGAATTTCACCTCCGATTGATGAAAAATTAGTGGATCTCGGTGATTACAGGAACATGAAAAAGCACGTTAACTGTATGTGTGTTTGGATGTCGAACTTCAATAGGCAGTAATCAATCGTATCAAAGAAGAATATCTGAAAAAGAAAATGGCTCTACATTTATACTGATGGCTCTTCACTTTATGTCTCTTCAACGTCTACGACTACCTTCTCTTCAAAGGTCATCTTGTTGTAGGTATTCCCTATAATTGAAAAACAGCTATCGGAATAGCAGAACTAAACAAATCATCCCATTTATCATGCATAAATCCTGATAGATTCATAAGACACCATACAAAACTTTCCTTGCAACACAGGCAATCGAATGCACAGAAAATCAAGTAAACCAGGAAAGAAATCTAAAGTTTAAAAAATGGATTCTCATTCACTTAACATTACTGAAAATGAAAAAGCAGGTATCTTGACCAAGTTGTGAAAAATGACGTATGATAAACTCAAAACCACGCCAAAAGTTGCATAGCCCTGAACTATAAAGATTTCACTTACAGCCTTGATTTTAAACTATAAGAATCCAGTCTTAATGACAAAGGAACTGTTGTTGGCTTAATTTAACAACTTTCGAGATGAAGTAATTATTTCAGTGAGAAGTAGACTGAAATTTTCCCATCAATATTCAGAGCATACCTTAAAATACTTACAATTGAAAAGTTTACCTCATTTCTAGAGGCATATTGTCTCACTAAGGAGGAAGAGGTTCAAGTATTGGCAAAGGGTTTTCAAAATTACTTTGTGTATTATTTTAAAGTATGTTTAATGTCAGTTTGTAGTAAACCGCTTTACATGTATTTATTTTAATTTACTTTGTTATGGAAATTGCTTACTACCTTAGAGAGAGAGAGGGGGGGGGGGAAACATTAAATAATATTCAGAATGTGGAAAAGAAAAATTAAAACACACAGGAAATCTGTTCAAAAAATCGTTGAGAAAAAAATCAGTATTTTTCAAATATCGTAAAATGAGACGTTTAACACACCGCCGGTATAACGAGCACCTATACTTTCAAGCTGCATTTTTTAACTTTGATGTTTATTGGCTGTATAACGCGACCCCTTTACGAAGAAACGTGCAATATACATGTTTTTAAGTAATTTATTCGAGGTATTAAACTAAGCTTTTGAAAAAACAGTATACTTCTAGAATTACAACTCTTTTAAGTTCATAAAGTAAATCTCGTATCCTTTAAATAAACAGTGTTTTGATATATATAGAAATGTAATCTGACTTATGGTCCTCTCTTTTTCTGTTTTTAAAACTGGAAGAATATTCGATTTGGGAACCTTCCGTTCCAGGAACGATTATCTTAGCCACCATGTGACGGGTTCATTGCGTTTTCAACTAAAAACTCCTCTTGGGTTCCTTGGTGCCGAAAAAGCAAATTCATTCCAACCAAATCCACAAGCGAAGCAGGGCCGCGGTAGCCCAGTGGTATAAGTATCGGATCGTGGCTTGCCTTGTCACGAGTTCGAGCCCAATATCACCAAAGACCCTCCGTGTAGGGCAGCGATGCACGTTAAATCTGTCGAGAGCTGAAACATCCTCCCATTGGTGTAGTGTGGTAAATAGGAGAGGGGGGTGCCAGCTCAGGTGTCGTCAACTTCACTTGACCAAGGTTCAGTATTACGTAGTCAGTCGCCAAAAGACCTCGTGTAGCTGAACAGTGCGACGTTAATATTTAATCAATCAATCAACCAGAAGTGAAGCGTGATTATGCAAATTATGAACCTTTTAAATAGCAGAAGTTTAGCGTAAGCAGTGTGGCTATGGGAAGCTAAAGCAAAGAAGTTATCAGACATTCAAGAGTTAATCTATTCGTGCCAGAGCATGCAAGTCAATTTGGGTACCATTCCACATGAGATAAACCCCAAAGTCATTTAGGATTCCAGTGAGTTACTGCTTACCTAGGATATAGAGATGGGATTGTTCAAATTAATACAAGGAACTGTGTATTTACTGAGGGTAGGGGTACACAGTAAGGTTAAATATAGTGATCAGGGTTGCGCTTATTTAGTAATACGTATTGTGTGTATCTTCACCTCAGACCCGATAGGTTAGAATATATTAATAACCTTATTGCATATTGTTTAAATTATGATCTTAAAAAAGGGATATCAAGATTATGGTAACGCCTGGTTCTTCATTCGCTCCCACACCTATAGGTCGCGAAGAAAATGTGGAAGTAGGACAACCCTCACGGGCAAATTCCTTTCAACCATGCCAAAACGATCGTCATTGCGTGGAGGGTTTTGCTGGTTTATCTAGATATCACACCACCACACTACCTCCATGCCATTGATTCGGCGCATGGGTGAACGAACCATACCATATTCGTGGCGAGCGTGTGAGCATTTGCATCACTTTGAGTGCAACGGCTTTGTAGGTTACATCATTGTGCGTGACGACTTTGTTAGTTCCATCATTTGTGTGATGTGGCTTGGTTGACTCATTTGCGTGTGACTGCTTAATTTCGTCATATGTCTGACGGCTTGGTTGCATTTGTGGTGGATAGATGACTCCACGACTGCTGTGGTTCTCTTTGCACGGTCAGCGTCACCAATGAAGGAAGATTCGTTCTGGGTACCTTCCGTTCCGAAAACAAGTATCTTAGTCTCTACGCCAAAACGATCGTCATCGCATGGAGGCTATTACTGGTTTATCTAGATATTCCACCACCCCAAAGCTATCCTTTTTATACCCGGTGTGTATCGCGCACCCGTAAATTTTGATCTTATTTTTGGTGTTAAAAGTGCGCGCTATACACTGGATTTTATAGTAATTGTAAAATTTGAGAACTGTTTTGAGAATTATGCTATATTAATTAAGAAATAAGGTTTAAAAAGTACGATGCAAATTATCTCACTTTTTCTAAAGTTTTTTGCAGTTTTTCAGTGGCGGCATGCACAAGGTGACAGTGGAGGGCATATCCATAACTCTCAACTTCCTGGGTTAAACAATTTTCAACCTGCATTTTATCAACCAATGTTTTTATACTGCTTTTAGGTCCGGATACCGTGACAGACTCTTCTGCAAGATGTCTTGAAAGAAATATGTCATTTGGACAGCATTTCTGAATTTCAGACCAGCTTGTACCTGCAATGAACATGTGTAAATCAAATGGAAATTAATCATAGCACTAATTTGTTGTTGTTGTTGTTGAAAATATGAATAAGTTTTCATAAAAATAATTATTTTGACAGATTTTAAATTATGCTACTGTTATAAAATTACAAGAGTCAATCGGACCTTGCAAGCACTCAGTTTTAGGCAAGAAACAAAAGCTCTCTTTTGAGAATTTTTTAATCAAATTCAAATAAAAAAGAACAGTATTATTTACATTGTAGAAAAAAGAGTTGAAGGAGTTTGATCCAATTTGATTTTTAAGAAATCCGGTCCATTTCAGAATATCAATGGCGAATATAGAAGACAAAATTCTAACGTTTTCAAACAAAATTAAAAAATTTTTTAAATAAAAATATATAAAATATCCAAGTGCAACCTCGGACTTAGGACCGATAAGTGGGGTTAAACTAGTTTGATGGCGCCAACCTTCCCCCTATTGCAACTTGGTAAATTAATCTTAAAATATCCAATTCTCAAAAATTTAAAAATTTAAAATTTAAAAGTTAAAAATTAAATAGTTAAAATTAAACCATTAAACTTGAAAAATTAAACTATTCGCCATCGCATTCTGAAAGATATTATATTAAAATATTAAAATTCTAAAACAATTAATTGCATAATATAAGTGAACCCTCAAACACCAAAGATGACGCACTCATCCTTAGGTAGAAAAATGTCTAAAATCCGAAAGTTCAAATTAAAACTAATTATTTTCAGAAATGAATAGCGTAAATCATTAAAAACTCACCAAAAAGCATTCTATCAATAATTCAATTCACAAACTCTGAACGATTTTTCTCTCATATTTAATACAACAATTACCTCTCCTATACTTTGCTCACAACACCCACTAATGCCATGTCAATCCAAATGATTCATAATCTTACACCAGAGTTCAATCATTTGGTATTAGATGCAAATCAGATTGCATGCAAAAAAGTTGCTTGATTGGTCCTAAACGTTTAATTGGTCATAAATAATTTTAAAGTGTAGTCGTGTAAATATTGGTCTATGTGTATACTATAATGTATTCTGTGGGTGGAATGCACAAATTCTTCACAGCTGGACCACTAACAAGCTGATTTTGTGGACCTAATGTTGTGTGGTGGATTTGTGCATTTATGAGTTTAAAAATATTTTTAAGAAATATTTTTGATCTATGTATTTTCTCAAGAAGTTGATGGGATAATCATTCTGTATGCAACAAAATATAAATTTCTGGATGTTCTTGAATTTATCAATATTGTGTGTAGTTAAATTATTATTTCTCATATATATATATATATATATATATATAATATTTTTATCTCAATGTCGTTTAAAACTAACCTCGGTGCTTTCTCCAATGTGTTTTTTAGAAACTAAGCTTTCTTCCCCTCGCGCACACGTTAGAAAGGTTTTTGTGTAGCGCTGTAGATTGTATTCTGAACAAGGCCATTCTACTTAATCTTTACAAGTGGACCCACCAATTGTTACTAATTGCGACATCTACGAATGATTAATTAAAAATTTCTAGCCTTCCAGCATTTGTTCTTAAATGGACACATTTTTCCTGTTCCTCAAGAAAATCAATATATTAAAGTTTATAATAAAAAAAAGAAAGAAAAAAGAAAGAAAGAAAAAAGAAAGAAAGAAAAAGGAAGAAAGAAAAAGGAAGGAAGAAAAAAAAAAGAAGGAAAAAAGAAAAAAAAAGAAAAAAAAAAAAAAAAAGAAAGAAAAAAAAAGAAAGTAAGAAAAAAATGAAAAATAAAATTACATTTCAATATTTAAATAACAGGAGAGCACAATTCGGTTGAAAGATGGATTTTGAAAGACATGATTTGAAGCAGCACGAGTTATTGTGATGATAGATTTCATCATTTTGAAACTTATTCCACCGACGAGGACGACACATCTTAGATATCACCCTTCTTTTCAAACTTTCACAGGACACTATTGTGACAACTTTGAGCTTTAAATAAATTCACGTGCGTTAGCACTCCCACGTAGTTTAATTTTTTCAATTTTTACTATTAAATCTCACACTCTCTATACATTTATTTATTTTAGTTATCTTGGTGGAATTTTCAATCCTTTATAAAATACATTTTAAGACGCTCCATTGAGTTGAAATTTTATATACGTGATTATTTTGAATGACAATGCAGTAATTTAATTATAATTAATAAAAATTCATTCATTAAAACTAATTATTTAAAGAATTACAAATACACACAGCCACGTTGGCATGAATTGGGCGACTTGTGTTGAAAAGGTTTTTTTCTTACGTGTTAAAGCATTTAGTAGAACTGAAATGTTATACACACGATTGTTTTGGATGACAGTACGATACTTTAATGATGATTAATAAAAATTAATGGCCCCTTAATGTTATGATTCTGTCATATGTATATACATATTGATATTAATTGTAACTATTTAATAAAAAGTAGCTAAAATAAAAATTTTCTTTGTTGATTTAAGTTGAAATTGACTTTTTTTTGTAAGTTGTTTTTTCGTTTCAATTGGAATATGCATATACTTAAATGTTAACACTTAATTACAATAGCTAATTCAAGCTAAGGTTTAATTTAAATATCCAACCTTATCTTGGATTAGATTAATTCTTCTTAAAATTGATAAAGGTAGGTTTTAAAGGAATTCTTACAAGAATTAGTAGGTCTTCATAAAATTGATAAAGTTGCAAGCGTGGTGATTAGTTTAATCACCACTCTTGCAGCTTTATCATTTTTTAAATTGGATTTTGTAAAGTGTCACAAGATCTGTCCCTATGATTGCAGATAGATATTACAGAAGTCCAGTATAAATATCAGTATTCTAAATTACAATTTAAGAATCATTTTTACATATTTTGTGAAAAACTACATTAAATATGCTTCTGAAATCCTTTGAATTACTTCAAATAAAATAAAAGAATTAAGAGAGACATATCTCTATGAAGAATCAAAGAAATAGGAAGAAAAAGATTTAGCTATGATAAAAGGATAGCTATGTAACCTGGTGAAGAATATTTATGATTCAACTTTTTTTCTAGACATAGTTTATCTTAAGATGAGGTTTCATTTAAGATGTGATTCGAAATTTATCACGGAAATGACTTCACATGTTTTTTCCTTACATGTAATTCGAATACTATGCAGAAACTAAGTGGGTAGATACCTTCTTGAAGTGCTGTAAAGACGTAACTGCAAGAGGATATTTCCTTCCTTGGATTCTTAATGAAAAAAATATTTCGTCGAGTTTTAATACAACAGTATATTTATTTATATTTTTAAAAAATTATTTTAATAGAATCAAAACTTTTCTGTGTTCTGACAATTATTTTAACCTTACCTTCGGATCTGTAAATAGATCATTCAAGATTGAAAATTTATTTCAAGCCTAACATTGATTAAGAATTCTTTAGATGAGTTTATTTCCTTAAACATTTTTCTATGGGATCCGTAAAATGATGTTACTAAAGAATTTATTATAAAACGTAGGACCCCTTATTTTAGTAAATAGTATACCAAATATATTTTATAAGTATATGGCACAATCCCTTTTGTAGTTATTGAAGCAATACACAAATATTCCTTTTTAGTGATGGGGATACTTCCCAATTGAATTATGATCAATATTTGCCCCATTCATGAATTCTCCTAAAACATTTTTCTCGATTTTAGTCTTATACAATGTAGTTTTTATCTAGAGAATCTTCTAGTTTTGTCTTTAAATTTCGTGATATGTTGTACAATAAAAACATTTGTATAATCTACATCGAAATACATTTAAAAAGAACAGTAAAAAGAGTTAAGAAAGTAGACTTAGCCATGATGACTTATAAGCAAACTTCACATGGGTAAAATTACAATAAATTGTGCTTGTACACAGCGGCTCAAACGATTGAGAGTAAACCTTACTTTTACTCCATTGATTTAAATTTCAAAATAAATAATACATTAGCAAGATATGCAAGCATGCTTTTATTTTTACACATTGCAAATGATTTGATTTAAAGTAAAAATAAAGAGCAATCAACGATAAGCATCTAAATTGAAAAGTTTCAGAGGTATTTTAAATAAATATTCAAATAAGCCTCAAACATTTGAAAATACACTTCTGAAAAATATACTTAACTACCACTAAACATAATCTACTTGACTGTTATTTTAATCTAATTTTGAGTAATCTTCACTTAAATCTTTTCAAAGATAATTTTTGTCTGATTAATTTTTTAGATGAACTTGAAGTAAAAATTTTTATTGGAAAATGGCTTCTCAAAGAGAAACCAGTATTGATGTAAGGGAATTTGCATTAAGATTATTTAAAATGGAAAATGCCACCCATCCGGTATAGTGGTTAGTGAGTGACGCTGACTGCACTGCCGTTGTGACTAGGTTCGAGTCCCGGACAAGACATGGAAGTTTGTAAATGTATATTGTCTTTGCGGCAAGGGGTACAATAAATGGCCGTCGAGCCGCATGTCCTCTCGTGAGGTTGGTGGAAGAGGAAGAGGGTGGGAGGCCTTTACCCAGCTCCAGAGCGTTCTCCCCAAAGTTGGGGTGGAACCGAGACAAATCATATTTTGACCTACATGGTGCTCAAAGCTACGGCTAACGACAGACGTACAACTAGCCCTTTGCCACAATGAGTTTCGAGGGTCTTGGTTTGATCTTACTGTCGATCACTGACGGTGTATGTAACAACAACAACAAAAAAGGAAAATCTGATAATGAAATTGCTTAAATTGTGGGTATTAGCCACACATTTGTATCTAGAAAATCATTATAAAATTTTAAAATGATGGATTGATTGAAAATAAACGTGGAAGAGGATGAAAATGTATATATATTCCGTATGATGTCTCAAGAAGGAAAATTTTGAAAGAAATCAAAATTGGTCCTAAAGTAGGCTGCGATCAAACTTGCCGTAGGAACTTCTCAAATCATAGGCATCAGGCTGAAACTGTGCGAAATAAATCTATACAAACTAAATATGAAAGTCAAATTGTTAGGAAGAAACCGTCTATCAGCTTGCAAAATCTGAAAAATCTTTTGGAATTCGCAAAAACTTATCAACTGACGATCGTTAAATTTGAAAGAAAGTTTTATTTAGCGTTGAAAGTAAATTCAACATTTTTGGTAGTAACGGTCGTCGCACAGTAAGGAAGAAACCGCGCTGGATCCAAAAAATGTGTGCGTCCTATAGTTAATCATGGTGGTGGCTCCGTTATGCTTTTGGGTTGTATGGTTTTATCCGGGGCAGAAAATTTAGTTTTGATTGAAAGCATTATGAGCCATATGGTTTACTTGGATATACTACGCAACAATCTAAAGCCGGAGTAAACATGAAGTCGATCGCGATCAACCAGTGGACCGCCAAGTCCTTTCGAGGTGACCGCCTTCACAAAGATCTAATAATCATTCCATGATACGAAGGTCTAGAAATACCGTATTTAATAGAATCTCAGCCGGCTCCAAATTCTCAACAAGATTTTGCAAAATTGAAAAATGGTCTAAAATGGCTTATCGATATCCAATTTTACGAAATTAAAATAAATTTAAAATAAGAACTAAGAAGTGAATAATTAGTTATTTTATCAGTTTTATAAACTTTTAAATGCATGCATGAAACTGTATTTATACTCTAAATACCCCATCCAACCAATTTTTTCACTTCAATTCTATGGCCCACTCAATTTTCAATAGCATTAACATTGGGGAAAAAGTGTGGCTTAGATTCGAGTAAATACGTAATTTTAAAAAATACGGAGGAAAAAATTTGGATCATAAGAGAAAATTTCGTTGAATAGAAAATGCACTTCGCTATTTGGAGATTATTTTACGAAGAAAATAGTAAAAAGTTCTTGTGGTTCCAGGAAAAAGTTTGGTGAGTGGAGAAATTCTTGATAAAAGTTAATAAAATGGAGGCCCGACTGCATTGAATACTTTATTTTAGCTCAATATACCTACGCCACTGGGTGGACCGCAACACCTTGAAAAAATTAAAAGTAGCCTGTGCACTGGAAAAGATTGCCTACCCCTGATCTAAAGGAAAGTGCAAAATATTTTGATTTAGATGGAAATTTCTTTTTCCAGCAGAACAACGACTCCAAACACACTGCATATGTTGTTGTTGGTGGTGGCATGCCCATGATGTGCAGATTGATAAAAAAAAGAAGCTTTAGATCGCTCCAAAGCTGTCTTCGACAGCTTCTGCAACCTCAACAGCTTTATCAGAGAAGTTCTATTCTTCTGGGTCTTTTGGGCTGATCTTGAAAAGCCTGGCTTGAATTGTTGTGCAGCTGAGGATATGTTTTGGAGATAGTTGAACATTATAGAGCAGTTTGGGCAATGGTCTGGCATGGCACATGACGTCAAAATGTGGTGCATTTTTATTAGTAAACAGCAGTTACACACACCTCTGATTAAACAGTCCTCTGACATCAAATTCATTGATTGTATGTGGGCCACACTCGAAACAGCAGACAAAAAACACAAAATTAGGAACAAAACGAGTTTAAAACAATTGTTGCAAAAAGGGCTGGGCAAAACATTTTCAATTAAACCAAATAGTAGGTCGAAACAACACCACAACGTTTATAGGCCATTATAAAAGTCAAAGGACATGCAAATGAATGTTGACACTTCCTTTGTATGTGAGATATTACAAAAAATACTTAGGTGTATTCTCGATTTTTTGAGGTAAAAATCAGCGTATGCTTATTTAAAATGCTTCCGAAAACGTTTGATTTTGGAAATTTTCCGCTGATTGTTCTTTAGTTTTTTTTTAAACTAGCTGGTATACCCGTTCTTTGCACGGGTGAATTGAAAAATTAAACAATACAGACTGCAGGATAAAGAAGTTTTTAATGAGTTACTTTTAAGTGAGTATCCAATTGATGTTGCTCAGTGTTCTTGCGAGAGATTGAAATCATTGGAATGATGATAAGAGTTGAAGGCAATAGTTCAAAACAGGTCTAAGTAGCAGTAGGGTGAAACTAACACCAATGAAGTCGTAAGCAAGGGGTGAGAAGGATGCATGACCTTTGACACTGTTGATGAGGGGAGGACTGTAAAATCATTATGATCAAAATAGATCTAAGTAGCAGTAGAGTTAAACGAACACAAACGAAGATGCAAGCAAGGGGTGAGAGGGACGCATGGCCTTTGACACTATCGATGAGGTGAGGACTGTAAAATCATTAGGATCAGAGGACATGAACGGGAAATGTCGTGGGTGGCAGCAACCTAATCAAACAAAAAATTATGATATAACTGCTAGAAATCGTTGAGACAGAAGGCTAGCAAAATAAAATAATCTCTTTTGAAATAAATAATCCTTAGTTGAATCGGATATTGTTCACTAATTCATTGGCTTTAATTTTATTTTCGAGGAATCCTAATTTTTTTTTTCTAAAATAAAAGTAGCCTAAGTTACTCCTTATAACATTAGCTATCCGTCAGCGAAAGTGTCGTCAAAATTGGTCCAGCCGTTTCAGATATTAGCTGGAACAAACAGGGAGACAGACAAAAGTTTAAAAAATTGACTTTTCATGTAAATACCGTATATACTTTTAAATGCATTTAGTAAAAAGCTGTTACTTTCAAATTACAAACAGACACTTCATTTTTATTTATATGTGTATAGATTAAACCATTCGTTATGTATAAAAATAAAAACATGTTTGTATTTCTTGTTAATGTATTCTTTATATTGAAAGTTAAATAAATCAAGTAAAATAAAAAGGTGTATTTTTATTTGTTTGAACCACGGAAAATTAAATTTTGAGCTTTTAGAAAAGCAAAGGAGACTCAATTCATTCGCTAAGTTTGAAAAAAAAATACAACGAATCATAACTTAAACTTGGACAATTCCTGGAACTTTATTTGCAACAAATTACAAATATATTTAAAAAATATATAAATGCAATAATTTACTGCTCGAACTTGACGATAATTTGAAAATTCTATTAGATTAGTTATTAATGTTACACAGCTAACAAACATGAGGGCCATTGGTGATGAAACTCGTAATTTTAAGCCAACTGTGAGATGGCCTCTCAATCTCTAGATATTCATACCATGACAATACATGAGGACTTCGAACTTCGACAGGCACAACGCGCATCAGCTTTCTTACATGGCGAGTCTTTAGTGGCACCAAGAATCAAACTTACGACTCCTAAGATTCATAACTGGCTATATATGTAAATTCGCTACAATACCACTCAGCTATCATTAGCACTTCAAAGTTCTAGTTATTATCCTTAATGTACTTTAGACACAAATCTGATATCAAAATAAAATAATTAAACATGATTATTATTTATCGTTGCTGCGATTATATTTAGAAAGAACTATAACTCTCTTGTCACCATTTTTTTAGTGCAGAGGAAAATGCAAATACTATTGCTCCAATGCATGTTTCCTAATTAACTTAAAATTATTCAATAGTTTGAGTAACATGAAATAATTAAGACACCTAGAAGACTGTAGCATGTGCTACGGGTCTTAGCCACGTAGTACACACATTGCAAGTTTGAGGGGATAAGTAATACATCTTTAGTTAGCTTTTTCAACTCCTACACACACACATACAACACACACTATTAGGTCACACTCTCTATATATTTATTTATTTATCATGGTCGCGCGCGAATTTTCAATCGTTAATAAAATACACTTTAAAGCACTCAATTGAGCTGAAATTTTAAATACATGATTATTTTCGACGACAATACAATAATTTAATTATAATGAATACAAATTTTAATTGATTAAAACTAATTATTTAAAGAATTACAAATACACACAGCCACGTTGGCATCAATTTGGCTACTGGTGTCAAAACTCGAACAGGTTTTTTTCTTACGTTTTAAAGCATTCAGTTGAACTTAAATTTTATATACACGATTGTTTTGGATGGCAATACGATACTTTAATGATAATTAATAGAAATTAATTACAACCTAATGTTGTGATTATGTCTTATGTATATACATATTTATATTAATTGTAACTATTGAATAAAAAACACCTAAAATAGCATTTTTCTTTGTTGATCTAAGTAGGAATTGACTTATAAAAATTTCTTTTTTATATTAGTTGTTGTTTTTTTACTCTTACCCTTCATCGGAGGCATTTTGCATGAGAAGAGACAAACGCGAATTTCCTTCTTCTATATATAAGATTTTTTTTTCTGTTGTTGAATTTTTTGAGCAATACTTAGAGGAAATTTTTTTTCAAAGCCTTATTGCAATTGATATACGGGGTATCTCGGTGCTGAGGTTACAAACTTTCAGGACATCTAAATGATGGGTAATCTCATAACAATAAATGGTCGGAAACGCTTTCCAAGCGTCGTAGGGACCACTCAAAACACAACAAAAACAGGGCATGAATAAGAGGGGAAAACAAGTTTATTATTCTTAATACAGCAAAATTGCATGGAAGTCTTTGGTAGGTGTACTCGACAAATGGCACTACGTATACCGAAGCATTGGTTGTCCAGTACATTGGCCTGCTCAATCGCCAGACCTTGATAGCCTCTTATGTAGATACTTCAAATCAATTGTGTACTAAACTCCCATTAACAGTGATGAGCATCTTGTTACACACATTACGGTAGCTGTTGGACACGCCTGGTATTTTGCTAACGTTCGATCTACAATGTACAGGGAGATACGAAGCATGCAACCAGGACCGAGATCGTCAAATACATACTTTGATGATGATCATTGACTCTTTCATCATCTTTTTTTCTTCGTTTTTTGCCGTTATTCATGTGTTGTCTTTCTTGTGTTTTGTGTGGTCACTATCGTGCCACGTCAGCGTTTCCGACTCTGCATTAGTATTGTGGTAGCCCAGTGGTCAAGGTATCGGATCAGGACAGACCCAGTATCACTAAAGACCCGCCGTGTATGGTAGCGATGCACGCTAAATCTGTCGAGAGCTGAAATGTCCTCCCGTTGGTGTGGTGTGATAGTTAGGAGAAGCGGGTCCCAGCTCAGGTGTCGTCCACGTTACTTGGCTATGGTTCAAAGTTAAGTGGTCCGTCGCCAAAAGCCCTCGTGTAGCTGAACATTACGACGTTAATATTCACTCACTTACTCATTCACCCAACTCTGCATTGCTATGTGTGATTTTCCATCCTCTAGTGTACTCTATCTGTCCTGAAAGTTTGTAACCCCGGCACTAATGCACCCTGTCTGTGTCCCCTGTAACACTAAACATTATTTGGAACGTTTTTCATTCATGTCATCCGAAAACTCTTTTTATTACAGATGGTTGATTTGTTTCCCGAATTTCACACTAGTATAAGTGATTTGTTCGAATTATTATAGTTTAACTCTCCAAGAAGCGTATGCACAATCGTTAGAGTTAGGCCGTTTATTGTTCGATTTCCGAGTTATCGTTCTCTTCTTAGAGAAAAGCGCTTATATATATATATTATACTTCTGTCTTTCATTCGTCCCGACTTGCGAGACAAAAGGGCACTTCAAATTAATAATCTAGTAAATGAATGCCACTCTATATGCAAAATAACACTACTCTATTTCTTTTTTCCTATTTGGTTTAATTTTATGTAAAAGTTTACTGAATTAAATACTACTTCAATAATTTTGACGGAAAAATAACAGTAAAATATTTGAATTATAGAAAACAAACATAAAATAACTACTTATATCTAGCATTGCTCCAGTTTCTAAATGAGTTTCTTCAAGCGTTTTCGCTATCCAGTAAGCAACCAAAGTAACTTGTTCCGCAGTGAGACTTCCATCAACATAACCACAAAGAAGTTCTTCCACTCCTTGGCCAATCAAACCAGTGGGTTCAATTCCGACAGCATTCAAAGTGTCAATAAGTGCAATCTGAAAATTGGAAATAATGAAATGAACTGTTTAAGTTTTTCTTACATCTTTGCGAGCATTGCACGAAATTTAAATCTACTTAAAAATTAACACCTCATTAATTCTTTTTTGAATTATCATTATTGCTGTTGCTTTGTGTAATTTTGATATTTACTGTTCGTACGATGGTTGTACGACTGTTTTACGATGGTTAATCAATAAGAAAAAACAGCCTCACAAATGCATTAAATATCACACACTATTGGCCATTTAAATTGTTACACCAGGAAGAAATGCAGATAACAAAATTATATATTTATTGGAACAAATATATTCTACTGTAAATAACAAGTGGTTAAATTGTCAAGAGATTTGGGTGCATAGATCATGAGAAATCAGTACCCAGAATAATTACTTCTGGCAGTAATACCAGCTCTTATATACCTTAGCATTGAGTCATACAGAAATTCGATGGCATGCACAGGTACAGATGCCCGGGTAGCTTCAACATGATGCTATAGCTCATCAACCGTATTGACTGGCGTATGGCGACGAGCTAGTCGCTTGACAACCATGAGCCAGACGTTTTCTATTGGTGAGAGATCTGGCGAACGTACAGGCCAGGCCAGCAGCCGAACATTTTCCGTATCAAGGAACGTCCGTACAATACTATAACACAATAACAAATTTTCGGCATTTGGTATCTATCTTGTCAGTTTTAACCTTAAATCTGCTCTGTTAGTAGTGTCTAGTTGTTTTTTGTTTTTTGTTTCATTTATTTACTTATTTATTTATTTTGAGATTAGCATTCGATCACGATATTCTATAATTCGAGACAACAAGACAAATAACAGGTTTTCCTTTTTAAATCCAAATTGCTGACATCCGTGTCTAAACATTAACTTCTTTGTTAGTACTTATTTCAATCAGTTCCTGTTGTAATGTGACTTTTTTCAATGTGACTGCATGAATCTATTGCCTACTGTGGTATTATCATAGTCAAATCCTTCTCAAAACTATTTTCAAAATCTTAATAAAAAGCACTGAAATGTTGAACGTAGGTTAAAACTTCCTGACAGATTGTCTGTGATAAATTAAGAAAATTCGAGACCTCCGATATTATACTTCTTTAGCTTAATTCTGGAAAGAAATGCTGAAATGGTTCTTGTTTTAATAAAATTTATATTATCTCCTTATAAAAGTGCAAAATAACCTCATTAAATTTAGTAAACATCTGTTAAAACAGGTAACAGGTAAGGCAAAATTTGGTTCCCACTTGATTAAATTTTCTTTAAAAATTAAAGTCATGATCTAGTTTAATGAGAGCCAATACCATAGAACCACAATTACAATTCATGTACCCCACAAATTATTCTTTTGCTGACGTGGACTTCTTGCAGATCGTCATAGACCCCTACGAGTCTGTATAGACCCACTATGAGAATCACTGTTCTAGACTTTCTGCAGTATCTCTACTATGAATACCTGGGTCATTATGACATCTGGTTGTTTCCGAATTCGAAGAAACCATTGCAAGGATATACTTATGACAGTAAGAACGTCACGTGTTATACATGAACACAAACAAAAAAGCTTTCCAGAATTTTTTTTTTGGTTGTTGAAGCCCCAATTGGGTGAAAGGGCAAGAGATTAGGGTTCATCGCGTAAATATTTTATTTTCCTCAAATAAATGTTGAGTGCGAGACATCCCACGTATTTGAAATTATAAGCAAATACTCATTTAAAAATTATTGCATTGTATTTTACCTGCGTAGCAATTATTGACGAATAAGCAGAAGTAATATTTCTTAAATCAGTTTTAGGTGTGCCATGATTCATCACAAGATCGATAAGATCAAGTCCGTAAGGTTTCAATGTTTCGGCTGACTTCTTGATAGAGTTCGCAAAGACTTTAATTTCCATTATATCCTTGGCAATACTAGTCCAATGCTTTCCTGTACAGCTAAATATGTACCACACTGGTCTCTTTGCATTTTCTACTCTCTGTAAAAAAATAATAAATAAGTTTACAAAAATGCATATCAAATAGCAATTTTTTTTTGTACATTAAATGCAAGATTGCAATTTTTGCGCCAACAGAATTTTAATGAATATTGTAATATAGTTTTACAAACATTTTAATTTCAACAATTAAAATTTAAGAGAAATTAAATGTATTTTTATATAAGATTTTGAGGTATAGTGTTTGTGCAAATTTTACTCCAAAAATGTAGCACATACTTACTATTACAAATATAATTCTGATATATAAAATTTTCTTTGAAATATACATTCGGTTGGTTCGAATAAAGTGCTTAGAAATTGATCTTTATATACAGGATTCAAAATCAGGAAAAATAAGTTTCTTCGAAAAAATTTCTTACGTCTCAATTCCGAAGAATTTATTAAGTAATATGAATGCGCGTGTTATGCATTTTTATCCAGAAGATGACATTGGTGATAATTCTACAACAGACAAATCACTAAAAGGAATAATAATGAGAGTTCACTCATGAATAGAGAATGTTTGCTTCATTTTTGGTGTACTCGAAGACACATTTTCTTACAATAAATCAGCTACATGTCTGTTGACCCCTTTACCTGAATTAGAAATCGAGAAACTACGGCCCAGGGGCTAGGTCCCATAACCCTGAAATTTATCTCTGCTCAACACACTTTTAAGAAATATATTTATTGAAGGTTTGCCCCCAAAATGAGGAATACAGCATGTGTGAATGGCGAACAAAACGAGTTTTTGTAAAAGAGGTCTGTTATTTCATTGACATTCCCTTTTTGAGCTTCGCCATCGGTTGAAGCACGACGCCTACGGGGTCTCGTCTCATTTAGATAAGAAAGAGTGTCATGATTCCAGTGTGCCCCGGAGATCTTTTGTCTCTTCTTCACCCTCCTGCTTTTCCCCCCTTTAACATTGTCTTGCTTTGGGGAAATATTTTGATTAAGAATATTTATATTCAAAGATTGCACACACCACACATATCAAATGAGTTTCAACTTCTGCCTCCTTTTAATGAGAAACACCTTTACAAACCCAACTCTTCTTATTGATAATTATTTCCCTGAACATTTAAAAAATGCGTATATTCTTAAATTTTATGACATCCTCGATAAAAAAAAATTATAGCTTTCTGAAGTATGTAATACACGATTCTATTTCTCCATTTCGTCTTAATTTTTCTTTTCTAAAATTATTTGAAAAAAGCAAATGCTGTTAATAATTTTTTAAATATGGAATTGAAACACATTACTTAATATTTCCCGTATACTCTTCACTTATTTTTCTTTCATTACTCTAATAGATTTTTATAAGATATATATATATATATATATATATATATATATATATATATATATATATTCTGTATTTATTTTCGTTACTTACGTAATACATCACACCAAAATAAAGAATACTTTTAATTATAAACAATATTCTATATTTTGGAGCCTGCACTAACACGATTGCTCTGTTCAAGCATACGCGGAAATTTCTTTCCACTAAAGGTTGCATATCATAGCATTTGGCAATGTCTTTTGATTTGAAAAATTGTCGACTGTCTAATACGTTTTTCTTTTTCTATTCTAAATGTGTGGAAATTTTTTTCATTTTCTGTAACAGTAAATATTTCCAAAAAACTAAAAATCTAAAAAGCACTGCACAATACCTTAATTTCGGCTGTTTGTTGATCTTTTAGAAATAACTTATATCCTCGGTGTGGTTTGACTTCAATTCTTAAGTACGCAGATTTGTGCAGAAGAGCAAAAAACTCCCGAGATGTCTTCACAGTATTAAGGTAGTCAAATATGTACTGCACATTCTCTGGTGTTCTTCCACAATTCAGAACTAGCTGAGGAAGAGCCACATCATGATGTCGTTTTGCCTCATCCTCATTGGACTTCAAGACCACGTGGGCATTGACACCTCCAAATCCGAAAGCACTTATTCCAGCGTAATCTGCTTTCCATGGCACAGATTGAGTCGGAATTCGGATTTGACCACGTATCAAAGCTGGGATTGAAGGGTTTGGCTTGCGAAAATGAAGATTTGGAGGCAGAAGACCATTTTCCATGCCAATAAGAACCTTAATTAGACCACACAAACCTGAAATATTATACTGTAAGGTCAGAATATTACTTGATATAAATTTCATTTATCTGTATCTCAATGTTAGTTGACACAATTTTAAATTGTCCACAATTTTTTTGATAATTATACCAAACTTAATTAATTTAGAAACAAATATTTTGGAAACTTTTTAAACACTTATTTTGATGTAAAATGTGTTTTAACAAGTTTTCATTTTCTTCAAAAAATCACCATAGACTAAAGCTTCCCAAAATTCTTTTTAATTACTTTTTTACTACCTCTAATAGTTTAAACATGGAAGTAATTATTTCTAACGCCCTTTAATCCCTCATTATGCCCCTTGGCACTCGATCTTCGTAAAAACCGTTCTTAGTGGATGTGTACTCCATTTCTACATGTCTACGAAATTTTAAGTCTTTAGGCTTAATAGTTCTGGAGATATCGTGAGTGAGTGAGTGAATGAGTGAGTCGCTTTTCTCCTTTATATAATTATAGATATAGTGGTCGTAAAAAGTCCTGAACAAATTCCTTTTTTTTTTTGCCTAATTTTTAGAATTGGCATAGTTTTCGTTTTGTAATTATTGTACTTACTTTTATTAATTCTAACACACTTTTTCGTGCTGTCTAATCTGTTTATAGATTTTACACGTAAGTTAAATCGTTTTGTTGATATTTTAGAAAACCTATGATAAGAGACAGGAACAAGGTCATTGTAGTGCAATAAGCCAATGAAAAGTACTCCATTGTTCGAGCTAGTTAGAGGTCATTTGAGATAAAGGATTGAAAGCAGAATGTGTAGCATGTTTTAGTGTATTTAAATCAATTCTGTGATGTAATTTAAAGTCTCCTTTAATAATATTGGAGCATATATATATATATTAGGTTGGGGAAAAAGAAATCCATTATTTTTTTGGTAGATGGCTGTAGTGTCAATATCTCGTGAAGTATCGATCAAACAATTTCAAATTTATGCTCGTTGTCAAGATAACATTTCACACTAAACAAATTATTTTGGTGTTTTTTGTTTGGTCCATTCAGTTGTGAGCTACAGGGTGTTAAAAATGGAAGTCAATGAAGAGGAAATTCGGTACAGTTAACAGTTTTTCTTTGATAAAGGCGAAAATGCAAGCCAGGCGGCTGAAATTGTGAAGGGTGTTTGTGGTGCCACTAGTGTAACAGCTAATTACGTGCAATTTTGGTTTCGTCGATTCTGTTCAGGCATTTTTGATGTTAAGGTATCCGACTACGTTGAAAACGTCATTTTCGGTCAAAAATCACATTTTCTTTTTATATGATATTTTTAAAATTCAAACGATTATCTTTCTAAATCTGCCTTTGTTTTGTCTGTGCGATAATTAGAAAAAAGTTACAGTTGTTTAAAATATCACAGCGGTGAAATCAAAACCGGAAGAGGTGAAATCGAAACCGGAAGTTGACAGCTTAACATGCTTTTTACCCATAATTTTTGCAATTTCAACCCATTATAATTTTAAAAACAATTTCTGACAATTTTTTAAAACTATTTTATTGATAGGCATCAATTTCAATCTTTTAATTGGACTTTTGAGATTGGCAACATATGTTTCTTCTGACCTCATATGTTTTTGTTTTGATTTGAATCTTACGAATGTTGCTCCCAAATTTCTTCAAAAAACTGAACTTTTTCGTTTTAATTGTACAATTTTTAATCGTTAATTGTTTCTGAAAGTTTTGCTTTTGTTGTTATCTACTTATAACGGGTAACAAATGGATTAAATTAACCTCTTGAAAACACAACTATGCTAGTGACTGATTCACAAAAACAGTGGAAGTGTTGACTTGCAGTGTTCTTGACTTGGATGTGCTCAAACTTGTAATGAACAAAAACTGGAATAAGTAAAGGCATTTTCACAGAACAAAGAATGTCTTAGTGGAACATTAAGAGGTAATAGAATATTTTATTTAAATTGGGAAGTGTGTTTTCAAGTTTGTGTTTCTCCAATTGTTTTGAGAACAATCTGTACCTGCATGAAGATTATATGTTTGGACTGACTTCTAATGTGACTTCAAAATGCTCCAAGTGTACTTTTATTGTCCTTTTTTCAGCTGCTGAAGAGCTAAAAAAGCAAAGTGTTATTAATTTGCAACTTATTTGTGGAAGGTGAGTAAATAAAAGATGACATTCTTCGGTGAAAAAGCTATGTGCTAAGCTGAACTGGCCTTGTATGACAAAAGGAGCATTTAGACTTTGTGAAAGAAAGTCTTGGCTGCTGCTACACTAACGGCTAAAGATGCCATGAATGACACTGCTTTGGAAGCAAAGAGCATTATAAAATGTTCCAAAATGTCAGTTGAAGAATGTGGAATATCCGTTGTCGGCAGAGACACATGGACATTCATCGCTAAATGTGGTTTCTATAGAAACTTAATACATTAACACTGGGGAATTCTAGATTTGGAAATGTTAGCAAAGTTTGTGACGTCTCTCGCGTCCTTCTTCTAACATAACTCCTAAGTTCTTTGACGGCCACGATTAATGGCAAAACCTTTCCAACCCAATACCAAGAAGACAAACGGATCGAATATGTAAATGAGATATACTTTAAAAGGATAGAAGCTTTGATGAGAAGGCGCGGCAAGTTTAGAGATAACTTAGTGTGGAATCATTCGGATCAAGAGTTAGATGTCCTATAGCTCTGGAAGAAGGATACGTTCATATAAATTAAATTATAAAGAAGTCTGAATCTTCTCATCTAAAAATTAAGTTATAGGTATTACCTCAATCGATGAAAGAAGGTGACTCTACAAAAGGTAATATTTTGTAATAGGAAGTTAGATTAATCAGTTAATTTATTATAATTAAGATAAGTGATCTAATTGTGGATCTGACTTGAATAAAAAGGTTTATTAGGTTCTCTCATTTTTAAGAAAGTTTAATTAGAATTAAGTAATTTAAGTTATTCTTAATAAAAGTTGTTTAAGAATCCAAAATGTCTCATCATTTAGATAATCCCACACCTCTAGCTTACGCGGATCCTAATAGACATAGTCATCACAGAATGGCTATGTCTCAATGGCCCCGAACTTTTAATTCTGGGTTAGGTAATGCAGGGTGGATGTAAAAGTACTACCCCGAAATGTAACTTTTCGGGTCAGAGAACCTTTTAGAGTTCTGAATCAATTTAGAACCAAATACGTTCTTGAAATCCCAAGTAATCTGTCATGTGCTTACTTAAAAATTTATCTCAGGGAAGGGCTCAAGATTGGTACTCAATATTTGGATCGGTGTTAGTGCAAAATACAGCCACGGATTTTTTGCACAGCCGGCTGAATTAGCAAGGCTTTCCCGGTCAAAAATAGAAAAATTACAATCTAAATTTTATGCTTCAAAGCAGGGAAGAAATCAGGAACCAACTGATTTCGTATATGATTTATTAAAAATTAAGAATTTAGAATTAGGAATGTGGGAGAATGGTGGATCATATTTTAGTTCGACTCGAACCACAGATCCCGGATTATGTGGAGGGGCCAATAACAGAACACGGTACAACTTTTAAGTCTTGGCTAAATTCGAAAGAGGTATTCTTGCAAATTAAAAAGGAGATTACAAGCCCTACAACAATCAAAACAAGAAATTCCAGTGCAGCCGAGGAAAGAAAAGTGGTAGAAAATCATCGTTGGACGTAATGGTGGGAGACCGAATATAAAAATCAGGTTGTATTGTTTCATTTTTATGATCTTCCAACAAGTGGTCGGAAGAATTATTGCAAAAAAAAGAAGTCTCGGGCGGTGTTTAAAGGTTATAACCCAAGCAAAAGTTAAACACTACAATAGCGTATATTTATTTTGGAATTTTTGGGACTTGTTAAAATTTTTCTGAGAAAACAATTGTAATTGCACATTTGTTTGCTTCGATGTATGACTTCGTGAGATGCGACAATTCCTTTGGTTATTTGTTATAATAGTTTATAAAAAATGTTTGTAATTGTATAAATATGTGTATATATATATGTTGTTGTATTGTTCCGAAATATGAGGCATCTGGTTCAGGGAAACGCGGCGTAGTCAGGGCACTAACAATAATAAAATGCTGCGCGGCTCATTGGGAGTTTTTTGGAACCAGATGTGGGGATGGAGATGAAAATTTATTGTGATTTACAAATAATATATAATGAATAAAAATTGTAAAACTTATTGGTATTATGTAAACATAAATTGGAAACAGTAATTTAGAGATTTTTCATTTCAGGGAGACAGACCCGTAAAATTGTAGAAATAGATAACGTCAACACCGAAATATTGGAGCAACAACGCCAGCTCCATATGCAGTGATGATACAGATGCAAAGTTTGGGTCTGCGCACCCAGGAAAATTTTTTAGAAAATTTAAGTGTATAGTTACTTTAAGAGAATGTATGTAAAAAGTGAGAGTGGGCAAGAATTAAACAGTAATTATTAATGTTGGCCTAGTTAATGGAGTAAAATTTATTGTCACGATTTTAAATTTTAAATTAAGTTGAATATTAAATTTAATTCTAAGATGAGTAATGAAAATTAAAGTCAAGATAAATATTGGAAATTATAAAAGTTAAAATGAGGATTTAAGATTAAAATTTAAATAAAACTCAGAAAGCGAGGAGATTCAGAAATAAAGATTTAGACACGTAATTTGATTAAGGCATTGAGAACCCTTAAGTAAATCACGTTTTCTTGAGGGGTTGACGTCTCTCGCGTCCTTCTTCTAACATAACTCCTAAGTTCTTTGACTTCCACGATTAATGGCAAACTTTCCAACCCAATACCAAGAAGACAAACGGATCGAATATGTAAATGAGATATACTTTAAAAGGATAGAAGCTTTGATGAGAAGGCGCGGCAAGTTTAGAGATAACTTAGTGTGGAATCATTCGGATCAAGAGTTAGATGTCCTATAGCTCTGGAAGAAGGATACGTTCATATAAATTAAATTATAAAGAAGTCTGAATCTTCTCATCTAAAATTAAGTTATAGGTATTACCTCAATCGATGAAAGAAGGTGACTCTACAAAAGGTAATATTTTGTAATAGGAAGTTAGATTAATCAGTTAATTTATTATAATTAAGATAAGTGATCTAATTGTGCGATCTGACTTGAATATAAGGTTTAATTGGGTGTTAACTCTCACTTTAAGAAAGTTGTTAATTAGAATTAAGTAATTTAAGTTATTCTTAATAAAAGTTGTGTTAAGAATCCAAAATGTCTCATCATTTAGATAATCCCACACCTCTAGCTTACGCGGATCCTAATAGACATAGTCATCACAGAATGACTATGTCTCAAGTTTTTTAGAATTCTATAAGTCCAGTCATACAAGCGTGTTCCTGCAAACGTCTGGGATTTACTTCAAATATGGAATCTATTGGTGTGTAGAAAATCTTTGTATGTTTTTGCACTACGAAATCTTAAAAATATGTATTTCTATTGTGATGGTGATTCCAAGGATACCTTTCTGTTAAAGATGTGTATGGTGTCAACAATGTCATCAAATATGAGTGCATAAGATACTTCTAAGAAAGATTGAGTAGTCGGCAAAGAAAATTTTAAAAAAAGGCCAGAAAAACCTCGGTGAGAAGGGAAAACTTATCAATGTTATGTTTAATAAAATTCTAAACTGGTGTAGCAGTAACACCAATCACGTCAAAGCTCTGCTAAGTGCTACAATAGCGGCATTTTTTCACTGTTGCTCCAGCAGGGAGAAATCCATATATGGTTCATGCTTGATTGGAGCTGAGAACTGGTGTGACTATCAGCGAGGAAACGACAGCGGAAAACAATAAACAGAAAAAAGTGTAGGTTTTTCTGTGAAACTTTCAAATATTGTTTAACATGTGTACATGAAGCAGTGTGATAAGCAGTTATTATAAAATTGCCTCCACGGTAAGACACAAATACAAATGCATCATTTAACGCCTGTTTGTGGCAAATCGTTTCGAAAAAACTTTTATCGAGCTAAAAACATTTTCTTTGGGTACCCATATTGCAGTCATTATTTTTAAAAAAGCTTTTATTGATTTGTTAGGTATTTTGAAAGCATTTGGCATAAATTCAGGGAATTATAGACTGCGTGATGAGAGATTTGTTGACATCTTTCGAGTCGGTGACTCGAAACAACATTCTTTGCCTTTTTTAAAATCAACCAGAAAAAAAGGGGCCCAAAGAAAGAAAAATTTTAAAAAATACCAAAGAGTGGAATTGTTAAATATAAATCAGGAGAGTTTTAGTAATATACTTGTCATATTTTGTTTTGAAATTGCTTTTATAAAGTTTAAATGCATTTTTCTCAAAACTATTTTTTGTAAATTTCATGATATTTCAAACATGATATCTAAAAAACTATTAGAGATACTTGTATGAAATTTTACACAAATGTTATTAATTGTATTATCTAGAGGATGGCCTACAAGCTAAGAGAAATTGAACAATTTTTAGTTATTTTATAGTTGTATTTTTTTCTGGAAGTTTCGATAATTTGATTGAATTTCCCAGTTCGCTAGCTCGACTGGCTATAACTTTTGATTCAAAAGAAATAATTTAACACTTGTAGGTCATCCTCTAGAAATGTGTTTAAAAAATGTGTTGCAGCAATATTTTATGAAAAATATAAAATATTTTCAAAAATAGAATATTTGAAAAAAGTCCAAAATTTCATTAAAATTTCTTTAAAAATTTAAGTTTTTGCAAATTTTTATGTACATATATTATTTCTAACTTTATTTTCTATTATTGTGTTTAGAAGTGAAACTAAAAATGTAAAAATATTAGGGATTTTTAGAAAACTTAAAAAAAAAGTCTCCGAACGTAGTCGGATACCTTAAAGTTGCCACGCACCCGTCATCGAAAATGTCGATAAAATCACAGAAATAATAGAGGTGGACCGGCATGTTAGTAGTCCTAGCATCGCCCAGAAGCTAAAGATCGACCATAAAACAGTTTTAAGTCATTTGAGCAAAGTTAGATTCAAAAAGAAGCTCGATGTTGGGGTGTCAAACCAATTAACACCAAAAAACATGATGGATCGAATTTTCATCTGCGAGGCCCTGGCCAAACGGAATGAAATCGACCCATTTCTTAAACGGATGGTGACTGATGATGAGAAATGGGTCACACACGACAACATTGTGCGAAAACGATCGTGGACAAAGCGCAGTGACGCAGCATAAACGGTGGCAAAACCAGGACTAACATCCAGGAAGGTTCTACTGAGTATTTGGTGAAACTGGAAAGGAATCATTTACTATGAGTTTCTTCCGTAGGTCCAAACACTAAATTCAGATATCTACTGTCAACAACAGGACCATGATAAGCTAGTGACTGACCAGAAAAGGCCAGAATTGGCAAACAGAAGAGGTGTTGTGCTCCTTCAGGACAAAGCCACGCCACACACGTCTGTAGTGACTCACCAGAAACTCTGGGAGCTTGGTTTGAAGATTTAATGCATCCGCCATATAGTCTGAACCTAGCACCAAATGATTACCACATTTTTCTCACATTGCAAAACTTGCTGAGTGATAAGAAATTGGGATGAAGAGAAGATTGTGAAAATTAATCACTAGAGGTTTTCGCCAATAAAGGCCAATACTTCT
This sequence comes from Trichonephila inaurata madagascariensis, assembly GCA_019973955.1. Classification (NCBI taxonomy): domain Eukaryota; kingdom Metazoa; phylum Arthropoda; class Arachnida; order Araneae; family Nephilidae; genus Trichonephila; species Trichonephila inaurata. Next base: position 213,242 of record BMAV01020834.1, read on the forward strand.
ATTAGAGAGGCAATACGATGCTACCTTTAAAATGACAAAAATTTCTACAACAAAACGGTACATATTTGATCCAAATCGGATAATCCTAAGCATGTTAAAAAAAGTTTTGAATTTCATGCAAAAATAATGGATTTCTTTTTCTCCAACCTAACATATATATATATATATATATATATATATATATATATAGATAAGATTACTTATTATTATTTTATTCATATTTACTCTAGTGTTATTAAAGTTATGCTATAATTTGCAACTCTTATTAATTTTTATTTCCATTCTTTTTATACTTTTGTTAAGTGCTACATTTCAGCCCTTCACTTGATTTAAATCTGAATTAGGGTCTAAAATCTGGCAATAACTTATTTATTGCACTCAGATTTAGCGCGGGCTTTGCATTTGTAAGTGCAATTTTTAGGTAAGTTACCTCTATCTTATAATGGATTTAGATATTCCTATCCATTATTTCCTATTGGTTTTTTCTCAGTGTTATTTACAAAAAAGGGGAAAGGTTGGCTGGCCAAAAAATATGTTCAACTCCACTTTTATATAAATTATTTTATATAATAGCTGTCCTAAGTCAGTAATGTTTATAATACTGCAGCATCCATTTTATAATTTTTAATCTCGATTACTCATATGTCCTTCATTGTGTGATTTTTCCACTGTTTATGTGTTTTTCGAATGTTAATGTTTGGATGTTATCTCTTGTTTGTAGAGAATTAGCCTATATATATATATATATATATATATATATATATATATATATGTATATATATAGCATATATATTTGGCTATTATATATATATATATATATATATATATATATATATATATATATATATATATATATATTCTGCCTTATAATGAAAGATACAAAATAAAACTTTTGAAAAAAGAATGTTATTCTATGCATCAAGTACCTGAGCTGAAGTACCATCTGGTTTTTTTACTGTCATGGGGATGTTGAAAAAATATTCTAAAACAAATTCTATTACCAACAGGAAGCGATTTGGAAGCTACGAGTAAAACAACTTTACGTGAATACAGGATATTGCACACGATTTCACTTTAAATAAATGGCTGAATTCACCACGCATTTTGAAATGATGGATTCTGACATCGAATACAAATGTGTGCTCATGAATTGTGAGAGGATGTCTGCTGGAAATTAGATTGCAAGGCGTCAAAGTTCACCCCAAACTATTACTTTCTCATTAGTGCGGGCAAAAGATCCTTCATTATAATGCCTATGTAAAACGGCACACTTATAAAGTATTCAGCACTCAGCCTCTGAAGTCCACAATAAAACAGCAGACGGAAGTGATATGAGGCTGCATCTCTTCTCATGTTGTTAGAAGACTTTACACTGGGAGGGGAACAGAGAAAACCAAGCAATTCTGCAAAATATTTCAGAATAAATTACTACTAACAGGGGGATATCTTTTTGGAGATCAGTAGCGGAATTTTCAGGACACTATTACTTCATATCAGCGTACAAATGTAGTTCAGAGATGGTTCTAGTCAATAATGTTAACTCACCAGGACAGTCTTCGGATCTTAATTCTATAGGGAACCTATGCATATTATAGCTTATCATATTTGGGAAAAAATATGCAGTTTTAATACTTCTTTCAACCATTATATCATGAAAAAACTTGAAAAGTCAGCGTGTTCCATTCCCAAAAGATAAAGGGCCGTAATTAAAGCCAACGGATAACCCATTAAATATTGATGTTAAAACATGTTAAAATCATGTAATTTTACAGGGCCATATTAAAAGTACCGTGTTTGAAAAGTTTTGCATTATTCTAATGGAAGGGTGTCAAACTCAAGGGCAAACTAGGATCAAACAAACAAGGTTTAACTTAGGTGGGCCACAAAAAAATCAATATTCATAGAAACGTAGGTTGTTTCGAATAATACATTTTAATAAACATCTATAAAAGAACAAGAAAAATTTAATGTTTTCATCCTGACACTTAACATCTCTTTGTTTCTGTCTTTCTTATTGCGGGAGAAATTTTTTATTTGTTATTGTGTGCCGATATATTGACCGGGCCGCAAAAATGTTCGTTGTAGGCCTCGAGTTTTAACCCCTGCTATATAGGGACGAGATCTGGAGATCTAATTGGCCAATCCATTCATCGAATATCCTCACTTTCCAGAAATTCATCAACCAGATGTCTTTGAAAGAGCTCTATGTTCCCATTTTTACAGGTGCAGTTGGCCCTGACTTTATTTTAATGGATGACAACGCAAAGCCACATAGAGCTCATCTGGTCGACGAATTTTGGAAAAGTGACAATATTCATCCAATGAATTGGCCAATCAGATCTTCAGACCTTATCCCTATAAAGCAGTGATACTCAACCAGTGGCCCAATGGTTTTTTCTGAGTGGCTTAATCATGGCTCAATGCACTAAGAAATTAAATTATTTAAGAACAATGTATTAAAAAATTAAGCACGAAATTCTATCAATGAAGCAATCCAATCTGTGTTATCAGTTTGTTTTGATTGCGGAATGTAAACAAAAGGCTTTGTCACAGAGATGAAAGGAAATCGAAACTACACCATAACTCATAAAAAAATGCATAAATGTAAATATTTTTTTATGTTTGATGTTAATAAAGAATTAAAATAAAAGTCGAAAATAAGAGTTTTAATAATTTGATCAATTTTGCTTTGCCTATTGTTGCTTCAGTCTTATAGTGTTTTTTCCAGTTATCCTCATGTAGCGGTCCACGTGAAATACCTGCCATATGAATGAGGCACGACGAGAAAAAAGGTTGATTACTCCTGCTACAGAGCATGTCTGCGAGGATCTAGGGACGGCAATTGTAAATCGCATCCCCCCTCCCCCAAGAAGGTCTGAAAACTGTGTTTCTGAATGAGTTGGATTCATTGCTTGAGGAACTTATAAATTTCCTTATTTCCAGTACAAAAGTATGGTGCAAGGTTCATATAGTTATAAGAGAGGATCATATCCCATTTTAACTGTTTTTTAGTTGTTATATTCTGCAACTGCTAATTCATAGCTTTCAACTTCGATGAGTGTTCCGCATGATAATAGTTGTGTATTTTAACTGTTGGATGGTTATTTTTCAATTTCTACTATTAGCTCACTCTATATATTTATTTATTTATCTTGGGGGAATTTTCAATCATTGACAAAATACATTTTAAAGCGCTCTCTTGAGATGAAATTTTATATACATGATTATTTTAGATGACAATACAGTAAATTAACCATAATTAATAAAAATTAATTGATTAAAACTAATTATTTAAAGAATTACATGTACAACCACGTTGGTGACTTAGTGACCCTTTTGGCGACTTGTGTCAAAATTTGAAAAGGTTTTTTTCTCACGTTTTAAAGCATTCTCAGTTGAGCTGGAATTTTATATACACGATTCTTTTGGATGACAATACGATACTTTAATGATAAGTAATAAAATTAATTACCACTTAATGTTGTGATTCTGTCATATGTATATACATATTTATATTAATTGTAACTATTTAATAAGAAGTAGCTAAAGTAAAATTTTACTTTGTTGATCTAAGTAGGAATTGACTTAATTTTTTTTATATATATATTACTTGTTTTGCATTATATCAGCATTATACGAATATACAAACAGAATCTCATTAAAATTTGTCTGTCCTAGACATAATCGACGAAATCTAAAAATTCTCCTAATTTTGATTACCAGTGTAGAAGAAAGCGATACCTGGAGGAAGTATGAAGTATACACTTGTGACGGCTTACGCGTCCTTTCTGCAACATAATCTCTGGGTTCTTTGACGGCCAAGATTAATGGCAAATCTTTTCCAACCCAAATCCAATAAGTGAAATGAAAGTATAAATGCAAATAAGATAGCCTTTAAAAGGACAGAAGTTTTACTAAGCGGGATGTCAATTTAGAGAAAGTTCTGTTAGGAAAAGGTAGAAGTGTAATTTGACCGCCTACCAAGGAATCACGGATATCTAGCCATTACTACAAGGTGCATACTATTGCACGCGAGCCCAACAGCCTATCTGAAGGTGATTGAACCATTGCGGAAAATTAAGGTAGGACAGATTATTTGAAATCAGTATTCGTAATATTATTAGGATTGAGAGTAGGCGGATAATATAATTAATTAGATAAGTGATTCAATTGCGCGATCTGTTTTAAATACGGCTACGTGTTTTGGTTTATTCTCACTTAATATAAGTTTGTTCAATATATTAGAAATTTAAGTTAAACTCTTAATAAAGTCATATTAAAAATTCTAAAATGTCTCTTCTCATTTTGAGAATCCCACACCTCTAATTCACGCTGAAGACCCATAAAGATAATGTCGACATATATCGACCATATCACACACTATTAGTTTTGTTTAAAATTTCCATGTCAACAATGGAAGGCTATATATTACAAAGGTTAGAAAGACTAGGATGCATAATTCTTAATTATTTACAATGTAAGCAATATTCCAGTTAATAATAATAGAGGCATAATTAATAGTTTTAATAAATTTATTAAGTATAGGTGACGTTTTGATAATACTTTTTCTTTGTGTGTGCATGCACTTTTAAAAGTTGAATATCACTGATTTGTTTTAAGATTTGATATATTTTTGTTTTAGATACTTTTTTATTGGTTTATGTTTAACATTTTTTTCATGTTTTCTCAAGATTCCACTACAGGTTATTTCATTTAATGATCTTTACTTTTATGAAGCCTCTAAATCAAGGGGTCAAACTCTTAAAGGCTAATCTCGGACAAACAAACAAGGTTTAACTTTAGGTGCGCCTCAAAAGAAATCAATATTCACAGAAACGTAGGTTTATTTCAAGTACTGCATTAAATTAAACAAGTATAAAAAAAAACAGGAAAGAGATTAAATGTTTACGCCCTGACACTTGACATCTATTTTCTGCTAAAATCTTTCCTATTTCGGGAGAAATTTTGATATTTTATTATGTATTATTATGTGCCAATGCACTATCTGGGATGCAAAAATATTCTTAGCCGGCCGCGAGTTTGACACCCCTGTTCTAATATGCATATGTTTTTCTAGATATATATAAAGAGAGAGAAAAACATATACATATAGTATTGTGACGTACCGTTTCTAAATTTTCTAATCCTGAGAAAGTACATCGACAAATGGGGAGAAGGTCCGCTCCGTTTCCCTAAGTGCTGGAGGAAATATGCTTAAATGGGTTGTCAAGAATTCTGACCCCTGTTCCTACGGTCTTTCCATGAGTCCAGGGCTGGAATGGCCTTCAGCCTGAGTTGGTCTTCCATTTCCCACGCATACAAGACGACAGTGAGTCTGGAGAGGTTAGCCGCGTTATGAGCAGTAAAAGATCCCGCGCTCTGAGGGGCCGAGAGACAAAAGATGAAAGAGAGCGCTGAGAGAGAGAGAGAGAGACAAGGAGACTCAGGAGTTAAAAAGGAGAGTGATAGAGCCCGCGGAGAGAACAGAGGGAGGCCTCTAGGAAGCGACAATGAAGACGGGGATAGAGCAAGCTAAGGCATGGAATTAACAGTAACAACGCTTCCTGAAAGCTAAAATAGGCTAATAAACTGTGGACACTGCTTACAAATATATTTTACTAGTCATTATTCCAAGAGCTTTAAAATTAAGAAAATATTCCTTAGTTTAGCGATACGAAGTCATTACAGTACTTAATAGGTTACGGAACTTTCTCACTTAATATTTATTATACTATATATATATGTGTGTGTGTGTGTTATTCATATATATTAATTTGAAGATTTATTTAACTCCATACATAAAGAAGACATGTTTAAGATTCTTAAAATAACCTATAGCAAATATTTTTTGAATAAGATAATAAAATATGATAAATATCTTTCTAACATTAAACTAGTATTAAGTTAAACTTGTATTTTCCATAATAACTCTTATCATTAGCAAATTAAAGGTTTACCACAAGGTGGACCTGCTAATAACTGTGTAGCAAACATTTGTTTGCACTTTTATGAAAATGATAATATTATTTACGAATCTTGTTACTTTTTAGATACATAGATGACCTAATTATTTTAGTAATATAGCAGATTTTGCTACTAGCTTTAATTATTATACCCAATTTTTAAAATTATTAAAAACTAAATACAATAATGAGTCAGCTAACTTTTTGGACCTTCAATTAAACGTTAAGAATAATTTGTTTATAAGTAATATTCTTGATAAAAGATACTATTTTGATTTTAATATTATAAAAATGATTTTCTGGTGTAGTAACCTACATGTATCAATACTTAGAAATATTATCTTAAATTTTATAAGAAACAATGATTTAGTTACTGATACGTCAAACTGAAAAATTTTACAAAAAATGAGTGTTTTCATGACTTTTTTTCAACCTCTGTACATATTCTTGCTCTTCATTCTTTCAAAGAATTTTATGCTTTACACACTCTAAATTATATATGCATTATATTTTTATTGCCCATGATTTTCGGAATTCACCCAAATTCCGGAAATGATGGATAATTTTTTAATACAAGGAAAAAATATATATTATCATTAAGAAGTGGCGTTATTTAAATAAACGATGAATCTTTCGAACAATCAATATGTTATTGTTTTTGTTTTGTTCTTTGTCATAATATTTCTAAGATGTGTTTAAAATCAGACACGTATGTGACACTATAAACTGTAATTTGCAGATATCCCTAAATATCCTAAATTCGGGCGAGTGTGTGAGGTAGTGAATATTTTAATGTCCCACTATTAAGCTTGCTACATGTGGGTTTGGCGAGGGATCTCATAATTTTGAACCAAGGTCAAGTGATGAGGACGACATCTGAGCTGATCCCTCCCTCTCCTAACTTCTGCACCACACCAACGGGAGAACGTTTGAACCTCGTCATACTTAATGTGCATGGGTGCCCTCAGCACTTTGGGTCTTCAGCAGGGCAAGGCTCGAACTCATGACATGCCAGCCATGAATCCATTGTCCCAAATTCGGAAGAACTATTATGTCTGGCAGAATGTACCACAAAAAGAGATTAGGAATCTTACGCTTTATTATTATTATTTATACATCAAAGCCGGAGTGTATGGGAAATTCCTAGCCATGGTAAGTCTTATGACTATGAATTTTTAATATTTTACTTGTGTATTTGCTTCACACATAATTCATTTTCAAAGAAAATCAGTTTTGTAAATCTTTAATAGTATAAAAAAGCTCGGTGTCTTACTGTAATAAACTTGATCAAAATTAAGGAAATTCAAAATCATTAAGAAAAAAATAGTATAAATTAATTTTTTAAAATATATATATATATTCACGTTAAAACATATTTAATCATAGTTTGTCAAAACATTTTTAGTACATTAATACGGTAAGGTTTCGTCATGAACTAGAGAGTAACTAAAATAAATTAAATAAAACAAAATGTTACCAGAAGCTGGCTCAGCATGCCCCATGTTGCTTTTAACTGATCCAATCCACAGAGGCTCTTCTCTGCCGGAACAAAAGACATCTGCAATAGCCGACACTTCTACAGGATCGCCCACAATGGTTCCCGTTCCGTGGGTTTCAACGTATGAGATCTGGGATGGGCTCAATTTGCATTCTTGATACACTTCTTGAAACAGACGCCTTTGCATTTCAACGGATGGATACGTGATACCTGCATTCGACAAACAAGGATTTAGCTGTGAAGATGATGATGCAGAAAGTTATATGTGCCTCAAGTTATGATATTTTTATTGTCAGAATCTACGCTTAGGGAGAGCAATGTTTTCACACAAAGACAGATTAAGAATAGATAGAAAAAATCGAAACAAACCTACTGCACATGGAATCGAGTTTGTGGTCGATAACATTTTATTTTGATCCACTGGTGATTTTAAAGGAGATTGAAAATGATACAGCTATAACCTTAGTAAAATATATTGGATTAAATATTTCAAATGCTTTGAGAATGAATCGTTACACTTACAGATTCACCGAGTATCAAGGTGTTTATTATATTACACGTAGGTGGTCGCTATACAGTTTTTCTCCTATAAAAATATTAAAAACTATATACAAATATGTTCAAAGTGTCATTTTAATCCATTTTGTATAAAATAAAGCTTGCTGAAGTTTGTTTAAATTATTTTATTTCCCCAATCAGGGATTAAAACACAGCCGGTAACATGGAGCAACTTCTGTATAAAATTGTTGTGTTACGTGTTCATAATTTATTGGAGCTGAAAGTTGTCGCACAGACGAAGAAGGATTTTGAAAAGAGGAGTACTATTTCGAAGTTTGACTCCGCCCTCTCATCATGGTCGTTTTCCCCACGCTCGAAAGTACGAGGTTCGTCGTCAATAGCCCTCGTGTTGCTTTATAGTGCGAAGTTAATAAACACACTTTTAACTCCTCCCACATCAAAATTGAGCGGCATATTTGATTATAATTAGCGAACCGGGAATTAGGAAAAATTCCATTCAAACCATAATTGGTGGATGAAAATTCCCTGTGTATAAAGTATAATGAATGGCTATACTACTAGTTCATCGAACTTTCAAGAACGAATATCCTTGAAGCACAGAAGTACTTGAAAAAAATGTTTGGAAAAATCTTTGATATTTAGTTTTCATTGTTTTCAGTTTCACTTAATAATTACTGTTGAATTTCAGTGTTTGGCAATGTTTGATTCAGATTTCGAGACAAAATAAGAAAAAAAGAGCCCACCTATCTATCAGAAATATATGTAATCCATATTTGAAGAGATTCAACCCTTGCAGTTATTTTCATATTAAGAAATACTTGTGAAAACGAGAAGCTTCCCATCCCTTCCTATAAAACATCGTGACACAAATTTTAACAAGCTCAATCTAAAAAGTCTAAAAAAATGAAAGCATTCAACAATTTGGCTAATCTCACCATTCACGTTACTTTTTAAATGGGGAGATTGTGAGTAACTTTTCATTTCAAAACATCAATGGCGGAAAGAGATAAACGCGATCTTGGAAAGGATGTATCACAGAGAAAGAAGAGATTTGCATCAAGGGCAGAAATAAGGCAAAGGGACACCAACTGTTTGTGAACTGTCCAGCGTATTATTGAATTTTGGAAGTATTTGAATCGATTTTTGCATGAAAAAGGTAGTCAAAGAACGATGAAACGTGTCTGTGAAAAAAAATGATTGAAGCGATTAGTAGAAGCAATCAACAAAAATCTGCTCTGAGACTTGCAAAAACCTCAATAAAGAAAGAAAATTATTTCCACTTGAACAGAGAGAGGTTAACGATAGAAATCGATTTCAAGTACAACAAAAAATGTTCCTGATTCAACTAACCCGTACAATGAACTGCAGTTTCCAAGAGTAGTATATTTCAATGTCAAATTTTACCAATAGAATGATTAAATTATCTTCAGTCGTAAGTATGAAGTGATTCATCGGAGAGATTCTGCGAAGGAATTTTAAGCGCGCCTAGTGGAGGGCTAGAAAATGATATCATCTTCCATGGAATGTTTTTGGTCTGCAATGGTAATCAGCAATCCTCAACCCCATTTAAAACAAAAAAACTCATTAAAATCCTATATAACAAACCAAATCTTTTTTGCAAACCAAATGTTTCTAGATTCTCCTTTTAACGTTATGTCCCCATTAAGTTCTATCGAGACGTTATTTCAAAACATGATTTATGGTACGCCTCTGAAGAATAAATCTCCAAAACACTTTTTGATCAGGGAATCACTCATGTAAGAGGAGTTATATTGAAAACGATACAGCCGTATTTCTAACCAAACACGTAATTCGGCCTTTCTATTTTCTTACAGTATCGACTAATCGTAAAACAGGCTATCTCAAAGGTAAACTGCGACCATGTTTCGAATCTATTAAGCTGTTTCAAATGTCAGAGATTCTGACACTCACAAACTTCCTTACTCAGTTAATAAACGTTCTCGCATCGTACGTAGAATCATCCTTTCTCGATACCTGCAGGTTTTATACAATCCTAGTCAACAGAAGCGCATCTCTTTCCTTCGACTCTTTTTCAGTAGTATCTTATACTATACCTAACTACTACTTTCAGATCCAATAGTCTACATATATATAACTCTGTTACATCTTTATCAACTGAAACACTCTTATTTCCTTCAATGACTTTCAAACTTACCACCCTATCATCTGCTCATATATATGATTCTGTGAGGCATCGACCTTGGGTGCCCCACTTCTACATTATCTACGCGACCTGTATCTGTAGGAAAGAACGAAGAATCACGCAAATCTGTCATCTGAATATTTGTTTTTTAAGATCTTAACACTTAAACACTATATATACATTAATAAAAATAACCAAACTAAGCAAATCTGGAGTGTGAGGACACAATTCGTATTACCAAATAATTGCGTAACTAACCACTATATCTAACTTTACAGATTACCTATGATCTCATTGATAAACGCAAGCTTCCTTACATCTTAATTTAAGACGCTTACCTCTATATCCTAGGTAAGAGCTATTCTCTTGGTTCTAACTGACGTTGTTTTATTCCTTGTGCAATTGTATCCACCTTTAGCTTGAATACACAGGTACGGGTTGGTTAATACTTGAATTTGGAATTTCCTCTAACTTTAACTTACTCGTTTCTAATCATAAACATAGACCTCATATAGCCACTTCACATAGCAACGTGAACGCTAAGCTTCTACTACACTCACTTAAAAAAATTAAGCACGAACATGTAAAATGCAAAAAAAATCAACAAATACTGCTTTGATTGACACAAAATTTGCAGCAAAGTAGCATATATATTTATACATAAAACAAAATCAATAATTATATACAGAAATGAAAACAATATTAAGGGGTCTCAGGGTAAGTTATTTTTGTAAGTTATCAGATAATGTCATACTGGAGACTTAAACAGAATTATGTAAAAAGTGAAAATAAAAAGCATAAAATGAAAAAAAAGCCATTAATAGGGCATGTGATCCCGCCTCATCTGTATGCAAAGTATATACCTTCTGAAGATGCTTTCAATTAGGTGGTCAACTACCGCAGAATTAAGCAATCGCCATTTTTCTTGTAGAGCAGTTTCCAGCTCAATAAGAGTGGCTGGAGGTAGGAAACGTAAAGATATAGCACGGCCGAGAATATCCCAAAGATTTTCAATGGGATTAAGGTCGAGCGAATATGCTGGCCACGCCATACGCGCACAGAGCCCCGTTTAAAGATGTGCAGGTCGGTGCGGTATCCTAATGAAATCCATGCACACACCATAATGCTTCCGCCTCGGGATGCGTGATGTTCGGTGATGTTTTGGAGCTGATTGTGTGTTACTTGTTTACGCCATATCCTTATAAGCTTGTCATCTGGCTCCAGAGCAAATCTTGACTCATCAGTAATCATGACATTGCCCCAGTCAGACACAGTCCAATTGCCATGTTCTCGGCACAACTTTAATCGTGCCCCTCTTGATTGGGCGGATAGAGAAACACAAACTGGAGATACCCGGGCATACAGTCCATTCATATGTAATCTTCGGCGTACATTAGCTGCAGATATAGCCTTACCAATGGACGCTGTAACCAGAGATGTCGCTCTGCGATTCCGCTTGGCTACAATAGCAATATATCGATTTCCTCAGGGGTTGTAACCCTTGAGCGACCACCTGCGGACCTTCGGACATCTGTCTGTGTGGTTTTGTGTATTGTTTCAATAAACTTGAAATTACAGAATAATGAACGTCGAAAAAAAGAGCAGCATCTGTGATCGACTGTCCTGCTTTAATTGTCTTCACAGCACACCAGCGCTCAGAATCTTCCATTCGTTTTCTGGAAGTCATAGAAACACGTATGTCTTAAAAACAAATTGTACGAAAGTTTTAAACACCTTCTATCAGCAATTACAATCAACTTTTTGAATATTTCTTGACATGAATGCACGATTCGCTGTTACTTAACATATTTGCATACCTCCATCTACCTCTGCCGCGAATTTCATCCTCTGCAATTCTGATTGGCTTCCGGAAATTAGCATTTTCTTCTCCGTGCTTAGCTTTTGGAAGTGAGTGTATATATAAGATTCATAATTTGCATTCTCACGTTCTTCTTTTTGAGTTGGTTGGAAAGAATTGCCATTCTGGCCAAAAAGAACCCCAAGAGGACATTAATGGAAATCGCGATGAAAGCTCGTCACCACTCCCTCCAAGAAGAAAAACGTGATTTATTAGAGGGTCTTAATGGCTCTTAAGATATTACGTTAACAAATTTTACCATTCAATATTCGTCCAAACTTTAACTTTCAATAGCCCCAATAATTTTACTCAAATAACTACATCAAAATTATCATTTATATGTTTACTCATTCCAGATTCATCATTACATACTTATGAAGGTGTACCCTCTTTCGGGCAAGGGACCCGGGGATAAAAGGGCTTTGAGCATATGGCCATAAAAACACAAGGCCATACACAAACCGATCTTAATTACTATACATACTTTCATCTTCAAAAAAATGCATTTTTAAATCAGTCATGAAACACTACAATCTTCTAGATTTCTCTAAAGACCCTTCTATTGAAAAAAAATGTCCTTTTCAAAACAGCAGGGTCAGCCACCCTGAAAGGAGAATTCTTTAAATATGGTGTAACAACATTATTTTTTAAAAATAATTATTTTTCATATATACCCTTCATCTGGTTTTCTAAACAAAATTTCCCTATAATCACGCAGCGTTGTTAGTGTTATGGTTAATAATATTTCTACGCAGCTTTCCCTAAACCAGATGTACATTAATATCAGTCAATACAGAAATATTAAATTACAAACATTTTTACAATCATCACTTAAAACAAACAACCCAAGGAATTCTCGCATCTCAGTGAAGTTATATACAGCAGTAAACAAAGGTATATATACTCTATTGCTTTCTACAAATTTTGAAAGAAATTTACAAATACAAGCGTTAATTTTTCACACTTCTCGAAAAATGCACCGCATTGTATTGTCAACTTTTGCACTCTGTTACAAAAAAAACTTCAAATAACCAATGATTTGCATCTTGCAATAATTCTCCTGACTGCCTGTCAGTAAAAATATATAATGAAACGATACAACCTGATTAGTGTGTCCTAAAGTTGACTTCTCCTACTAGGACCTCTAAAGACTGTGATCTACTATTCGATTCTCCTCTCATTTCCCGGGGCTTTTGTTGTTGGTCGCTTCTCCTTCTGGAAATCTTACCGCTTGATCTTCCTTGATCCATCGAGTAGGGGCTGTACGGTTGATCTCTTTTTCCTCTGGACCGGAATGGTCCCCTTTGGTCTTGAATCGTTTCACTGAATGGTCGGGACTCCACTCCTTTTTTTCTAGGCCTCAAATTGTACCTGTTTGTACCTGGCATTGCTGTTTCCTGTCTCCGGACTTTTTTTCTAAAATTAGGTAGACTGTTATTGGTTGCAGCTAATTTTCTCTTATCTCCCTCATATATTGGACGCTTTCCGCGCTTCTACTCTGTTCCTCCTGATCCTGAATTTATCGATCACTTGTACTCAATGACCTCCTTTCTATATTCCTTTGATTTCCTATTCGGTTCTGTCCAAGAACTATGGGAGGACCTTATAAATGGTCTGCGTTTACTGGTAATACTCGTGTGTCTCACCCTGATCCTCCTTAAGACCTGTCACTTTTCCCATTACTTCTCGTCTCGTTCACCCGACCCATTATTACTATATTGTGACTCAATTGATATAGGTCTCACTCTCTCAAAACTACTCGCTTGATACCCTGAACCACTGCTATCCGAAGTTCAAACTCTTATTCCATTCTCGTCACTTTCCCTTTGATGATATAATTGGACCTGATCTATGTTGACCGTTAATCTCTTCCCCACTTTCCAAACTACTAAATTGTTATACTTCACTTCAAACACTCTATATGGACCTTCAAATTTTGGCTTAAACTTTGCCACCACCCTTTTTGCTGCTGAACTTAAGGGATGTGTCTGCACCAGGACCCAATCGTTAACTCTAATCCGAACATCTCACCTCCCTCTGTTATAATATTTCGCCCTCTTTCATGTTTAGCTTTAGTGTTTCGTCTAGCCTCATCAAACAATTTCTCAATATATCTTACTGCAAACAGTTCTGTCCGATACCATCACTAATTTTTGAAATAGAGTAATCAAATTCCTTCCTAAAAACAATTCTACAAGGGTTTTTCCCTCAGTTTTATTCACTGCCGTTCTAATTGCATACTCATTCACGTAAGAACTGGTTCCAGGTTTCATGATGATCGTTTACATAATTGGCAATCATTTACACCAGATCGCGATTAACGCACTTAGTTTTATTCGCTTGAGGTCTATATACAACTGTCTTCACATGCCGTATGCCTAATCGGTTACTTAAATGTTCAAAAATATCGGATATAAATTGGGTTAACCGTTATCGCTTATCATTTTTTGGAGCTCCACATAACGCGATATATAATTATCAAATAAACTATCAGCTATTACATTAGCTGAGGCCATTTTAAGGGGTATAATAGGTCACTTTGAGAAGTGGTCCGTAATTACTAATACGTAGCGGTTTGTCTAACTCTCGAAGCAGACCTAACAAATCTAACGTAACTATTTTGTTCGGATAATTTGTTACTATCGGAATTAAACGACCAGCTGCTAACGCGTTTTTATAATTGTTTATCTGATACTTGTGGCATGTGGAGACATATTGTTGAATGTATTTTCTCATATAGGAGAAATAAAAATCTCCCTCATTTTATAATACGTCTTATAACGTCCTAAATCACTTTCTATGGGCATGTCTTGAAATTCACGCATTTCTTCACTTCGCAATGACTGCGAAATATATACTCTCATTTTTCCTAACGAAGTTGCGCCAAAACAACAACCCCTAAATTTAAACCCGAAAGTTGCAGAACCCGTTTCACTTTTGTCGATTAAGTTATCGAAAAGTTGAACCATATTTTCAAAAGGTAAAAATGGATAATATTTATGATATTTAGTGTCACTTAGGTTATAAAATGTATAAAAATTTTTTTAAGAAAAATTTTAAAAAAAAAATTTTTTAAAGTACAATATTTTGACAAAAATGAACATAGAATGAACCTTTTTAAAATTTTTTTTTTAAAAAATGTTTTTTATAATAATATTTTCCCTGTATATAGCTAAACCCTGTACAGAGGCTCAACTAAAATTTTTTGAAATATATAACTTAGAAGGGGGTTCATCTTGTTTTTACAACAAACAGACGGGAGAAATTTTAAGAAAAAAACGCCATAATTATTTCAATGGGTTGAAACTCTAAAAAATATTTGAATTTTCAAAAATCATCGAGCCTCAGTACAGAGGGTCTGGGGTTATACAGGCAAAATATATTTAAAGGCATTTTTTACAAAAAGGGGAACATTTTGAAAAGTTTATTCAAGTTAATTTTTGGAAATATTGTATTTAAATAATTTTTTGTCAAAGTCAAAAACTTTTTATACTGATTTTTAAACTAAGTGACACTAATTATCATAAAAATTATCCATTTATGCACTTTTTTTTAAAACTGGGTTTCCAAAAAAAAATCGGATACCCTTTAAGGGGTACCTCTGGGGATTTAGATGTCGATATATATAACCCAACTCTGGGTCCTTTCTTTTTCTCTTTTTATTAATTGCCCCCAAAAAAGTTTAAATCTCTAAATTCCCCAAGTAACTTGTTCTCCTACTGTACTTTCCCACCGGGGTTCCCAACAAAACATCTGTCACCAAAATTTTTAGTTCCAGGATGGTGTTCCCCTTTTACATTAAATTTCCCCAAATTTTAAACCCACTTTTTTCATCCTACTTGACAAATTTTACCAGCAAAACTTATTTCAGCAATTAGTTATTACTTTTTCGGGAGTGAACCTTTAAAAATCTGGTTTTTTTTTAGAGCCCAAACTACCGCTAAACATTCTCTTTCCGTCACCGTGTAGTTTCTTTCCGCACTACTAAACGTGCAGTAGGCGCACAATACTGGTCTCTTATCCTGATTGAGAACCGAACCTATGCCAATTGAACTAGCATCCGTAAACAACTAAAAAAAATGGTTTTTTTAAAATAGGCAATTTTAAAACTGGCACTTCCGTAATCGCCGTTTTGACCGCACCAAAGGTCCTCTGCGCCTCTACTGACCAACACAATTTTTTAAACTTCTTTTTCAGATTAGAAAGGGGCTCGCATAAATCGGCATACTTTTTAATAAACTTAGAATACCACAGGGACATGCCCAAAAATTTGGATAATTCTTTAAAGTTTTTAGGGGGCCTCATCTCCAATATAGCTTTAACCTTTGCCTCGTCCATTGTAATTCCCTCCTTACTAATCACCAAATCTAAGTTCTTCAATTTATCACAACCAAATTTACCTTTGTACTTATTCAATGTTAATCCTGCTTCTTGTAACAATCGAAAAACTTCTCTTAAATGTTTAACGTGGTGAGCAAACTATGGAGACGTGACGTCATCCCTGTATACACCCACAAACCACCCTATCACCGGTTTTAAAATTATTTCAATAGCTTTCTGAAAATTAGGAGCCGCCCCTGACAGCCCAAACGGCATACGTTTGAATGTGTACGTTCCGTTTTTCGTGACGAAGGCCGTCTTAGATATATCACTGGGGTTTACAGCAAGCTGAAAATAGCCCGAGTGAAGATCCAGGGAAGACAGGATTGCAGTATGGGAGATGTTTGTAATTAAATCCTCTATCGACGGTAAGGGATACCTGGAATATTTTGTAATGGCATTAAGCTTCCTATAGTCCACGACAAACCAACAAGCTTCTGGATTATCCGGAGGTAACCTATTATTTTTTCTACACAGCACAACCGGCGACACGTACGGGGATTAGATTGGTATTATGATACCCTCTTTCAGCATTTTCTCTACATGGTAATCTAAAATACTTTGGTTCACCCTATCGTATTTATATGCTCTGGAAATAACTGGCTTATCCCCTGTGTCAATCCCATGATACAAAACATGCGCGAGTCCCGGTTTGTCTGAGAACAATCCCTTAAAACTATGAAACAAATCCTGCAACTCCTGTTTCTGACTCTTTTCTAGTAAGATCAATTTCCAAATTTCCTTCTTCAACTAGTGGAATCATGTTTTCAACCTGCGAATCCGGAATCTGTAATGATTTTCGATCAAAATCTAAAACAATTTTTGATCCACTAGTAAAATCAACATCGAGAATACAAGGATCTGCCAAAACGTGAAATAACCAGGGTTTCCTGAATAGCCTTATCCGTACTTACATCTCAACTATCCCTACATTTCAACATTTAGCTCCTTGTGCCGTTATCACCTGAGCACGAGATTTCTTCACTTGTTTATAAAAAAAAAATATTTTTTATAAATATCCTCGGATATAAATGACTTCTCCTCACCGGTATCCCAAAGTGCCTTAATAAATGTCTCATTTAATAAAATAGGAACATACGGAAGTTCCACCGGAGGCATGCATATAGCTGAAAGTCTAATCGACACATCCTTTGCCGATTGTGACTGATCCACTTGATCATCTTGGACTTTCAAAATACTTAATCGAACCCTAGTCTTCGATCCCCTCGACTAAAATTTTCACTCTGACCTCTATTTCTAGACTGATATCCTCTGTCATTATTATTAAACCTTCGATCCTCCCTATTAACTCTATTTCCACTCGAACCCTCGATTTCTCTGACTCCACCGAGGACCATTCTCGTAATTACCCCCATAATTATTTCTTACATTATTTGGTCTGTGTAAAACCTCCGTATTTCTCCACTTTCTCCTTCTGTCGCCATCATTAGACATCTGACGCTCATCCCAACCTCGTCTTCCCACATTATCACTACTTCTCGAGCCCAACATTTCCTTGCACGAATATCGTTCCACAAGCTTCACCATTGCTTCCAATAACTGAGCCGTAGTTTTTGGGTCTCTAACATAATCTTGGACCTAAGGGTCGAGTCAAACAAATACATGATCCACCAAAGCTTCTTCACACATACTTTTCGTGGACCTTTAAAGATCATAAATATAATTGGTCGGTTCTTGACCCCTGCTCTGTTGCGACAAGTAAAATTGACTTTTCAAATCCTTTCTTTTACGCACTACCGGAATATTATTTGTTAACGCCTTTTTCAAATGCTCAAAGTCCGTGACCGTATTCTGCACTAACGTCGACCAGAATATTTCTAACCAATCTATCGCTCTATTTAGGAGATAACCTTTCAAATACGCACAAGCCAAATCCCTGTGTATCTCCAAAAAATATAACTATCCACCCTCAAGAAAGTCTTCCACATTCTCGAACCCAGAAAAATACACCTCCGGCAAAACTCTTAACCCTGCTTCACCTCTTACCTTGGGGTTAGGGAAATTAACCTAGTTGGGCGCCATTGTGAGGCACCGACCCTTGGGTGCCCCATTTCTACATTATATACGCGACCTGTATCAGTAGGAAAGAACGAAGAATCACGCAAATCTGTCATCTGAATATTTGTTTTTAAGATCTTAACACTTAAACACTATATACAATAATAATAATCAAATTAAGCAAATCTGGAGTGTGGAGACATAATTCATATTACCAAATAATCGCGTAATTGACCACTATATATAACTTTACAGATTACCTCTAATCTCATTAATGCACGCAGTTTCCTTATATCTTAATTTAAAACGCTTAACTCTATAACATAGTCTCTACTAACATAGGTAACTGCTATTTTCTTGGTCCTAACTGACGTGGCTTTACTCCTTGTGGATATTATCCACCTTTAGCTTGAATACACAAGTACGGTAGATTAATTCTTGAACATGGAGTTACCTCAAACTTTAACTTACTCTCTTCTAATCATAAACGTAGACCTATTATAATCACTTCACATAGCCACCCCGCGAACGCTAAACATCTACTATATATAAGAATCCTAATTTGCATTCCGACGTTCTTCTTTTCGAGTTGGTTTCAAAGAATTGCCATTCTGCCCCAAGGAACCCCAAGAGGACATTAATGGAAATCGTGATGAAAGCCCGTCACAATTCTTCTACCTGCGCATCCCCTAAATCAATTTTTTTCTGTTGTGTTTAATACACTACACAAACTTTAAATTAAAATTTTTAAAAAGCTAGAAAAAAGTGCTAAGGAAAAATAAGCCTGAAATTGAAGTAAAAATGATAGACACAAATTGAAAAAGTGCATTTTTTCATTGCACATCAGACGAGACAGACATGATCCTTTATCATGTTGACGGAAAACTACAAGATTGGCATGTGAGTTTCGGTTTCATGCATTATATGACACCAGCCACCACGATGACCAGATATGTAGTACTGAGCAGCTCCATAAGTTTGTTCTGCATGAGTCTCACTCAAAGTTAATGTTTCTTATGCAATATCTGTAGAAGTATTTATATATTTGTCTTTTTTATTTTAAAGATCAGTGGTATAAGGAATTACGTATCGCCATGTACTTAAAAACTGGCTTTTAACACGTTAGAATGGATTCAGATTACTTTATATTTCAGCAAGATGGGATACTATTCTGTTGGATGCTCAAAATTTTTTCAACAGTCGTATTTCTAAGCGATGGATTCACCGGTATGATTGTGTTAAACATCACTGGCTTCCAAGATCCTTTCAGACGTTGATTTTTTTCTTGTGAGCCATTATAAGACTGCGATTCCCTTTCAGCTTCAATAGTCGAGCTAGGGTAAACTCCTAGATCTTTGGGGCTAATTTGACAATTGCATGGACATTTACTTTGCATTTAAAAATAGGTTTGGTGAAAAGTTTTAATTTATTTTGTAATAAAAACTTTAGAAATATCCATGTAATACAAAATCAATTTTAAATGTCTATGTATGTTCAATATATTTCATTATGTGCTCATTTCAAATTGGGTAATTCTTTTTTAAAAAACTCTATTTTGAAAAAAGTAGGAGTATTATTTTGAGAGGGATTGTTTTTCAATTGTAAGAAAAATATGCGAGGAATACATTCCATGCGTACCTAGCAAGCAAAATTTTAAAGTTTATGTGTGATGCATTGAGTTTTTTAATGTACGTTGTGACGGCTCACGCGTCCTTTCTCTAACATAACCTCTGTGTTCTTTGACGGCCAAGATTAATGGCAAATCTTTTCCAACCCAAATCCAAGAAGTGAAACGAAGGTGTAGATGCAAATAAGATAGCCTTTAAAAGGATAGAAGTTTTAGTAAGCTTGATGGCAATTTAGAGAAAGTTCAGTTAAAAGGTAGAAGTGTAATTTAACGGCCTACTCAAGAATCACGGATAGCTCGCCATTACTACAAGGTGCATACTATTGCACACGACCCCACAGCCAATCTGAAGGTGTTGGAATCGTTGCTTGGAATTCAAGATAGGAAGATTATTTTCTGAATTCGAAATATTATTAGGATTGAGAGTAGGCGGATAATATATTTATTCAGATAAGTGATCCAATTGCGCGATCTGTGTTAACTACGGCTACGTGTTTTGGTTTATTCTCACTTAATATAAGTTTGTTCAATATATAAGTATAATTTAATTTAAACTCTCTTAATAAAAGTCGTATTAAGAATTCTAAAATGTCTCTTCATTTCCAGAATCCCACACCTCTAACTTACGCTGAAACCCCACGATATGGTCGACAAAGATCGATCATATCACAACGTATACTACGGTTCTTTATTATTCTGAATAATTTGGTTCAAATTTTACTTTCATATATAAAATGCTAGTATTTTTTTCAGTAGTAAATTTCAATCATTAGTTATGAAAAAATTGTATATAGAACATTTTATTTTCGTAATTCCGATGAGTAGTTGAGATATGCTTCAGATATTATTCTGCCTATGGCATAGCAGGAAAAGAGCCAAATCTCCATAGCAATTTGTTTTATATAATTTTTATCATAAAGTTAAGATAACTGGGAGTGTAAAATGCTTCAAATTTTGCATTTTTTTTATCTTGCTTTTAAAAAATAGGAAACACTTTGAGAATTCGATAAATAAAACTCTAGAAAATTGAATTTTAAAATTGTAAACAAATGTGATGTAACTATGATTCAGGTACACTTTCTTCAAACTCCGTTTTGTATATAACGTGTATTGCAAAAAACTAATTTTTCTATACAAGGAATGTAATTTTTCTGTATTACATTGTTACGAATTTTGTGCAAATAGTGTAAATAATTTGTATTTGGATGTGTAAAGCATTTATATTATTCTATGTTATATTTATTTTATGTTAAAATTGTGATATTCACAAGCAAACGCTGTCCCTTACGCCAGTGTTTCTCAAACTGTGGAGCGCGCCCCTTGGGGGGGGCGTGATAATCTTACAAGGGGGGCGCGAGCATGTCAAAAATAAAAGATTTGAAAAATTGCAAATTTACTGAAAGGAAGCAAAACAAAATACATTCTGATATAATAAGTAAAATTACATTATTTACATTGATATAATATACTTATAAATGCATCTGCACTGCATAATATATTATATTTGATAGTTAATTTATCAATACTAAGTTAAGTACAAGATTAATAATTTCTAGTGACTCCCTTGGGCTTATCATAAACAAACTATACACAAAATTTAATACTTATCTTGATAATTTGTACCGTTTATAATTAAAGTCATATTGTAGCTTCAACATGTAGCATTTAGTACGTTATTTTTGAAATCAATATATTGTTATTGTATGGAGGGGGCGCGATGAAAATTCTGATTGAAAACTGGGTCTCAAGTATTGAAAGTTTGAGAAGCACTGCCTTACGCTATAGTGGCGATTCAATGAGTGAAATCTTGGCGATAGAGTCAAGTTGGCATCATTTTTGGTGACTATGTTGGAGAGTTTGGGACTCTCCGTATTCTTCTAGAAATTTCTTCATTAATTCACGCTCTCTGACTCGTGCGGAGTTTTCTGGAAGTTTCCGCCGGGTTTATAAATAGAGCGGTGCTAGCCGCAACAGTCAGTCTTGATTCAACTAGCGAATAGTGAGCGTTGTTTTGACTACCTCGGCTGTGCTTGAGAATATTGGTTTACATACGTGTATTTTTAAACCCTGATAATTGTGTTTGAGTGGTTTAGAAGGTGTGAAAACTTTAAATGAATTTTTCCCAAATTATGTTTTTGAAAGAAACTTTTTACTAGATATGTGATATCTTAAGAACCTAACCAAATAACGTTTTGAAATTTTGTAGGAATGTTTCTTATACTATTTTTCATAAAGTGAATCATAAGTTTTGTTGTAGGTTAAATATTTTTTCATTAGGTTAGTTTTTATAAAGAAAAAACTTAAAAAATATCAAAATTTTCATATTATTGTGTATAATTGTTTGTAATTTTTTGTATTTTAATATTTCTCTTAGATTTTGGTTCATTTTGAAGAGCACCGTAATATGTACGTTATGTAAAATAAATTATAATAATTGTATTAGAAATTTTTATACAGTGTTACCCGTTTTAGTAAAAGTTTTGTAAAATGTCCTTGAAAACAACCAATTTTTCTAAAAGTACAATGCTTATTTAAAAAATTTTATGTATTTACATATTTTTTTTTTTTTATTTTTCTTCCTAAAAACACTCAATTTGTTTCAAAAATTTGTTTTTATAAGAAAATTTGGTCCGAAGGTAGGCAGTCACCTTAGTAAAATTCTGCTTTTACGATTTTTAAAACATTTTCATTTTCTTTTGCTTACCTTTATCTTTGTACCCATCGATGTTTGTTTTAATATGGATAATTGTAGCGTACTTCCTTCTTGCAAAATCTGATTTTTGAAGAAATATCGATACGATGGCTTCACTTCTGACATATCCTTTGGCTAAATATTACAGAAAAAAATTAGATTCTTCGGTTGTCAAAGTTCAATTAAAGCAATATATTTTGAATGTATTATTTCGTGAGTAAATCTTTAAAAAAGAAGAAATAGAAATAGGGTCTTAAAGGGTCTCAGCGGTGTTAAATTTATCTAAAGGACTGAAAATTTAAACAATTTTCAAACATGTATATATTTTTTTTAAAAATTTAAATTAAATAATTCGAATCTTTTACACATTATTTATAAGGGAATGGAGCTTTAGAAAAGTGTAAAATGTTTAGAATATAATGATAATTTTAAAAATTGTAAGCATACGAAAATAAAAAGCATTTCTGTAAAAAATATTAATTGCGCATGCTATTTTCTATAATAGTAGCTTTAATTACTAGGTATAAGTTGACTTATAATGTTAAATGTATCCTTATTATACTGTAGTAATTTTATATAAGTAGAATAATAAATTATATTTTTTACAAAATAAAAAAAAACATTTTCAATTTTTTTCAAAAAAATTCAATATTTTTCAAATATTTTGAAATACACACAAAAGATATATTTTTCTTAAATGATGTAGGATTTAAGGAGTATGATACATTTTATAATTCTATAAAGTTTTATACACATCAGAAACTACTTTTTTAGGAAATAGCTTGCGCTAAGCAAAAATATATTCAAAATTATATTTCAAACATTTTGTACTTATTTGAAGCCACAATCAATTGTAAATAATGTGCAAAACACATTCGAATTATCTAATTTAAATTTAAAAGAATTATAACTGTTTTAAAATTGTTTAAGTTTTCACCCCTCGAGACAAAATTAACACCCCTGAGACTTCTTAAATAATTAAGTGTCTGACTTACAGTTTTAACAACTTAAGACATGTGAGCACTTGAAATTATTTTCTGGCCTTAAAATATTTAGTGTTTTGTTTCCAAATCATTTATGTATGAATCAGCATAATTGAAACAATTATATAAAATGGAATAGCATTTTTTTTTATCATAACAGATCAACGTAGATTAATATCTCAATTGGCAGCCATTAGTTAAGCGCTTTCGATAACTTTGGTCCTGTTGGAATCCATTATCATCTACAGACTATGAGAATGGACAGTCGGGTTAGAATCCTGCATTACTTTCTTTTGTTGTAAAAAACCTCATGCAGCCATTTTTTTATTAATGGAAAACGTATTGATGTATTATGTCTTAACGTAGGATGTATTAAGTCTTAACGTCTAAGAGGAGGAAAATAACCTATTTGCTTTAAAATGTTCTCATGGTTATTGAATTTATTGCACGTTTCGTAAAAACTAATATGTGCATAGGGTCTAATAAAATAATGTTTCGCCTGGTTCAAAACTTTTAAGCAATGCAAAACTGTCAGGACAATAGTAGTCTCGATCAACATTTCGAGCTAAGAATGTCAATTTATTAGACTTATATTACAATCATAATTGTACCCATCAAAGGATGGTTTGAAAAGTTTCCGGGAAAATAACAATAGGCCTCATTCAAATCATTTTTAATTTTCATTGTAATCATTTCTGGAATTGCTACATTTCTCTTAGACGACCTCTTCCAATTTATACTCTTTGGTCTATTTGGCAACTGCTGAATATGAAGAAGCAGGGCTCTGGAAAACAATTTTAAAGTTGACACTTCATACTTTTCTTGACGAAATACTTCAACACTACTTAAATCTCGGTTTTTCCATTAACGATCTCTGTGCGAAAACTACAATAAAAAGGAATCTACCCCATAGATATTCACAAAGAGCCTAGGTATGCCACGTGTTTATTCATAACGGAGTATTAGTGGCTTCTGTTGATGAATGATAAAACTTTTTAAACACTCTTGTGATTTGGTTCAATCGTTTACATTTTATGGTAGTTATTATTTTTTGGAATTATTTGCGAAAAAAAGATCCTCCTCTAAATGCCTATTTAATTAAAGTAGATCTTAACCTAACCAGTAAATTGGATTTACCTTTCGTTAAACATGATCCTAATGAAGAGCACATGGGAAGTTTCAAAGTAATCTGAAGTCATTAAGGCTGTCTTCGATTTATGTTAAAGAATAGGACCAGAATTTGGAACATTTTTTCAGATATAAAAGAAATGAAACATTAATATGATTTTCTGGCTTCACTATCCTTTAGAGAGCAGAATTTTTTATCATACTTCCCGGTTTTAGACGAGTTTATTCATTTTTCTGGTATAAAATGTGCTTTCGCATTTTTCTGCTATACCTTAATGTTAAATGGGCTATGCCATCACGTATTAAAGCAGAAAAGAAAGTATTCATGAAATATTTTGGCATTTTTAAAAGCAATCTATTGTTAACAAAGGTATGGGTTATAATATCGCAAATTTCCATAGAAATTGAGGCATTTCTGTCTGAAAATGTTATTTGCGTTTAGTTCAAGCTCTCTTACTTTTACCGAAGACAGCCTTAATGTCCTCTTAAAGGGAATTATAGAATGGCCTAGCCAAAACATAAACACTACGATCAATTACTGAATTTGTTCTTAAGTCTATTGAGACATCGGTACCACATGTAGATAGTACTACCTTTGTTCAAATGATTACGAAAAGAAGTTCACCGAGGTTTTGCGTCAGACTGACCATTTGTCCGAAGCATCTGCACATGCCCCCCAGCGCCGAAGGTCACGTATAAACTGAGATAGGTACAGTAGACCTTGGCTCTCATGGGCTGTTACGCCACTGAGTTCAGCTCAGTATGTAGGCTATTTAGAGGAACAAAAACGCAACATTCAGAATATGCATATTTTGCATTTGAATCTTATCAAAAACATAAGGCCAAATCCAATTTATCAGTTTCTAAATCTGTTTAATACTCGTGAAGGTCGTCCCATTGGTTAGCGTCAAACTAAAATAGAATATCTTGGTTAGAAAGAAAAAGAAAAAAATATGTCACCCTCAGCGTCGAAAGTCCTACAAACGCCATCGTTCGAAATAGCACCTAGTTTTAGAAACTCAATAGATGTCCCAGGTCTGAGGCACAGGTTCGTTCCTCCAACAACAGCTGCTTCAACCTCTCCTCTTAGAATAGCTTGCACGGCTAAATTTAAAGAAACCAATCCTGAAGAACAAGCCGAGTCTCCAACAGTACTGGTACCTAAAAGTAAATTTACATGAAATATCTACAAAAAATACTACGTTTAAATTTAAAACTGTCAACGTAATTGTTTTTTTAAATTTCATAGTTTTTTAAATTTACTTAAAGTGAACACTTTTAATTAACTCGGTGTAAAGCCAAGAGGTTGTAGGGAGGATGTATTGAGGATTGGGAAGTAGTTGGGGAAGTATAAGACTTGAGAATGGATTCTTTCAAGGCAAAATCATTATATAAAGGGATTTTATATTTGAATTTGAGAACCAAAATTTTGTTTAAGAAGTATGACTTTGTACTAATCTACACTATTAAAATATGAAGGTAAGCAAACGTGTCTATCCTATGTATGTATCTATGTGCGACCGTCTTTTCACGAACTGAACAACTCAGAAACTCCCCAAAGGTATGAAAAGATCGAATATGATCCAAGAATGCCATTGTGATTATTTATATTCTGATATTGCAATTAGATGAAAAGAAATTAATTAAAACCTAAAAATGCATAATTGTTTTACTCCTGTGGACTTTTTAATCCGCCGAGGTTTTTTGGATTGAGCTTAAAGAAGTTTCGATTTTTCGATGTTTTTTAAAAAAAAGCCATCTAATTCTTCTTATCAAATTCAGACAAAAAATAATTACAGAACAGGAAATATCAGTTATTTCGCCACGATACGGTACAATTTTTTTACAAAATAATGGTATTTTTTTCAATATTTTACGATTTTTTAAAAAATGATTCAAAATTGAAGTGTTCTCATGAAAATTATTTCTAAATTGTTCCGTATGAATTCTTTTTTGTGTTAATTCTACTCGAAAAAAGTTCATTTGTTTCTCTTTCATAATCAGTCATTTGAAAAAAATGCCAAATTTTTTTTCATGATTTTTTTCAAAAATTACTCAAAATTTTAATTTAACATTTATAACTTCATCAGTAACTTTTTTCCGTTTATAGAATAATATTATTCAAAATCTGTACAAAAATTGAAAAAGAAATCATGTAAAAATTACAGATTTCAAAAATGTTTTGTGTTTTTCGTTTAATTCTCTTTCTAGAAGAACATATTAATACAGGACATTGTTCTTATATTTTTGTTTAAAAATTACCGCTGTTTGCAATCGATGTGTGAAGTATGAAAGCATCAACTTAAAAATTAAGCCCTAAAAAATAATAAATAATAACCATAATAAAAAACGCGATTTTTCAGAAAGCCAAAGATTTGGCATCAAAAATTCGTTTCTCGCCAAATTGACACTCCACATTTGCTTCCTCACGTTTACTTGTAACAGATCTATCCACGTATTTTCATTTAATCCTCTTGGGAAATCTTTGGGCTATCAATTCGGCTTTTTTCACAACCAACCCTTTGAAGAAGAGACCGTGATATTTACAATTTAGTTTGCTTTACGACAGTCAAAGCTTTCAAGCTAGCAAGATAGAAGGAGAGTGAAAGAGTAAGGAGATAGGAGAGATTACTATTGATCAGGTATTATAACATTTTAAAGACTATTTCCAATATTTGATAGGTGAAAGAATTAAAGTGACGGTTGGCCACTAAAGTTGAATTAGTGTTAAGTGGGATAGTAGATTTGTGTATGTGCGTGTGTGATCCTGTAATAAGAGAATCGGTATTGATAGTGTTCTCATAATTCGCTCATCTCGCTGTTAATCCACAGATTGCTTTGAATTGAGGACATCTCTTCTCTTTGAAATTACTTGAATTGAGATGGTAAATTGTTTGATCCATTAATAGATTGTTTTTGAATATGAATAGTGTTTCTTCCCTTCTTCCCACACTCCTAAAGCGGGTAAGAGAATGGATCTATTACCTCACAATGGCGCCCGACTTTTCCCAACCCCGAAAGAGATGTCGGAACTAATTTTTAGGTCTTACCTGAACCTTTTTTTCCTGACCAGAAAATGTGGTGGAATTTTTAGAATCTATCGATAATAATTTAACGTTCTATGAGATAACCTCAAATTTGGCTTCCGCCTACCTAAAGGTCATTTCGTAGGACAGGCGTATGATTGGTTTAAAGTTATCTGGTATACATTGTGATACCCCACGGCCCAGGAGGATCAATCTCTTCATCTACGCGATCTAGATTTAAAGGAATAAATGATTGATCACTCAAGTTCTAAATAATAAATCTAATTTATTATTGTCTAAATATATATTGATCAACGCAACACAAATCTTACTAGAGGGATGTGATGAGGAGTGATACGACGTAATTATCAATTCTAAGTAAATAGCGCTTGAAATCCTACTCACTATCTTTATGAAAAGCTAACCTCAGAATCTTTATCTACCGTAGATTCCTTAATAAGCTTAAGTCCGTTCTATAATTACATTTCTATTATTAATCCCTTACCAATATCTCACGGCGATCAGCACCTCGGCTTTCTGTCTCTTCTTGTATTCTATTCTTCTACTATTATTTTTCCATTCTATTACTATCCGACTTCTATCTTACTACTATCTTCCTCACACGCGAATGCTGAAGCTCCAATATATATCCATTAACTAATCTACATATAGCGGTTTCTTCTTGAGAGGCTTAATTGAAATAATGCTATTCTGGCCCCAAAGATTCTCCAAGAGGATTAGTGTGAAAGCGCGATAAAGCCCCGTCACAACATATGTGCAGGACAATGCAATAGATTTTGTTTAACTGAAGGAGCCGTTGACGGAAAATTTTCCAGTGGTAAAAAATAGGTCGAAACTTGAAGTGAAGTTTTTTTCTCTTACCAAGTTAGGGGTCAAGCTCCGTCGGATTTTTTTCTAATTTTTTACAAATCCAGAAGGCTTTGCAATTAGAGATGTCAGAATAAAAACTGTTGTATCATATTATAACAAGTCTTGATTCTCAGATACTTGATTACGTGGAATCAAGTATCTGAGGCCTACTAAGGCACACTACCCTAAGGCCCCTACTAAGGCACAGCTCTTGCAATTATTCATAAAGTACGAAGAAAGACTCGTGGGCAGAAGGACCAAGGGTCCTATCAATAATGTTGGATGACAGGACTGAGATGCGCGTAGGACATTACCAGATAGGCGTAGAGATGGAAACTGTCAGGATGCAGGTGTGATAAACAGGCAGAATGATATAAGAATGACTAATAGAGATTCAAATATGCTTAGAAGTCAAAAGGTTAATGGAAACCAGAGACTCGAAAATAGGATTCGGAACGATGGAAATGATCATGGGTCCTACAGCCGTGGTGGTCGCAATGATTTTGTAAAAAGAGGTTCGAGTAATAATTGCACCAGTGGGGATCGAAGAAACAGTAGAAATTTAAACTTTTTGAATCGGTTGAAGTAAACTATCCTCGTAAAATAGCGGCTTTACCAATGACCTCAATTGATCTTCCGTATGTGCCCATACTATTGCACGAAACGTTTATAAAGGTGTTATGGGATACTGGTGCCGAAAAATCATTTATTTCGGAGGAAGTTTATAACACATATTTTTCATATCGGCCTAGAAAGAGGTCGAATGCCGAGGTTGTGATTGCACAGGGTGCCAGGTGTACAAATTTAGGTACTGTTGAGTTACAATGCAGGATTAGGGAGTTCACGAAACCGTGCAATTTCCTCGTTCTTGCTGAGATTCTGTACCTATGCACATCTTGGGTATCGACTTCACGCATGCTAAGAAAGTAACTTTAAATTTCGGTAAAAAATCATTGGTAATTCCAGATTCCCAGATTAAAACGTAATAGTAATAGAGGAGCATATAGAGATCGATCTTTCAAATACGAAGCTGGGTGATCATCAAACAGTTGAGTTAAAAACGCTGTTTAATAGTTTTAGGGAATTTCGGATAAACCAGGACTTACCCACATGTTTAGTATCTTGAAATAGATACGAATGACAAACCGCTAGTAGTATCCAGACCCTATAGATATAACAGGGTTAAGCAGAAAATCAATGACTACCATGTAAACAAAATATTAGAGGAAGGTACAGTTATACCTATCCAGTCGCCAAACGCATCTTCCGTGGTTTTGTATCACAAAAAGAAGAACCTTTCCCCATAGATTCCCCAGAATCTTACAGATTCGCGATAGATTATCGAAAGCTGAACGCAATAACTAAATATCCTAGATATCCTCTACCACTCATTGATGATTTGATCACAAATATCCCCTTCACCGGAATTAGGCCCCCATTGGACATACAATCCAGATATTTTCAGTTAGCAACAAACCCCATAGATATTATTAAGACTGCCTTTGTGACTAAAAATGTACTTTTGTGTTCGCTCGCATGCCATTTGGTCTCTCGGGAGATGCTTCAAATTTTCAAAAGGCCATTGATATCATACATAAACTGGTTTTAAGGCGTTACGTGAGTGTATATATGGAAAAAGGCATTATATAGTCTCCATCATTTATGCACCACGTAAAACATTTAAGGGAAGTTTCTAAATTATTACAAGAAGCAGGTTTTTGTGACTTTAAACCAAGAGAAGTGCCATTTCACCTGGGAAAAGTTGAAATATTTAGGTCTTGCCATTAGCAAGAAGGGGATTCGAACTGAAAAAGTGAACATAAAAGCGATCACGGAGATGAAACATCCGAAGAATGCTCGAGAGGCAGCAAAATTTTTGGGAATGACAGGGTGATATCAGAAATTTATTAAGGGTTACGCGGATCTTTGCGAACCACTATATACGTTGAAAAGAGAAAATGTTAAATTCATTTGGCCAGTAGGTGCAGGCAGCTTTAGATGGCATTTAAAACTCCTCTTCACAATTATGAGGTCCATCACCAAATGCCCTCGTGTAGCTGAACAGTGCGACGTTGATATTCACTCACTCATTCACTTGAGCCAGTGTTTCTCAAAATGTGGCGCGCCCCTGGGGGTGCGCGATAAACCTACGAGGGTGGCGCGAGCATATCGAAAATAAAAGATTAAAAAAATTATTTACTGGAATGAAGTAAAACAAAATACTTTCTGACATAATAAAAACACACATTTACACTGATATAATTTATATATATCATCTGCGATATTACGTCATAAAAAAATAAAAGTCTCTACTTCAAAACCTCATTAGCTATCTTTGATACTGTAACCAAATAAAAACTTGTTTTATTTGATTTGCTGTGTCACATGATGAGAGATTTTTTTATTACGTTTTCTTTTCAAATTTAAAATACTGTTCTTTCAGAGAAAAAACAAAATCCAGACCCTTAATCAAAAAAAATTTAGGGAGATAAAACATTCATCACTGTTATATTATTGAAATATTGTACATTAGCTGTAGGCAGCAGAATGTATTTGCTGCGGTTTGAACTTCGAACTTACTTGTACGGTTAGTTACAACCCTGCTCTTATGTATTTGTTTTTCATTTAGGGAAATTGTAAATAAACTATTTCTGCTATTCTTTTTTAGTTGTAAAGAGCTATTTTTTATGATTTTTTGGGGAAAAGCACAGAAGCACTTTGAAGGAATACTTGGCCAAGATTTATTTTTATGAGTATTTAAAACACTATAAATATAATGAAAAACGTTTTACTGTTTTAGAACATCTATATTGAATTGAAAATACACTTTTAATCCGGGAGAGGTCGCGCCGAGCACAGAATTACACGAAATCCGACGAATTCTGTAAAAACTGTTTACATTGTTACCAATGGCCTGACACTATCCTCCTGTTTGACAGTCTTAAAGTGAACTAAAATATATTTGTCGCATATCTCCCTTTTTTGGGAGTGACAAACGTTTTTACAATCTTAAGGTATTTGTTTTGACTGAGTTCCCGATGCGATCGAGGTACTTTCAAAATATTTTTTGTGTTCATGCTACATCCCCTATGAATAACCCGGCATTGATTGCTGTTTATTTTTGATTTATTGTGGTTTGTTAAATGAGCATGATGGCAGGTAAATGTTTGGTAAATGATCAAGAATATATATATATATAAAAAGAAATGTGGACATCTTTACAGTCTCTATTGAAGATGTTAAAACTGAAAAAAAGGGATAGAAATTGCTGAAATAATGCATATTAAGTAAATTTGAGAAAAGTGATGAACCTGTGAAACGAAGAAAAATTTTCAAATACATAAAGAGAACTCCATCAACTTCAGTATGAAGCCATAAGTATCCAGAAGACACACTTTGCTTTGTCAAAAAACACACAAGCAAAAGCAAAAGTTCAACTTATGCTATTTGTCGAACATCAAAAATACTGAAAAAATAAAAATACTTGAACAAAATATGACAGTTTGCGACATAGCCATCCTGTGGTGACTATGTCGTTCGGTTCCACTACAATGTAAGCTAAGGTGTGGGATTATCAAAATGATGAGAACATATTGGATTCTTAATACAACTTTTATTAGGGAAATAACTTATATTATAATTTCTAATTTGACAATTTTAATTAAAGGTGAGAGTCAACGCAGATAAACCGTGTATTTAAGTCAGATCACGCAATTAAGATCCTTTATCTTAATTATAGTTAATAAACACTCTTCATCCTAAATACCTGTCAAATATTACCTTTTGCAGATCTCCTTCTTTCACCTATAGAGATATTTATAATTCACTTTATATATATGAAGATTCCAACTGCTGCCAGGATTTTATTCTTTCCAAAACTATCGGACTGCTAACTCTTGATCTGAAGATTCCACACACTAAGCTATCTTTAAACTTGCCGCGCTGTTGATCGAGATTCACACTACTATATCTAAGCTTGCGTTATTTCTTATCATCTTCTATCGGCACATAGTATATCTCATTTACATATTATCTTCGTTTATCTTCTTGGTATTGGGATTTTGGAAAAGTTTTGCCATTAATCGTGGCCGTCAAGAACATAGGGTTATGTTAGTAACGGAAGGACGCGAGACGTCAACCCCTCCGAAGAATAACGTGGGGGCAGGTTTGTAATGCCCGCTTAATAAGTACGTGTCTAAATCTCTATTTCTAAATTTCTTCGCTTTCTGAGTTTTTATTTTAAATTTTAATCTTAGAAATCACTCATTTTAACTTTATAATTTCCAATATTTATCTTGACTTTAATTTTCAATACTCATCTTAGAATTAAATTTTAATATTCAATTTAAATTTAAACTCGTGACAATAAATTTTACTCAATAACTAGGCCAACATTAATAATTACTGTTTAATTTATGCCTCTCACTTTTAACATTCAATTACTTAAAATATTTATACACTTAAATTTTCTAAAAATATTTGCAGATTTAACAGACCCAATCTTTGAATCTAACACTGCATATGGGCTGGAACTTCCGCTCCTTTCTTATTGAAGCTATAAATTTCATACTTTTCAGAGTTTTCAGGGTCAGTCTCCCTGAAATGAAAACTTTGAGTCTCTATTTCCATAATATCCAATCAATTTCACAATTATTATATATTATTTATATATCACAATAAATTTTTCATCTCAATCCCACATCTGGTTCCAAAAACTCCCCAATGAGCCGCGCAGCATCCATTTATTATTATTGTTAGTGCCTTGACTACGCCGCGTTTCCTGAACCAGATGCCTCATATTACGTAACAATACAACAACATATATATATACACATATTATACAATTACAAACATTTTTCAATAAACTATTATAACAAATAACCAAAATTTTCGCATCTCACGAAGTCATACATTGAAGCAAACAAATGTGTGATTAAATGTTTTCTCCAGAAAAAAATTTTTAACAAGTCAAAAGTTCCAAAATTAAATAAACACTCAGTACCAGTGTTTGACTTGTATAACTTTTAAAGCACCGCCCGAGACTTCCTTCTTTGCAATAATTCTTCCGACCACTTGTTGGAAGATCATAAAATAAGGAAACAATACAACCTGATTTTTATATGTTTTCTCTCCAACCATACGTCCAACGATGAGAGTGCCTACACTCTTCTTTCCTCGGTTGTACTGGAATTTCTTGTTGTAGGGCTTGTAATCTCCTTGTCGTCCCTTTCCTTGACTTCCCTATTGTCTCCTTGGCTGGTCGGGGTTCTTCTGTTTGCTCCGTCGTGGCCTTAAGTTGTATCTTGATTCATCTGGAACTTCTGTGCATTCTCTTTTTGTTCTTTTTCATATAGCTTCTAGAAATAGTACTGGATGACATTTGTCTTTTATTAATATTATTGGTCCTTTCTTTGCCACTTTCTTTGTGGTCACTTGCCCCGACACCTGATCTTTTAATGCCCCTATTATTCCCTTAACCTTTTGTTTTATTTTTCATTCCCAAATGAACTAGGTGATGATCTGACCAGTGATTTGTTTTATGGGTCACTCTCTGTATTTTATATTGATTTGATTGAAGTTGCAATCCCTTTTTGCCTCTAACTTACGTTTCACCGCAGATTTTCTTTCCCATATTGTGACTCACATTTAATCCTTGATGTACTTTTCCAGAAGTACGAGTTTCTGACTTGATCTTATACTATTTGGGATACCTGTTCCTAATTCGGCCTCGTCACATTTCCTATGACTACGATATGTTGCTTATTTGATCTACGTTAACTGTTAATCTTTTTCTGATTCCATATTACAATATTATTATAATTCTTAACTTCTAAGACTCTATAAAGGTCCCTCAAATTTTTGTTTAAATTTAGCACATACTTTGTTAGCTGCTGAACTTACAGGATGTGTTTCTAATAAGACCCAATCATTTTACCTTTTATTTTATGTCTTTTCTACGTCTATTATAATATTTTCCCACACACCTTTCCTGTTTAATTTTCGTACTTAGTCTAACTTCTTTAAGTTTTCTCTATATTTTGAATTTGGAATTTTGAACTTTCGATATCACCTTAACTAGTTTTGAAATGGTGTAATCAATTTTCGACCCTAAAATAATTCAGCCGGTGTTTTCCGTTGTTTTCAAATTGTTCACCGCCGTACGAATAGCGTAAGCAAACTCCGTAAGGGTGATCCCAAGTATCGTGTTGATCATTAACATATTTGCAATCATTTGCACTATATCTCGATCTAACTCTTTCAGTCCGATTTGCTTGTGGTCGATGTCACAACAGTCTTCACATGCCTTATGCCTAATCTTTCCTTAAGTGCTCAAAAATCTCGGATATAAATTGGGACCATTATCACTTAATGTGTAATTTTTATTGGAGCTCCATAACGCGATATAAAGTTATCAAAAAATATCACTTATTATAGAGATGAGGCCTTTTAAGAGGTATATTTCAGCCCATTTGCTGAAATGATGATCGGTTAATACTAAAATATAGCGGTTACGTTTTATTCTCGATATAGGATACGGGCTAACAAATCTAACGTCACTATCTCATTCCGGATAATTTGATATAATTGGATTTAACCGACCAGCTGGTAACGCGTTTTTTATAGTTATTAACTTGGCACATATGGCATGTAGAGACATGATCAATGAATTTTCTCATGTACGGGAAATAACAAACGTCGAATTTTTATGATACGTTTAAATCTGCCTAAGTGTCCAGCAATTGGCTTTGTCATGAAATTCTCTCATTATTTCATTCCTTAAGATTTTGGAATGTATACGCATTTTCACCTAATGACGTTGCGTGTTTCGCATAAAATAACAATCCTTCAATTAAACGGAAATCGTGGGACCAATTCTCACATATCGTTGCATTAACCGAGTTA
Source organism: Trichonephila inaurata madagascariensis (assembly GCA_019973955.1). NCBI lineage: Eukaryota > Metazoa > Arthropoda > Arachnida > Araneae > Nephilidae > Trichonephila > Trichonephila inaurata. The sequence goes on from BMAV01020834.1 coordinate 248,872, forward strand.
TCTTCCGGGTTTTCTAAATATCTATAGATATGACCTAATTCTGGGTCATTTTTCTGTTCTGTTATTAATTGTTCCCGCGAAGTAAGTACCAAATCCTTGATTATGGCACAATTAATTTTATCTCCAATTATATTTTTCCCATGCTTTTTCGGTAAAACTTTAGTCACCATATTTAACTTCATTTTTGACCCAATTTCTGACCCATTAACGTGTAAATTCCCTTTATTTACCTTATTATTTTCAACCAGCGAATTTTGAATTTTCAACGATTTCTGATCAAAATCTAATACGATCTTTGACCCTCTTATAAAATCTATACCTAGAATACATGGGTATTCTAAATCTTTCAACACATGAAATGACCAATTCCTTTCGAATTGTCTGATCCGAATATTCAATTCTACAATCCCCTGTTTTGGCATTTCGCACCCTGTGCTGTTATTACCTGGGCTCGTGATTTTTAATTTGCTTATAGAAAAAATATACCTATATATGCTTCGATATAAATGATTTATCTGCTCCGGTGTCCCACATAGCGCTTTTCAAAAATGTGTTATTTAATAAAATAGGGGCAGTGAAGTTCTACGGGTGATATACATATTGGAGAGTCTAATTGTCTCTCTCTTGTCGACACCCTTGAGGTTGATCATTAACCTTTACAATATTTAATCGTCCCCTTTGCGTCCTATCGCCTCGATTGAAATTTTCACTCGAACCTTATTTCTACGGTCCCCTCTATTAAAATTATCATTTCGCTCATTTCGAAATAAGGTAACTATTGTTGATCTCACGATTATTGTTCTGAAACCTATTCCTCTCGAACCCTCTCTATTACTTTGACGGCTATTCCTCGTAAAACTCATTTCTACTGTTATTTGGTCTACGTCTTACTTCAGAATTTCCTCCAGTTTCTACCATTAGCATCAAAATTAGGCATCTATGCACTTTTATTTTACCTCGTCTTTCTATATTATCGTTCTGATAACCCTTTTTTTAATTTGCAAGAATATCTCTCTTCGAATTTAGCTAAGACTTCCAAAGTTGTATCGTGTTTTTGTGGTTTCCTTTTCCGTCACATAATCTTATCTGTGGTTCGGTCGAACTAAATAGATCCACTAACTCTGCTTGGGACATTCCTAATTCTAAACTTCTCTCTATTTTTAGTAATCTATAAACGAAATCAGTAGGATCCTGATTTCTTCCCTGCTAGGATGCGTAGAATTGCGACTGTAGTTCTTTCTTATTTTGATACGCGGGAAAAGCCTTCGCTAATTCAGCTTTGAGCTGCGCAAAATCCGTGGCTGTATTTTTGCACTAACAACTTAGACAAATATCGAATACCAATCTTGAGCTCTTCCCTGAGATGACTTTTAGTAAGCACATGACAGATTACCTTGGGATTTCAAAAGTAACTGTATGTTATTCTCAATACACTCGATAAACTGTGCAATGTTCTCTGACCCTGAAAAGTACATTTCAGGTAGATAGTACTTCCACCTACATTACCTAACCCAGAATTATAAGTTCGGGCGCCATTGCGACATAGCCATCCTGTGGTGACTATGTGTCGTTCCGGTTCTCCGCGTAAGCTAGAGGTGTGGGATTATCAAATGATGAGACATATTGGATTAATACAACATTAGAAATAACTTATATTACTTAATTTCTAATTTGACAATTTTAGTGAGTCAACACCCAATAAACCGTGTATTTAAGTCAGATCTTTTTAACTAGATCCTTTATCTTTAGTATAGTTAATAAACCTCTTCATCTAAATACCTATATGTCAAATATTGCCTTTTTGCAGATCTCGGCTATGCTTTCTTACATAGAGATATTTATAATTCACTTTATATATGAAGATTCCAACTTCTTTTATATAGGTTTCTATTCTTTTCCAAACTATCGGACTGCTAACTCTTGATCTGCAAAGATTCCACACTAAGCTATCTTTAAACTTGCCGCTATTGATCAAGAAGAGTTCACACCTACTATATCTAGCTTGCCGCGTTATTTCTTATCATCAAAGCTTCGCTTTTATGAGTATATCTCATTTTATATTATCTTCGTTTATCTTCTTGGTATTGGGTTGGAAAAGTTTTGCCATTAATCGTGGCCGTCAAAGAACATAGGAGTTATGTTAGCGGAAGGACGCGAGAGACGTCACAAGTTGTGCCTGCAAATAACATTCCTGTAATGTTAGCGAAAAGTGTCTGTGATTTGTGTCTTTTTTTAAGGTCACGCACATTTGAGACATTTTAGTTCAATTTTCTTGGATTTTTTCCTAAAATTAACAAAGAAAATTTGAAAAGTATTTGAAAGTAGGTAATTATATATTTTCTCTTAATTAACTTATTCACTGGAATTACGATTTTTACTGTGTACTATAAAAATATTTATAAAAAAAAGGATTCGGGTGACTCAATAATCCCGCTCGAACATTTGTATCGAGTGCACGCCTGCTCCCGGGTTAAAACATGAAGTCTTTTCGCTTTAAATATTAAAAATAATACAATTATTCTTCATCGGAATTTTATATTTTTGTTCATTATTTAACATCAATTCTAAATGTTAATTCTGTGAGGCATGAAATTACAGTTCCTTAAAACTAATTATAATTTGAGTAATCATTATAAAAAAATCATTTTACGTTTTTGTAAACATTGTCGCGCACTTGGCTTTACTTTCCTTACAATTCGGCGATTATATCAATAAGGTTTTATTTTCTTATAAATGAACTCGTGCAAAGAGCGGATACTCCAGCCGGTATACTTTTAATGTATCAGTGTGTGTGTGCTGCACAGAGTATTTTATAACTAATTAATTAATACTAAATTAAGAACAAGTTAAATAAGTATTAGCGACTTCTAAGGGCTTGTCTTGCAGATAAAAGTTTTTCTAAGGGATCCTTATGATTAGAAATTGACCCTCTGAGTTCTTTTTCTATATTTAGTTGATATGTATATTTTGTCTTCTAAGCAGCCACCACATTTTTCAATATGTTCTTATTTAAAAATTAGAGAAAGGAAAAATAACATAATAATTATTCTATTCCTTTTTTTTTTTTGCTTAAATGTAACATATACAAAATTTAATACTTATGTTATTAATCTGTACGGTTTATAATAAAGATTGTAGCTTTAGCGTCAAAGTGCATTATTATTGCATTCAGTACATTATTAATGTATAAAGGGGGTGCGATAAAAATTGTGATTGAAAAGGGGGGCGCCAGTACCGAAAGTTTGAGAAGCACTGACTTGAGCTGTTTACGGATGCCAGTGCAGTTGGGGTTGGTGCGGTTTTGACGCAGCAATAAAGACCCATTGCATTCACATCTAGTACTCTTAACGGGGGAGGAAATACACTGTTACTGAACAAGAGTGTTTGACGGTGATTTGTTTCGGGTCTCTGCCGGTGAGACTAACCGAACACGCAGTGCTAACAAGATCAACTAACGGAAAAAATTTCTCCAGTAGGATGATAAAGTCTGCACTTAGTTTAGAGTTCAACCCGGAATGGGAACATCACCCAGGAACTCAGAATGTCGTGGCGTATTTGTTGTCACGAAATCCTGATGAAAGCATAGCTGAATCGAAGATATCTTGTGCGGTTATTAGGTCATTAGTGTTATCGTCGAGGGAACAATAAATAGAGGAACGGAGAAATGACCCCAAATTAAGTCATATTTGTAGATTTTTAGAAAATCCCGGTTATAGCTCTGCCGGTGGTAGTCTTCTAGAATTGGTGATACAATTTCAAGTTAACCCGCGATCACTCGCGTGGGGTATTCTGTACAAACCAGCAACAAGAAAAGCCTGCTAGGAAATTAAAAAGAATGTGCAGAACTACGATTTTTTCTGCAGCTGCACATTTTAGGTTATTGAATCTTCAGGACTGATGCAATCAATCTCCGTTGGACGATTGGAATGTAACGACCTTCAAGAGTTTGTTTAAGGTGCTGAGAACATCCTGAGTAATTGAGTTATATTTTCGTACTCGAAGCATCTATGGAAGTGTACGTTTTACTCTTTCCGTTTACGTTTTTTTTTCAAATTTATTAATATGCAAGCATATTTTATGTAAAATTTCAATAATTGTACCATAAAAATAATATAATTCCTTAAAATAATTGTAATATATTATATATATATATATATATATATATATATATATATATATATATATTAAATTTTACAAAATATTTTCCAGAAATTAAGACAAAAACTTCATAGGAAAGGGGGAAACAGAGACTTCATCGTCTATTAAATACTGCATCAACAGATTGTCAAGAAGAACTAAGTGAATTCGATGACTGTATAATTTCGGAACCAAACTTCGAGAGATGAAACTTGAAATTGTAAATTTTTATAATACTGGCAGTGTTGATATCACTGATGAAATGTGTAGTATATATGATGTATATCGGGAATATGTAACCGTTGGTCATTGCGAATATTTTATCATCCACTTAATACTGCATGAATTAATGTTTCCATTGTCTATCATTCGGTTCTTCCTAAAAAAAGGATGAGACGTTGAAAATTATTAGAGGAGATTAGAATGGGTCTTGTGCAGCTACAATGGGATATGAGATCGGAACTCTCAAACCTTAACAAAACACTCAAAAGAAGCTTTACTGACACAGAAGATATTAAAAAGAGCATGAATCCAAAAAAACTGGCGTTGCACTGTTTTTCCATGGGTAAAAGATGTAAAAATTACTTGTTTTTGTCTTCAATGTAAGAAAAATATGTGCTTAAAGAATACGGATACAGTCTGCTCTGAATGTTTGAAAAATGATTAAAATATTATTTTTCTACTTTTTGCTATCTTATCGTTAATTATGAAGTATATTTATTAGTAGTGTATACGTTTTACTTGTGATTTATGAAAAAATATAAAATTGTGTACTTCAAAATGAAAATTTTGTAGGCTTAGTTTAAATTAGTGTTAGTCTCATTTGTTTGCAATGAATTTAATAATTTTATTTGTATAATACAAAAAACATCTTGTACTTCATAAATATTCATCAAAATTGACTTAAATTTTTTTTTCATATTTAAATACACGTGTTAAAGAGTTTGCAGTGTTCTCTACACCCCGCGAGTAACGACGGTAGCAAAAACAGGCACGAGTGACCGCGGGTTAATTAACGGGATACTATTCAACGCGAAATATTGTACCACTCTTGGAGAACTAAGAGTGTATTTTGCACGAACTCTTCGGAGTGATGTTATGCGCGAGTTCCATGACGCCGGGCCATGCAGCTAGTTTATACTATTAAAATTCGTAGGTAAACAAACGTATGCTTCAATCTATCCATGTGCGTCTATCATCTCACGAACCACATGACGTAGAAACTAGCGGAAGGAAGCCGTTATGACAATTTATGTTCCGACCATACGCGGATTAAGGGGCTGGTGGACCCGTCAGCCATCTGAAGCCCCCAACGCCAGTAGGGGCCCATGCTTGATGGCTTCCAGTTTTAAATTCAACGTGTGACAAAAAATCTTGAACTGATACTGCAACCCAATGATTTCCACTGATTTCAGTCATTGAAGCTGTCTTAACCATCTTTCTTTAGTTTATATGTATTGTTGCAATCTATACAAAATTTTCGCGTGAGTCTTACATATTTTGAACATCCGAATACTATTCAAATCCAACAAGTTCTTTTTTAATATACAGCTTTTCCTTTTTACTCTTGGATACATCTTACACTGATAGAAAGAAAAATCCCATCACCAAGAAAAAGTTATTGTAGAGGAATGAAATTTTTTTCGGCAACACATTTGTCTAGATAACATATTTAATTGATTAAAGTTTCAAGATCACAGGTTAATGTAAGCATGAGAAGAGCAATTTCTCAAATCTGAATTGATGGTACATTAAAAATTGTTGTAGCCGCCAGACTTTAAAACGCAAACGCGCATACAATGTGCATATACAAATATCGCATTTCAGTTTATGGGATGGAATCGCATGTCTGTTGTTCTTTGTAGGTCATAATAACGTTGTTTAATTCTGGCTGTGGACAATGCTGTCGTTTCTTTTGAATGATGTCCATTCATGATCGATTGGAGAAAGATCTGGTGATCTAGCAGACATTGGTAACACTTGAAGCTCTATAGAGCAGTTTGGGTTATTACTGAGTATGAGGGCGGACGTTATCCTGTTAACACCAATTGAAAAATGTTTATGAATGTCAGTGCAACAGTTTGAATCACTAGACTGACGTACAAGTTTGCAGCAGGTTGTATAAATTTACCTCGAGAATGCCACGGCAGTCAAACAAAAATTGCTTATGCTATCCAACAACTCTAGGTGCCAGTCCAAAATGTCTAGGCCGCAGAAAGGTTGTTTATAGGTGCTGTGGCCTGGATTTCTTCTAAGCAATATACAGCCATCACGCAGTGGTGTAATGTACAACATAACCCCTGCATCGCGAGGGGGGAGGCATAGCTTGGCTGACGCTTGAGGCCGAAAACTGGACTTTTCAGGAGGGCACTAATATTGTAACATTACGCCGTTACGCACTGCTTCCCTGGTACCACAGCTTTGATCGTAAAACACTACACATCACCTCTAAGTTCTTGAAAGATCTCTAATATGACATCACTGATGTCGCAAATGTCAGTGATTTGGAACTAATGGTACAAACGTTAGAGGGCATCTGGCTGGGAGCTATTTATCAAACAATTGATTTGCTACAATTCACTGTCTCACTCTGGTGCCGAAAAAAAATTTGTAATTTCTGATGTAGATGCACTGCTATTTTCTCCAGACATGTGATGAATACGGTGGTCGTATCTGTCAGTGGTGACCGGTGCATGGTTAGACCATAGTTTTCCTGAGGTTGAGCCTTCTCAAAGCTACTTCTACCACCAATTATGCATAGTGGTTAGCTTCCTCAACCAAGTCTTTCTGCATTTATATATTAAAGAAAATCTACCTTGTATTATCCTTATAACACTGTCTCGTTCAAACTCAGTGAGCTGTTGATAATTGATTCCTTGTTTTCCTGGATTATCACGCATCCTCTCGGCAGCTACGAATATTCGAGAGTTGAGATCTTCAACAGAAAGAACGGGCGTTCGTGCACCAAAATCTTTTTGTTAGCAGGACTAGACTCATGTCCCCTTCCGTTCACAAATTGCAAAGGTCGTGTGATGTGCAACACACCTGCCTAGTTAACGTGTCCATTATAATCCGTAGTTCTAAATACGATCAGCATGTCCACACCAGTTCTACGTTTGTAAAATTCTCATACCCCGGGAAACGGATGCAAATGATGACTTCCAATAGGATCTGTTTTCACGACACTTTCCGTTCTGCGCCGCCTACCGCAAGATTTCCCGGATGAATCATTCAAAATATAAGGAACTCGATGCAGCGCCACTGTCAGGTCTGCAAGATGACCTCTGGTTGTACTTTCGAACACCTGTTGTAGTACAATCTTTCAATAAAATGTTTTCTGTCTCTTAATGTGTTGTTGTTTCTGTTCTTTATCTCTGCTTCTCTTTGGACAATGACTCGCAACTGCGGCATGTGCGACTTTGCATTCCTATGTGATTCCAAATATTTTCTGTATCCCTTACACATCCTGTAATTTTGTTGGCCCTAATCAACCTGTATATAGAACAAGCACAGGCAGAATAAGCGTTTGGTGGACTTGGCAATCACCAGGAGCCCCGAGCTTGATGGACTTCAGTTATAATTTCAATGTGCAACAAAAAATCTTGTACTGATATTGCAACCCCGATGATTACACATGATTTGAAACGTAAAGCAATTTGTGTTGTCCTCATATATTATATGTAATTGCAATTAAAATCTGCTTTTTTTTTAAAAAAATGTTTTCCCAGAATTTTGGTCTTTAATATCGTTTTTGGTTTCAAGTTTTCTTAAAAATTGGCCCGAGATATTAATGAGTATAAAAACTGCAAGTGTTTAGTTCTTTCGAAAGAATTTAGCATTTGAAGGTTCGTGATTTATTGTTATATGAAATTTTGTGTTTATATTTTGAGAATTTGGGAAAAAAGAGATCGAAGTATTTTGTCTGCTTAGGATTAGTTTTATTTCAGTCAGCATAACAGAAATAGAGTGAAATATTTAAATGAGATTGAGATTTCTCTAAATAGACGAACGAATCAAGTAATGAAATAGAGGAAAGTAATTTTTCGAAAAAAAGTGTAGAAGAGATCTTTGTCTATTAAAATAATTGAATAGTTTTTTTGATAATTACATACTTTAATAAGTTCTAAATTTTTCCGGAAGTTCTGTACCATTGGTCAACTTAAATTTGATTAAGGTATCCGACCATGTTCGGAACCGTGATTTTGCAAAAGCATATAAATGGATAATATTTATGATATTTAGTGTTACTTAGATTAGAAAATGTGTATAAAAATGTTTTAAGAATAGTATTACAAAAAAATTATTTAACTACAACATTTTTACAAAAAATGAAGATAGAATGACCATTTTTCAAAATATTTTTCTTTTGTGAAAAATTCTTCTATTACAATAATATTTTGCCTGTGTATAGCTGAGACATCTATGTAGAAGCTAAACGAGAAATTTTTGAAATATATAACTTAGAAGTGGGTTTATCCATGTTTTACGACAACCGAGGGGAGAAATTTTAAGAAAAAACGCCGATAATAATTTCAATGAATTGTAACTCTGAAAAAATGTGAATTTTTTAAAAAAAATAGTTCAAACTCTCTGGAGAAGTCTTTACTTCACACACACACACACACACACACACACACACACACACACACACACACACACACACACACACACACACACACACACACACACACACACACACACACACACACACACACACACACTACTATTATTTTATAAGCATTTTTTATAAAAGGACAGCATTTTGCAAAAGGTTATTCTAAGTTAATTTTTTGCCAAAATATTGTATTTAAATAAATTTTTTTTATCAAAATGTTCTTAAAACAATTTTATACATGTTTTCTAATCTAAGTGACACTAAATATGACGAAAGTTATCCATTTATACGCTTTTTTAAAATCATGGTTCCGGACGTAGTCGGATACCTTAACTTGTAACATTCAAACTTCAGGTAATGTGTACCTTGTTCTTTATTGTTTTGGTTTCAGATGATCATTTTTACACCATTTGCTTTCATATGTTTCATTTTTGAGAAAAACTCGTGTGTTTCTAGTGAGGAAGTTTAGCCAGCTTGGTTGTCATCCTCATCACTCGAACAAGGCTCAAAATTTCAAGGTGCGTGTTGCCATTAACCGTCGCGTGTCTTCGAAATGTGTCCTCAATTCCAAATCAGAAAAACTATTGTACTTCTATTTCGTCTTATTTTAAGAGTAGAGAAGCCCTAATACAAAGTTCATTGAAATAAAAAAAAAAGCAAACCTTATCATTAAAAATGAACAAAAGAATATAAGGCAGTACTTCTCAAACTTTCAATATTCGCGACCCAATATACAATCATAAATTTTCATCACGCCCCTCCCCGTCCGAATAATAAGAATATATTGAATTTAATAATACTATACTTTGATGCTAAAACTACAATAAGACTTTACCCTCTTAAGTGCTACTGATGTATATAAACGTCTCGCTCAGACAAAGTATTAATTGCCTCAGACGTACATATACGTCTTTCCGAAGTACAACCTTTTCTGAGCTGTGCTGTTAGTAAAATTATTCCGAAGGCTTTGAAACGCAATAAAAGGATATTGACACTGTTAGCGAAGGATTTACATATTTCCAGAGTATTTACTTATTTATTCGCGTTTTCCTCCCCCTCCGAAAAAAAACATCATATACGCACGACTACATGGAAAATGGTGGCGTTTGGGAGCTAATCACGTAACTTTTAATCCGCAGTTAAGGGATTAATTATAAACTGAGCAAAAATATCAAGATAAGTGTTAATTTTTGTATATAATTTATATATGACAAGCCCATGTGTAGGGCCACTGGTAATTATTAAACCTGTTCTTAACTTAGTATTGCTAAATTAATTATAAAATACCATTTTGCAGTACTGATACCTTTGTAAATGCAAATATCAAGTGCAAATATGTACTGTATTTTTTATTATGTCAGAATGTATTTTTTTTGTTTAAGTTCAGTAAATACGTATTTTTTTAAAAAAAAAAATCTGTTGTTTTCGAATTTTCAATATGCCCGCGCACTACCTTGTAGAGTTATCACCCCCCAAGGGGGGCGCACCCCATAGTTTGAGAAACTCTCATATAAGGACAATAAAATGACGCTTACCTTTAAAACCAAAAACGTGAGAGATACGACTAGCTAACAAAGCATTCATGCAACCGGGGGCAACGTTCTCATTAATTGATTCAACATCTCGAAGAAAGAATTCGTGAGTATCAATATAACTATTTCCTATAAAAACACCTATGTTTCCACCCCGTAGTTCATTTGGATTGTAGCCTGAAAAAGGAGAGAAAAGGGGGAAAATTAGTTTAAAATATACTGTGAAAATAATACAATTCGAGACACAATTAAAGTTGGTAAAAGTTTCACCATTGCATTTGCTGCCTCACGGACGTACACCAACATTTTCAATGGGCTCAAATCATGTGACATCTTAGTCGCATGATAGAGAAAGCCACGTGATTTTAGCCTATCAATTCAAAACCTCATGGGACGTCATAGTCACTCGATAAAAACTATCTTGTGTTTTCAGCTAATCAGTTCACGCGCTCCGGTGTTGCCAAGTTTTGCTCATTGCAGAAACTTTCTCTTAAAAAGTGTATACGTATACAAAATGCATTTTATTTAAAAGTATTAGCATAAAATACGATTTTTTTTTTAATTCTAAAAAAATCTTTTTCAAGAAATTTGTTTTCCTAACATTTAAACATCTTAACCCAAATATGAAATTTAAAATTTTATCTGAGTGTTACAAATAGAACAACAAATACAATTAGTTTAATGTTTGTTTTGAATTCAATGGAAAACACGTGTTTGTTTTTACCATGTGACATCATGAATGGACTCGATTCACCTAACGTCATAGTCACATGACACAAGCTGTAAACAAATAGTCATGTGCTTCATTCGACTGAGTATTTAGGCGCCATTTTTGGATTTGCACATCTTCTATCGTATAACAAAATGAGATACTGTAGCGTATTAAATTGTTATAATGCAAAATAAAGATCTGACTGTAGGGCAAAACCTTTTTTGGGTTTCCGCTGAAGAATCCATATTTATTAAAAAAGTGGTTACTAAACTTGGGCAGAAAAGATTTCAAACCAACTAAGTATTCCTCAATATGTTCCGATCATTTTGAAGAAGCATGCTTTATATATCCGTCTTTCACCAACAGAAGGATATTGAAACTGAATTCAGTGCCCACAAAATTCTATTTTTCCGAGCCACCATCTAACCAAATTTTGCAGAGAAGGAATAAATCTTCAGTGTCACAGGAATTAAAAGACATTTCGACTGAAATGAGAGTACTTTTTAATTATTTCTTTTTCAATACTTTTTGTTTATATCAAATACGCCGACGATATTTCACGTTTTAAAAAGAGTGATGTATTTTTTGAGCATTTCGAATTCGAAGAAATTTTAATTTTGCAAATGTAATGAAACACACAGATTAGGGTACCACTTCTGTGATCTATTCTGAATGCTCTGTAACTGATGAGTAAGTATGCAGTTGATCACCTACATGTTTTTGCTTTGTCATTTTAAGATTATTTACAACAATTTAACAAGCACTGAACAAGTTCTACTTTGTAAACAACATTAACCTAGATCTTTGATTTTTTGTTTCTTTATTGTTTATCAAATGAAAAGTAATGACAAGTATTTTGGAAATTTTTTTTAACAATTGTGTTTGTTAAATTTTTTATTATTAAGAATATAATTAAATACACTGCATGTACTTATTTCTACATATAAAACTTCATTAAGCCACTAACGAGAGCAAAAAACTAAAGAGTTTATTAACCAAGAAATGGTGAATATGTAGTAACTAATGGAAAATATAGTAGCATGGAATTGCACAGAATAAAAGTAATTAAAAATTATTGATTGCTCCTTATACAACATTACGCTTCGGAACAATACTAGAACTATTGCAGACGAACCTCATAATTTTATACCTTGGCCAAGTCAAGAGTCAAGTGAAACTCGACAAACACAGCCTCATCACGTGAGGGGTATTTAGAGGCACTAACACTCAAACCTATTACATGACCAAAAAAATGTTTATGGCCATGCCCTTTAGCTGAAAAGTCATTGCAGGGTCCCATATAATTTAATATCAATATGTATTCATATGAAAATATTGCAGGCATTACTTTTTAAGACATTATTTCTTTATACACGACAGTTAGGACTTAGAAGAATTTTCAGGGACACAGAAGGTACTCAAAAGTAGAAAATACTGAACATGTTAATATTTTATGAGATCAAATGCAAATAAAAACTATGATTTTGCTATTAATTTAGAAAGTTTTTAGTCTTGAGCATCATTGACTAAAGTATTTTTGACATCAAGCACAATCACATATCTAATTTGAATGTCTTACGATTAACATTGTTCTGTTTAAATATAACTTACCAGCATCGACGATCGCTTCATAAGTTGTTTCCAAAAGCATTCTTCCTTGAGGATTGAAAAAAAGAGCTTCTTTCTCTGATACTCCGAAGAATGCGTTGTCAAATTTACTAATGTCTTTCAGCTGTCCCAATCTTCTGGGTAAGCCATACAATCCTAAAAACAGAAAATAGTTTGTCAAAGTCACTTTTCAAATATATGTTCTTTTTGTACTTTTGTTTAACTCCTTTGTCATCAAACAAGCAATACAATTCCAGAAATTTGATGCAGCCTATCCTCTTCAAAACTTTTACTCCCTCTTGTCTTTTAAAATGTCTTACGATAGAAAGTAACAGCGATTACGTTCCCTTCGGCACTTGATAAATATTTTGAAAAAATCATTCTACGGAACACGAAATTAATAAAATATTAAGAATCAGATTATTTTAAATGAATTCCCTTGCAGATAGAAAAACTGCTTTAAACCAATTATAATAATAAAAAAAAACCCTAAATCTCTCTTTATCTTCCAATGGTGCCTTAAATTACCCATAGAATCATATACATATATTATATTTACCTATTATCCATGCTACATATCAGGATTAATGCTAAAAAGTTCGTTCTATCATCGAAAGATGCCATTGGTAGTTCTACAAAGAGTTGAAAATCGTTGAGAAAGAAAAATTTCCCATGATGTGTCTGATTTCAACTGCCATCTGGTTGTGATTTAAAGGCTTTGTGGCAAAACATCTCAACAAATAATTGCAAGTTCATTGAACATTCACCGGTAAGTCCACTGCAAGCCCTGAGAAATATTGTTTAAATTTCAAAAATATAGGTCTGTCTTTTTACTTTACTTTCAAAACCCTTTTTTTTTTACTTACCATCAAAACAAAGAAGCTGTTGTTATGCAACTTTAAATGGTGACTGGTTATGAAGCTCTTATCTATGCTTTTTTGCTTAAGAATTGAAGAATATTCTTATGAAATAAACTCTATCGCTATAGTTATTACTAATCCCCATGGAGACGGGAAAGAAAGACATGACCACAAAAGAGAGTCAGAGACATCAGTCCACTCAATTGGTAGCTGTCTCAAGAAGGCACGAATACATTCAGGAAAAGCAGAAGAGGCCAGAAGGGAGCAAGTACGAAAAGAAAAATTCTTCAGCCCTTGAGGTAGTTCCCCTAAAGCAGTGCTTCTCAAACTTTCAATATACGGGGCCCACTCAATCATCATTTTCATCGCATCAACCACCATACCATAACATGTATTGAATTCAATAATACTATACTTTGACACTAAGACTACAATACGACTTTAACCTCTTATGTGCCACGGAAGTATATAAACGTATCCCTCAGTCAAAATATTAATCTTCTGGACGTATATATAAGCGTCTTCCCGAAGTTCGATCTTTTCTGTGCAGTGCTATCCATAAAGTTATTCCGAAGGCCTTGGAAAGCAATAAAAGTACATTGACAGTGATTTGCGAAGGATTTACTTATTTCAGAGGATTTGCTTATTTATTCTTTTCTCCTCACCCTCCCCCTAAAAAAACATCAAAATACGCTCGTTTACATGGAAAACGGTGGCATTGCGAAGCGAATCGCGTAACTTTCAATCGGCAGTTAAGGAATTAATTATAAACCGTACACACATTATCAAGATAAGTGTTAATACAAACCCATGGGGTCACTGATAATTATCAAATTTGTTCTTAATTTAGTATTGTTAAATAAATAAAAAAATACACTGTACAGTACTGATACATTTATAAGTGTATTATATCAGTGTAAATGTGTATTTTATATTTTATTATATTAGAAAATATATTTTGTTTGTTTACTTTCAGTAAATTAATTTTTTAAATAATCTTTTGTTTTCGACTTTTTAATGTGCTCGCGCCCCCCTGGTACAGTAATAACAGTTTGGGAAACACTGCCCTAAAGTGAAACTGAATCACATTTCACACATTTAAGATAATAAATAATGTGCGATATCTTGAGAGAGAGAGAGAAATCGGCATTTTTCAAAAAGATTCCCTTTGGACTGCAGTGGGAAATTGGAGAACATTGTGAAGTGTAAGCAAAAATATATAGAGAGTCGACTATACTCGTATTGTGAAGTGCGCAATGTATTTTTATGCTTCAATTGAGCAAAAATAATTCGTGTAGTTTTCATCGTAAAGGGTGCATGTTACACATGATATTAAAGCAAACAACATAGCAGGAATCATGGAATTTGCAGTTGAATGACCCTTGTAGCATCGCCTCATCAGATGGGCGTTTTTGAAGCCCAGGGGTGAGCAGAATGGGTTACTGCAGTGTTTTCAACCGGGGGGCCCCCGGGGGGGATAAACCTACAAGGGGGCGCGAGCCTTTTAAAAGTCGAAAAAAAAGTTTTTTAAAAAAAAATTTTTTAATTTTTAAAAAAAACAAACAAAAAAACATTCTGACATAATAAAAAAAAAATACACATTTACATTGACATAATACACTTATAAATATATCAGTACTGGCCCAATGTATTTTATAATTAATTTAACAATCCCCAAAGTTAAAAAACAAGTTTTTTCCCGGGTTTGATTTTTATATATAAAATTATATAAAAAAAATTAAAAACCTTTTTCGTTTTGTACGGTTTATAATAATTAAATAAAAATTTAACCCTTTTTAAGGACCGATTAAAAACCGATTCATCCCCCAATGCTTCCGGTTTAACACGTAAGCGAGCGTATGTGGTGTATTCGGGTGTGGGGAAAAATAAGAAAAATTTCGAAATTTTGGAATGTTTTAAACCCTTTTGTGTAAAGATTTTTTTATTGCATTCCAAACCCTTTCCCGGTAAAATTTTTATGGAGAGCAGTTCAAAAGAAAAACCGTATTTTGGAAAGACGAATATATACGCCCGGGGGGAAATTCGCACGGGCTGAGCGAGATATTTATATACGCCGGGGGGTTTTTAAAGATGCAAGCTACTGTATTTTTAGCGTCAAAGTATAGTATTATTGAATAGTATATTACATTGTTATTGTATGGAGGGGGACGCGACGAAAATTATGATTGAATATTGGGTCGCAAATATAGAAAGTTTGAGAAACACTGGGTTATTGTATTCTTTAAAGAAGACTACAGGTTCTTTTCTCAAGCCCTGAGGTGAAATAGATGCTGACCCAAATTTTTAAACCCTTTTTTAAGAAAGTCAGTAGCCAAAAAAATCTTAAAAGTTCGATTTTGGGGTTTTAATATTTTTAATTTCCAACTCATGCCCTTTTTCCGGGTGATATAGCTTTACTTTTTTTTTGGAATTAAAGTATGTAAAAAATAACTTTAAAAATATTATCAATTGTTTTTACCCCAAAACTTTGACAGATAAAAGTGTAAACATTGATTTTTTAAACCTGGGAAGCGGTTTTGAAGCCTCAAATGGTTTTATTTATTCATAGGAAATTTTTAGTAGGATAATTGAAATTATAACAATTAGGCATGTTTATCTGTTTTTGGAGCGAAGTTTGTATATATTTCGCAGAAATGATTTACGTATTTGAGTAGTAATGAAATAGCACAATAATATTGTGAAGGAATCGTCGGCAAAAGGAAAGGGAAAAATTTCCCAAATTTTTGAATTTTTTTTTTTCAACAAAAAAACTCACTTACTTTAAAGTGCCATAATGTGTGTACTTGTTTTTTTCGCCGTTGTTTCAAAAAATGAAGTGTGTTGTTTAAAATATGTATATAACAATGCCATGAACATCCAAATATTGAAAAATAACACTTTCCTGGCTATTACATTTGTTTTCAAGTGCTGTATTTGTACATATGTTGTAGAATTTTCTTCTGATTTTTATTAAGGGACACAAATCTCAACAAGTATCTCTAGATTTGTATATTCCATGCATTCTATTACAGCCATACTATGAGTTCCTTATTCAAAAAAATTTCAACAGTGTTCAGCAAATGAAAAAAGCTACCCAAATTTACTTTTACCCACAAACTATAAAGGAGTTTGGATATCCTCAACATTGCTTTCACCATGTCGGGGAAAATTCATAGGGGGGAAAAAGTTAAAACATAGCAAAAAAATTTAAAAAACATAAAAACATTTTCCCCTATGGCTATCCCGGGAAAAAAAATGAGTCCAATAACTAGGAATCTTTACTATCCTGATCTGTTACAAAATTGGAGCAAGTTCAATATGAAGACTTTTTTGAAAAAAAAGACTTTTTTTTTTTTTGGTAAACTCGAGTCCCCAAAGGGGAAAAAAAGGGTTTATTTTGCCCCCCTCCCTCCATTACAGTGAATTTCCCTACCCTTTTCTCTAACCCGGGTTTTCCCCCCCCCTCACCATCTCTTTCTTCGAAAATGGATGGCGGGATTCTTTATAATCCTAGTAGAAGTAGGAAAATGGAATATGTGATATTTTTAAAAAAAAAAAGGCTTAGAAAGAGAGAGAGAAATCCTACATAAATATCTAACTTAAAAAGTAGGGAAAGGACATACTTTTATAAAACTAAGTAAATAGTATAATTGTCATTAAGTATATTTAATTGAAGTGAAAAAAATATTTTTTTGTAAGCGATTGAGAATAGCAATGAATTAATATACTCTATAACAAAAAACCGATGCACCAAGAACGAGTTGTCCGATAGTGACAAAAAATATGGTGGGTGGAAAAACAACATACAGAATGAAAAATGATTAAAATTTCAAAAACATTGAAGGATTTGTTTCAGAGTTACATAGTTAGAAAGTAACGAGCTCAATAAGGAGTTGACCCCAAATCTAGGCGGTTCCCAAACTGCCCACGACGTAGCTTAAAAATGATAAGGGCACCCTGATGGTCTCCTGCGATATTTTTGCCAAAAATTTTTTCCCCAATTTTTGGGCAAAAGGGCATTGGGATTCCTAGAAAATCTTCGTTTATCATATTCGGGCATGCTCGATTGGAGAGGGAAACTGGGATTCCTTTAAAAGGGAAATTTTGATAAACTGTAAGACAGTTCATAGCAACACGTGTGGTATGTGGTTTGGCATTATTTTTCTGTAAAATAAGGCCAGGGTATTGCAAAAGGAAAGGTAGCAAAATAGTTCTCAGAATGTCGTCGACGTACCGATGTGCTGTAAGTGTGCCTTTAATGAAAACCAAAGGGCCTCAGCTTAAAAAAAAATGACACCTCAGAATATAGCTTCGTGTTGAGCTACTGTGTTGCAATAGTGAAAGCAGGATCAGCACGCTGCCCTGGATGTTTCCAGACACGTCTTTGATGATCGTCAGGACACAGAAGGAAGCAGTATTCGTCGCTAAACACTATACGTCCCCAGTCAGCATAACTCCAACCTGATAGATTCAAGCACCACTGCAATCTACCTCAACAATAAATAGGCGTGAATGGCAGGTGGCGTAGCGGTGGGTACGAGCGTAAATTTCAATATCTCAGCCGTCTGGGAATAGTCATTTGGGGCACCGTGTGTGGGGCAAGTCGATTTTTTGTTAAAGATGGGAAACAAGGTTGGGGGCAGCTTATCTGACAGTCAATCTGTTCCTCCATTTCTGTGGGCCCAAGGTCGACCCTACCGTCATGACGGGTGAAATTTTTTCTGTTCCACCCATTCCTGCCACCATCTTCTAATGCCTTCACCTTCAGCATCGACCAATATAACGAGTGTTTTTCTGATTCACCTAACCTGCCTCTTTCACTCCAATAATGGGCCCCTTTTTAAAATCTGACAGTTGCTCAAAGAGGGTCGAAACCCGCGGCGAGGCATTTTTCAGTCGTTTGGTATCCAAATCGCGATGCAACAGAAATTTGACCATCGGGCTGAGAATCGCTTCTTATGGACACATGCTGGGGAAACGCAGTTCCCCTGCTCTGTAGCCCCCTGCTCATTCAGTGGATCCCAAAATTTTTTTCGGCCATTGGGAGGGCGGGAAAAGTCTTTTTCTTTCGAAATTTCATTCAATCGAGGGAAACCCCTTTCCTTTTTTGGGGTCGTTTCTTTATTTTTTCTTTTGTTATAGAGTGTAGTGCTATTAAATTACTTAAACATACGTTAAGTCTAAAAAGAAAGTTTAAACAATTAAAAATTTAAAATAATAAAATTAAGTATAAAAAAGGTATTAAATAAAAAAAAAATTACATTAAATAATTCTAAAAAAATTAAGAATTACCTTGCAGCAGCAGAGGATATACTATGAAAAATTGCCGTAAAATGAAAAAAGTAAGAGCTAGTATAAGCTAGAGATTATGTAATAAAAATTTTCTGATTAAAACCTTTTTTAAAGGTAGCGACCTAGATTTCTGTCTTCCCAATCAGCTACTTGTCTTACTATCCCTTTGCTTTAACTAATTCATGAAAAGAATTAAATGTTGTTAAATTACAACCAAAATTCTAGTTTAGTACATATTTTGATGCGCATCATTCAGTAGTATGCACATTTAAGGAATTGAAGATTAAAATATTCACATATTATATGTTTTAAGGGTTGAAATTAATTATTCTTTAACCAATGTAAAAAATATGCAAATTTAACTAATATAATTGCATACAACTATACTATTTTGCCACACCAGTTTAATTTTAATATGCTACACAAGTTTTGCATTTTAAAAATCTTTAAGGGAAAGAATTTTTAATTTTAAATCGGTCAAAAAATAAAATTTAATTTTTTAGCCAAATTATTATTTATAACTTTCTAAAACCCCCACAAAATTTTAAAGCTCTAAATTTTAAAAAATGTAGAATTATGATAGATTTTATGTTTGTTTTATTCAATCTTATGGCAAATCAAAACTTAACTGACTTTATATCAGAATATAAAATAACTAGTTTGCTTCGTTTAAAAGAAAGGTTTTTCTACGCCAATGTTTGAAATTTTTTTATATTGCTAAAAGTACAATTTTAACAAAAAGTTGGTATGATTTTGAATAAAGCAATATTTATTTCTTAAAAATAATTGAACTCAGAAGTTATACATTTTTGAAGGAATTTTCAATAAACATTCATAAAAGAAGTATTGTATGCATACCAATCACGTTAACCAAAACCATACCAACTTTTATTAAACATAGTTTGACGTAAATTGAAAATCAAATTTTATGGGTAGTAATTTTTTGTAGGAGGAGTAGCAATTTAAGATCACTTCACAAATTTTAAGTTTTTTCCTTAAAAAATTACATGGTTAGCTATTTATGAAATTTTGACCACAAAATGTGTTTAATATAGCATACATAAAAGAGGAACCAAAAAATTTTTAAAAAAACCAAAATTTAAAATTTTTCGTAAATGTACCATGTCCCCTTGAAAATTTTTTTAAATTTTTTTAAATCTTTTAGAAAAAACATAGTTTAATAGTTTCATTTTATTGTTGTTTTATACAGTTCCCAGATATTTTTCTATTATTTTATGAGTAACTAATAAACAAAACGCACTTTTCTCTCTAGCTATAGTTATATTTTAGATAAGTTTAGCTAGTTTTTTTCCATATGAGCATGAAGGAAAAGTTTTTTAGTCAGTAAATTCTTTATAAATTTTTGAGAACATTGAAATTATTCAAATATTTTACTAGGCATGATATATATATATATATATATATATAGTAATATAAAGTAACAGTGAAGAAGTACTAGAACAAAAGTGCTAAAAAAGGAAAAAAAATTCAAGACAAAACAAATGTAGATACATATATTTTATATATATATATATATATATATATATAATAATATATATATAAAATTTAAAAAATATATAATATATATATATATATATATATATATATATATATATATATAAAAAAGTCTATACAAATTAGGGGGCTAAAATTTATATTTAACACATCAGTATATAAGTGTAGCAATAGGCTATGCCTCTTAGATAAGGAGACTACTCAAAATAGAAGATTATAAGATTCATTTTTATATTTAACATATCAGTATGTGTAGTAACATAAATTATTTGAAATTATTAGGAAGTATATAAATTTTTTTTAAACAAGTCATTAGTTTAATGAGAGAATTAATAACTATAGCTTAATCAGTACCAATAAAAAGTTAATATCGATATAATGAAATACTAGTTTAAAATTAATATTATAAATACATAATTATAATAAAGATGGATATTAATATTTCAATACTAATTAACAAATAACATGAAATAATTAACTTGTAGGCTCTTGTCCTAAAATATTAGACAGAAGAGATTCGTAATGACGTCTGAATCGCTGAAAAATCCCAGAAAAAAAGGGAAAAGAAAATGAATCAGTGCACTTTTGAAATGAGCACTCTGACTGGAAAATGCGCCATAAATCGACTGGAAAAAGGCGCCAAAAAAGTCTTTATATTGAACTCCTGCCAAAAAATTGTTTGCGTAAGAAATACGAAAACCGAAATGAAAGTGGTCATGATATATTTTCTTCATGAGTGCCCAAATCAACATTTGTACCGATTTTAAACTTTTCACTTTATGTTTGTGATGTGGTTTGTTCTTTCAATGATGGTGTAATACAATGTTTCCTACACTTCTCACTTAACTGAGAAAAACCGCGCCAGTGACTCTCTCTTAAAAAATTTGGAAGGGGGCAAATGTAAAAGGGCAAATTTAAAATTTAAATTTTAAAATTCAATTCGCAATATAACCCTTTTTTATATATATATATATATATATATATGTGTGTGTGAACTTTTATTTTTTATTACATCTTCAAGTATTAAATTAATCACCCAATTGCTTTTCGGAAACAGAGGGCCCTAACCACTAAAATTCTAACCCCGATCATTATATTTAATAGCCTATATGTCGATAATTTTTCAAGTACACCATAAAATATAACTTCAAAATTTTTAAAATGGGAAAAAACACTTAGTTGTTTTAGCATCCTTTTTCTCTCAGCGTTAGTATATGTAGAGAACTCGATGAATAAAAGTCCTTTTTTTTTAAAATTAAGATGGGCTCTGACTTGAAACATGTCATAAATATATATATCGTTAATAATATTTGAAATTAATATTGTTGGAACAAACAAAACAGGCATAACAATTATCAAACGATCAGCAACAGAGCAGAGACATAAACTGAAACAGGAATTGCAATTTTAATATTATTTTAAGTTGAAAATATTTAAGACATATAAATCAAACCAGAAATTAACTTGGAATTTCGAAATGCTAAAATATTCTTAGTTTTGATTCAATTTATTTCCAAGTGCAAAAGCAAAACTGTAACCGTATACCAGTTTTCCAAAACTGAATTATAATTATTAAAATAAGACTTTTTTCAATGATACAATCAAAAAAGATCTGTAATATTTCTTCGAAGAACAGCTAAGTCTTAAGGATAAAGAAAATATTTAACAATCTGTAAGAAAGATACATGAAATATATTTTGTGACATTCAAAGAACTAGACTCGACAAAAAAATTAGAATGAAAAAAAAGTTTCAAATTGAAATTTTTTTCTTAAAATATTTAGATAAATTTGAAAAAAAAAAAAAATTCCTTTGGGGAAGTTATCACAAAAAATTTAAATTTTTCGCGACAATAAACCGAATTTAGATTTCAGCATACATTATTTTTGACGGGGTTCGGCTTTTGCTTTTCATACACTCCTAAATCTATACAGGTACAAAAAATTTTAAAAAAACAATTTAAAAAAGGATTTTTCGGGGGAAGGGAGGCTTCCCTTCGTTTAACATTCCCCGATTTTGTTCTTATCATATTAGAAGTACAGTTGAACCCGTTTTTGTGCGGTAGGTAGGGAACGCATAAAAATAAACGCACGAAAATATTCAAAAATTTCATAAAATCTTACATATAACAAACTAATTCGTCGAAATACAGAATTTTTTTTATGCGGTGGATAAGAACTACATAAAAAAAGTCGCATTTATAAAATATGCCGATTATTTACGAAATTTATGAAAGAATGCTACAAAATAAGCAATTAAATATTACACATAGAAAAATTTTAAAAACATAGTTTCTCATTGTATACATGGATAGGTTTACAAAATGCACATACATAATTCATTGATACTCATCGTAATTCAAAGCCCTGTGATGAATAAGTTCAAAATCGCTTTCGACACTTCAAGGTACAATTTCAATTGATTTATTTTTTGGCAACATAAAATAAAAAGATAAACGTTGTGACGAAAAGGTCGGATGGTTAGTTGCTTGTAAATGTCCCGATAGCCAGATATATACATGATCTAAGCCCTTTTTACAGTTTTATACTTCTTCCTTAATTGGTATCTATTTTTAAAAAAGCTTTTCCCAAATTTTTTTTGAAAACGATTTCCCTCCAAAATTTTTTTTGGGTCCCAAAAATCCTGTTCTTCCTTTTCTTCATAATCTATCGGGTTTTTTGATAATTCAAATATTTAAATTTGTTTAAAAACAAGCGTGGGCTGCTGAAGCGTTGAGAGAAAGCAAACTGAATGCGCATTGTCGGGAGATTTTTTATAACAAATGAATATAGAGTCTTGAAGTGTCTACATTTCAGTGTCGTAATGTACATCTCCGCATCACGGGGGTGGCAGGACTTTAGGGGCCCAAAGCCTGAAGAACGCTAAATATACATATTTACCAAATTTATAAAATATTGAAGGCGAAACCTGACTTACAAGGGGGGTCCTAACATTCTCCATTACACCACTGGTAATTTGATGGAAAATATTACAGTGGCGCCAAAGCCTTTGGAGCCCTGCCCCAAACTAAATACGTATTTACCAAATTTATAAAATATTAAAGACAAAACCTGCCTTTTTTTGGAGGGGTCCTAACATTCTCCATTACACCACTGCTAAATAGATAAAAAGCATTTTAGGGGCTCCAAAGCCATTGAGATTCATACACCGCTTAAAAAATCGCACATAAAAAAATCGCATAAAAATAAAATAGCATAAAAAAGACCGCCCCCAAACGGGTCTACTGTATAGCAGTCCATGCTATCGTGTTAATTTCCATGAATTTAAGGCAAAATTTTGTTTTAAGATCCATCTTTTCAAAAGAGTAAATATCAATACTAAAATAACATTTTTCAAAAAATGTTAACTGCAAACTTTGTGTGTGTGAGGGTAGTAAAACTATATAAACAAATATTTTAACGAGAGATTTTCTTAAAAATAGTAGTACAGAAGTAGAAATTTCATGATGACATTATTTTAAATCACCAGAATTTATTTTAATACATATAATATGTTTCGAAATATTTTTATGGTATAAGCATGTATAAAAGTTCATTCATAGA
This sequence comes from Trichonephila inaurata madagascariensis, assembly GCA_019973955.1. NCBI lineage: Eukaryota > Metazoa > Arthropoda > Arachnida > Araneae > Nephilidae > Trichonephila > Trichonephila inaurata. The sequence continues at coordinate 272,705 of BMAV01020834.1, forward strand.
GAATTCCAGGGAAGAATAAGAATAAAACATATCAATTTGATTCCTATAACCCCTGAAAGGTTCCAAATTAAATTATAAATTGAGAAACTAAGTCGCGTGAGAGATATAATAGAGGAAATAGTGTAGGCCCACCTGGTTCCCCCTCTTTTTTTGCTGTCAGTCACGAGGTCTTTTTTTTTGGGAGGGTTTGACTGAATTCCCCAAACATCTTTTCCCAAAGAAAAATTATTTTTTTTTTCTTCATAAAAAGACTCATTAAGAAATGGCGAAATAATCTGGAAGTTGTGAAAAAAAAATCACAGTTGAAAAAGTATTAAGATAACTAATTAAAATAGTTACAGTTCTAGGCATACAAGGAATGTTAAAAAATATCCTACCATACCTGATCTTTCGTGCATAAGAAAATGAAACTACGGGTATAACGTACGATATACTGACGAAGGTGATCCTAAAAGGTAGGCGTCGAACTGTCGTTGAAAAATACTTTTCAGTCGCTGGCAGACCTCCGATATAAGTGAACCCCGTTGTTTTTTCGCTTTCGTGACAAAATAATTTTTAAAAATTTGAACACGCCTAATATATAAAATATTTTGGTAAGTGAGAAAAAATTTCCATGAAAGCATTTCAGATCCTTCCAAGTCCAAACAAGGCAAAGCTGGTACGCATTTATGTCAAAGATCATGCGCATAATGCTTCGTTCTGGAGGTGACACTACCAAAGATTTGACTCACCCCGACAGAGAGAAATTTTGTGCCGCCCAACAGGCTAAATTCCCGTTGGGTTAAAAAAGGCCAGATTTAACAGTGGTGGGTGGAAATTTTATTCAAGGTAACAAGCTCACAATCTTCACATTTGATGTAGAGAATTTTCTTTTTAAAACACATTCAAGTCCTCTGCTCACCATAGTTGACTCTTAGGACTTCTAGTTTAGACTCAAGCTGTAAATATCTCTGAAAATGACTCTTTCAAACACACTGATAACACAGAAATCAATGTATTATCAGATCGCTATCTCTTCGAGAGGAGGCATTACAGCGCTGCTTTCAGTAGTGACAGACTCACTAGAAGTGTGCGGTAGCCCTTCTTTGAAGGAAATTATAGGAGTGAGTGAGAGAGAGAATATGAACGTCGCACTATTCAGTTATTCGAGGGCTTTTGGCTCGTGATTTAGAATCATAGTCAAGTGTGACGTGGACGACATCTGAGCTGACACCCCCTCTCCTAACTTCCACACCACACCAACGGGAGGACTTTTGCTTGCAGTTTCTCCCTCGCTCCCTACGGCAGGTCTTCAGTGGTACTGGGCTCGAACTCGTAACACGCCGGACACGAGTTCGTGACCTTAATCACTAGGCTGCCACGGCCACGGAGATGATATATGGTTGTTTGCTATACGAATAGGACCATTTAGTTTCGAGCCAGACACTTAATAGTGTTTATTCTATTGACTCCAAATCATACCTTTTGTGACGTCAATGGTGTCAAAAAGGCTCATTCATGGACGGAATGGAGATCTGTTGTGTTAATTGATAAAAACTTTGATGTTCATGCCCTGTGTTAGTAAGAAAGATGCCAGTAAACCCTTGCAATCCATTTGCCTGTGGTCTAAGAACACTGGAATTACTCCTGGAGTTACGGTTTTGGGATTAATTTCCTGTGGTTACAGAAGCACCTTCATGACTGTCTCATGCAGCCTGCCTACATATTTGTATGTCATTCTGATGATTCAACCTGTTGGGGGGGCTCCTTTTTTTTGGGGGGGGGGAATTTCAACAGGATGGCAAAAATGCATCTCCCCCTCATGCGTCTTTTTACTTGTTAGATTCTAAGATCTTTATCCAATCGAGTCCGTTTGGGACATCATTGGATACCAACTCCTGCGTCTTACACAACTCGCACTCACTGTCTCTCAATAAAAAAGTCAAGTGCAACTAAAACAGAACTCCATCCCTTAAACTGACACTTGGCACCTGTACGACACAATGCATACACGTTTGCATATTTGCATTCAAAGTTCTGGTGGTTACAATGGTTTTCGATATTATATTATTTCACTTTTAAAATCAGACTTCTTGCGCTCTTACACATTAAACCAGTTCTTCTCTAACTTTCAATGTTTGCGACCCAATTTAAAATCATACTTTCCATTGCGCCCTCCTTCACACAATAACAATATATTGAGTCAGTAGCGCACACAATTTTTCAAGAGGGAGGGGGTTTTCCCGGGGTAAAAAGTCCACCATTCTTGTACCCAAACCCTTTTGTTTTTTGTAAATTTTTCCCAGGAACAAAAAAGAAAAACCAATTATTGAATAGATAATTAGCATTAATTAAAAAAATTAATCTTTAAATTTATATATTTTTGAATTTTGGGGGTACTACATATTTAGATTTATAATAAATCAAAAAAAAAAAATAAAGGGGGGTTTTGGGGAAAGGGGTTTCCCGGACCCCGGGACATTTCCCCCCCTTTGTTTTTTTAACTACTTTTATTGAGTGCCATAATAATCTATTTTGACGTTAAAGCTACAATACGATTGTGGTAACCATAAAAACCGTACAAATTATCAAGATAAGTATTAAATTTCATATATGACAAGCCTATGTGAATCACTAGTAATTTTTAAATTTGTTCTTAATTTAATATTTTGAGTTTAATTATCAAATACATAGTGCAGTACTGATACATTTATAAGTATATTATATCAATGTAAATGGGTACTTTATATCTTATTATGTCCAAATGTATTTTTGTTTTGCTTCCTTTCAGTAAATTTGTAACTCGTAAAATCCTTTGTTTTGGACTTTTCGGATATACTCGCACCCCCCTCGTAGGGTTATCATTCCCCCTTAGGGGGTCACCGCACCCCACAGCTTGAGAAACTCTGCATTAAACTGTTATCTTGAAATTATGATCATTTAAATGTTACCTAAAGCAATGTAATGTCGAAATTTCTTTACTCCAGAATGACTTTTTTCTAAATGTTAGAATTTTTTTTCCATCCGTATATACGTAGCTCATACTGCAATTAGCGATCCACGTGTTACTAATTACGTGTAGTTAGCATTTATGACAAATTCTTTGTGAATTTAACAATTAATTATATCTATTATACCTGAAATTTTCGACTATTGCTGAGTAACTATTTGAAATTAAATCGTATATAAGCCCAATATATTTTAAATTATGTTGTTTTTTATTATTTAACACAAAAGTGCTCTTTTTAAAAAGAGAAATTTAAAACAAAACAACATTAAAATTTTAAAAGGTTGCAATAAATCTTCCAAATCTCTTTCTACTACTCATAAGTTTTGCATTGAAAATACGCTGGCTTTCAAAAGGCATTCCTGAACATTTTCATGTAATAAGTTTAAAAATTCAAGAGGAAAAAATTTAACAGAAAAAAAGAAATAATTAGATTTATATCAAATTCAGTATTCCACCACACAGTTTTAATTTATACTTCGTTTGATAGATTAAAATATTTCTGCGATGTGAATAATAGTAATATAATAAGAAAAACTATAATTCTCTGTTTAATTTATTATTTCAAGCAGTTTTATGTTTCCAAAAATGTTCTTGAAGACAAGAAACGTCAAATGTTGTTCAATATTTTCATCATTCAAGAGATATAATTTTGCAAATTCTGCTAATTGATTAAATAGTTTGACAAATCATTAGAAATCCAGAAACTGTCCCAGAAATGACTAAAAGATTAAGTCCTGAAGCATTACAATTATTTGCTGCTAGTAATTCACAAAAATTTTGACATACGGATCCAAGGTAAAAAATATTGATTTAGGATTACGAAGAAACTTTAGCTGAAATTTTTTTGTCCCTCTTTTCCCCAATTCAATTATCAAGAATTTTCGGGGAAAACGGACTTTTTTTTGCTTAAAATGGCGGAAAAAGGGAAAACGTCCTACTCTTTCTTTATCTGGCATTTCTGCGACGACTGATGCTTTTTCGTAAGTTAATTTCAGCATATATTATCAGATTGTTTCAAATTTAATTTAATTAAATGAACTCAAAAAACTAAACAGGCATGCCATCCTTCCCAATATATTGAGACAACAGGCCCGCCCATACACAGAAAACCCGGGGCGCGGGTCAAATAAAACGGGCTGTAAAACACGAATTTCAATTTATGTTAGAGCAGGGTATCTGCCACACCTCTAAATCACCGTAATCGTCTCCCCTTCATGTAGTCGCTAAGAGCTCAGGAAGCATTCGACCGGTAGGAGATCACCCAAAGTTAAACGCAGTTACAACTCACGATCGGTACTCAATTCCCCACATTCAGAATTTCTCCCAAGCGCTGTATGATAAAAATATTTTTTCGAAAATTGATAGTGTGTGTCCGAGCTTATTTTCTTTCCCCGGACCCAACGACGAAAAAAACTGCAGTGTTCACTTTTTTTGGACTATTCGAATTGCCTTTATTAAATTTTGTATTATGAGGAGCAGCGCAGACTTTTCAGAGGTTTATGAATGAGATTCTGGGAGATTTGCCTTTTTTTTATTTTACTAAGTATTTCAAACGCTAGCGAGTCGGAAGAACCAAAAACATGTTCGGGGCCCTATTTTAAAAATTAAATGAATACGGTTTAGCAATAAAAATTTTCAAAATGTGTATTTGGGGTGCCAGAAATTTCATTTTGGAACTTGTAAATTAAAGGGGGCCCAAAAAAACCCGATAAAGTAGACCTATTTTTTAATTACCCACCCAAAACAATTAAAAATTTAGGAGGTTCCTCGTTTCAAATTTTTTTATCTTTTCCCCACGTGCGGCTCACAATCAAACTCATTTAAAAGATTTTTTAAGGTTCAAAACGCAACGATAATTAATCGTAAGATTAATTAGTCGGCAACCAAGTGAATTTAAAAAAGCAAAACCCTTTTTGCCCGCTCTTTATGCTGCTCGTGCATCCCAACAAATTTAATATTGCTTAAAATGCCTCGGCTTTGCTTTGGGTGCTCTTTTAAACCGGTGAACATCTTCAACCTTTTAGTATTCTTTTTGAGCAAGTTATCCGAAACTATAAAAGGCTATTGCGCCTATGACAGGGGGGTTCTTGCTGCTGTGTTCGTTAAAAAGTTTAGGCTCTGGAAGCCGAAATTTTCTTATGCCCGGGTCCCAAACCCCTCCCTACGTTGGTTTCATGTTTGGCCCCCCCAGGCTCAACAATTGGATTTTATTTCAATTTACAAAACGCCATAAAGGGGTTTTGATAAATTTAAAAAGAACGCTTCAAAATAGCTTCTATACACATGCCACAATCGATTATAATGAAAAATCAAAGCTCCCGGGGAATTTCTCGAAATTGATTAGTTTGATAAATAATCGTCAAGGGTTAGAGATTCAAAAAGTAAGTATGTCAGATTCAAATGTGCTCTTTTATAATGTGACATTTCCGCTAAAACGTTAGACCATTTATTCTGATACAGTATCGTAAGCAAATATTTGACTCGTTTCACAATTTATCACATACCAGTATTAAGGCTACTAATAAATTAATAAACACTAGATTTATCTAGCCCAAATTAAATAAAGATTGCACCCTTGGTTCTAGGCAGTGCATTCCATGCCAAAACTCTAAAAGCATTCCACATTCAAATCGCCTGTTTTTGATTTTCAAATCCAAATCAAGTGATTTTACCATATTCACCTTGATATCGTAGGCCCCTTGCCTCCCTCACGAGGATTTTCTTAATGCCGGACAATGATCGACAGATATACCAGATGGGTTGAAGCAGTTCCCATTCCAGATATAACAGCCAAGACAGTTGCTGGAGCTTTCTTCCAGACCTGGATTGCTCGCTTTGGAACACCCTCGAGAATAACAACCGACTAGGGTCACCAGTTCGAGAGTCGACTTTTCAAAGCTTTAGCACATCTTGTTATTAAGAGAATTCGATGATTTTCTTACCCTCCGCAGAGTAATGGGACGATTTAAGAATGGCACCCTCCTCTGAAAGCTGCTTTCAAGGCCTATAACACAAACCATTGGTCTGACGCCCTTCCGGCTATACATTTGGGCTTCCGAACGGCTTATAAGGAAAATCTCCAGTCATCATCCACGGAACTTGTCTATGATACAACAATCCGCCTTCCCGGAGAATTTTTCGATTCTTGCCAATGGACTTGGTACCAGTCCAGCTTATTGATAGTCTAAAAGTCATTTCTACTCCATCAGACCATCTCCAGATTCATTCCATTCGTAGAGATCAATATTCGTCCATCCAGCGTTAAGGATTGACCACGTCTTCTTTAAAAATGAAATGAAAAACCTTACGCCCACAATAAACCTTTCAAACCCCCCCAAACAGATAAAACGTTTGATGTTGCATTAATGGTCGAAGTCAAAATTTTTATCGACCGTGTTAAACCCTTTCGGGGCTGCGGTAGCCCAGTGGTCGGGTATCGGATCATGGAGGCATGTCATGAGTTCGGCCATACCATTAAAGACCCCTTGTAGGAGCGATGACGTTAAATCTATGAGGCTAAACGGCCTCCCGTTGGTGTGGTGTGTTAGTTGGAAAGGGGGTTCCAGCGGTGTCATCTACGTCCTTGACCATGGCTTAAAATTTGGTCCGTCGCCAAAGCCTAAATGTGGCTGAACGTGCGACGTTAATATTCCCCACCTCAGTAGCCCTTTCCGAAGTGATTCAGTACACCCCCAGTGGACAGTGCGAAGTGACCCCTTTTATTCATGTGATTAAAGGGAAATCAAAACTAGGTATGGAAAAACTGTCGTTTTCGGGGTATTAAAGGGAAACACTGCGGGGGGAATTTGCGGTGCATGCCTCTCCCTGCACCACAACGGCGAAATATGAAACACACTTGGGAACCCTGTTCCCGTGGATATAAATACATTCCCAAAGGGCCCTTTTAAATTTCCCCAACTAGCTCGGTCGACTAACGACAATCGATGTTTTCGGTTTAATTTAATTGATTAAGTCGTGTAAATAAAAGTTATGTTTTTTAGTAAATGCTGGTCTAACAAATGAATGTATAGGAAGCGGTGGCTGCCCTTGACATCAGCTGGTGAAATATGTGCGAAAAACGTCCCTTCTCTCTCCACATCGTTTTGCTCTCAGTTTTACCATGTCTACCGGAATCAAAGTTACAGTGAATGTAGGTGGTTCTAGTTAATATTCACTGTCGCGCTAACTGTTGAGAGGGTGGGTACTACATATATATATATCAATTTAAATTTTATATTTTTGAAGAAATAGTTACATTTTATGCTGTTTTTATGTTAAGAAATATCTATACATAATGCAGGATTAATACGTAAAAGAACTGTAAGTATTATCCATATTATTTTCTATTCTCTAACTCTGCATGCATTATCACGAGAATCGGTTTCCAAAATGTCCTACTGCCTGACATGCTGAATCACTTTGGTAGATTGGCATCAGCTGAAAGGTTGCCGACCCCTGTTATAGATCGTAGTTCTTATTCATTTTGCAGAACAAAGGCGGCAGTTGTGACTTCAGGAATGTAATGTTTTTGCAGTATGTTCCAATAAGCAAACTGAAACTGTATATGCGACTTTCGAACTATCTGTTTAGGAATTGTGAGTCTTTTACAAAGGGCTGTCATTATTGTTGCTTCTAAATCGGCCTTACAAGCAAAAACACCTCAGCATTGATATCTTGCTTCCTTTTTGTCTACTTGTGACAAAAATGAAGCAATTTATCAGAAAACTCAAATATGAAAAGTAAAAATATACGAGGGTTGGGGCAAAAGTCATGGCAACTATTTTTTTTTTCTTGAAGATACCAGTCCGGTTGGAAAATGTGACATATACAGATGAAAGGACAAGGTGTTAACTACATGTGTGAACAATGATAAGCACTGAAATATTGTAACACACTAATTTATTACAGTAGTATACAGGGCAATATGGCCTTCACTGTGCAAAAGAATGACAACACAGTACACATAAGTTGACATGAGAAACCTGGTCCTAAAGATCCTCAATATAGTTCCCTGCTACTGTCACTACACGCTGCCAATGATGTGGGAGGCGCTGAATACCATCGGCCTCAGAATTTGCCGCACCATGTGTGAATTGGGTCACATGTTGGCACACAGCATTAGTAATGTTCTCTCGTGTTGCAAACCGCCTATCACGTATTAGTCCCTTAATCTTGGGAATGAGATCAAAGTCACAGAGCAAATTTCTCCCTGGCGAATGGCTATTTTGATATAAGCGCGCTGCTCAACACGTGTTACTTCCATCTCACATGACACCCACCAACTGACGGATTTCACAGCCCTCGCTGCGCTACTGCCAGCTATCACAGATCTATCTGTTGTTCTGCATACACACTATGCCTGCAGAACTTCCACATGACACGTATACGTTTGTGATCCGTTCACATATCTACAAGAAAAAAAATAGTTGACTTGACTTATGCCCCAACCCTCGTAATTCCAGTGAATACCTTCTCAGGTAGATTTTGGCAAGGAATGGAACACAATTATTTATGAAATGGGGTTTCATTTCCTTGAATTCTCTTGGAAGAAGTACATGAGAAGCATACTTGAACATATAAGAGCAGCACACTTGTTAATATATATGTACAGCATACTTGTACATGTATAAACATACGACAAAATTATCAGTTGAAAATAAGAGTAGACTATATAGGACAGTGTTTCTCAAACTTTCGATATGTGTGACCCAATTTTCAATCGTAATTTTCATCGCGCCCCCTTTCTGATACAATAATATATTGAATGCAGTAATAAGTAATAATGAATGATATTTTGACGCTAAAGCTACAATATGATCTTAATTATATACTGTACAAATTATCAAGATAAGTATTAAATTTTGTGTACAACTTTGTATATGATAAGCCCATGTAAAAATCACTAGTAATTATTAAACTTGTTCTTAATTTAGAATTGATACTTAGTATCAAATACATTTGCCAAAATGATACTTTTTAATAATATAGTATATCAGGTAAATGTGTATTTTTTTTTTTTATTTTGTCAGAATATGTTTTGTTTTGTTCTTTTTAGTAAATTATAATTTTTAATATTTTTTCTTTTGGGCGTTTGCAGGAGGTAAAATTAAAAAGAACGTCACGCTGGAATGAACGCCATTCAAATTTTTTTGCCCTTCGGACATACACCCCCTGGAAAGGGGGGACATTTCCCCCGCCATTCTGGCACGCAAAGTTTACCCATCCTCACACACACACAAAATGACGTAAAGAAAATTTCCCAGCTTCAATCTAATGGGGCCCCTCCCCCCCCCTTTTCACAAATGAATGCGGATTTTTTTTTAGACGTAGCGCAGTAGAAAATGAAACGTCATATTTTTAAACAAGTAAAAAAAAAAATTAAAAATCAATTTCTACTTTGATCAAAAAAAGAAAAATTTATTGTAGCTACTTTTATTAAAAAGTTCAATTAATAAATAATAGATATAAAAATTTGACAGATTCACAACTTTAAAGGGGTATTAAAAAACTATAACTTAAGTATCGTATTGTTATTAAAAACAATTTTTATCCAAAAAATTTCAGTTCAAATGAATGCTTTAAAAGGGAAAAAAAAACTTTCAATTTTTGGGCACAAGTTCCAAAAAAGATCGATAAGTCGCTAAAAAGCCAACTGGTGCATCTTAAATTTTTAAATATAGTTTCATAATTATTTCAAAATTATTAAATATTCAAAATTAGCTAAAGCTCATTTTCGTATAATGAAAAGGTTACTTTAATTGTTTTGAAAAATATCAAGCATGTACATAAAACAGTTTTTTGAAAAAAGGTGACGAAACAGAATTTAAACATTGTTGTATATATAGAGAAAAGGTTTCCCCCTCTGTTAACAAGTGTTTCTCCAAACTGGGGGCCCTCCGGGGCGTGAAACTCCCGAAGTGGACGCGAACATATAGAAAAGTCGAAAAAAAAAAGATTATTTAAAAAAAAATATTTATTTACTGAAAGTAAACAAACAAATTACATGCCGACATAAAAAAAGGAATAAAAAACATATTTACACTGGCATGTGATACACTTATAAATACATAAGTACTGCACAATGTATATATTTTACAATTTATTTAGCAATACTAAGTTAAGAACAAGTTTTATTATTATCAGTGACTCTATGGACTTTCCAAATTAACACTTATTTTGATAATTTATACGGTCCCAAATTAATTACTTTACTTCGGATTAAAATTTATGCGATTCATTCCCCAATGCCACCGTCTTCCCCGTTGGCACGCGTATGGGATGTATTGGGGGGTGGGGAGAAAAGAATAAATAAACACAAATTCTTTGAAATAAGTAAATCCTTCCAAAAAACTTAATGTTCTTTTTTTCGCATTTCAAAGCCTTCCCCAATTTTTTTTGGATAACGTTGAAGAAAAGTTTTACCTCGGAAAAACGTAATTTTTCGTCCGGGGGGAATTAACCCTTTGACTGGCGAGGTAACACTTAAGAGGTTGAAGTCGTACTGTAGCTTTTGCTTTAAAGTATAGTATCATTGAATTCAAAACATTGTTATTATATGAAAAGGGGGCGCTATGAAATCTCTCACTGAATATTGGGTCACAAACACTGTGAGAAGCACTGTCTTAAGCTGTTTGTGTAATGTGTTTAACATTTTAGTTATGGGTACTGATACATTACATGTTCTTTGGCAAGTGATCTGAGATGCAAACGAATTGATTTGGACTTGGTGTGATATGAAAGTTAGGAGAGAGGTTTGCCAGCTCAGGTGTCGTCCTCGTCACTTAACCATGGTTCAAAATTATTTTTGGAGTAGCCTAGTGATCAAGGTAATGAACTCGTGGAGGGTGTGTTATGAGTTTGAGTATAGTACCGCTGTATACCCATTGTGTAGGGGCATGATGCACTCTCAAATGTCCTCCCATTGATGAGGTGTGGAATTTAAGAGAGGGGGTTATCAGCTTAGGTGTCATCCTCATCACTTGACCATGACAAAATTATGAGGTCCGTCGTCAAAAGCCCTAGAGTAGCTGAACACAGTGCAACGTTTATATTCAATCACTCTATCACTCCGATTTGGACATATGAAACAACAACAATAATTTATTTTGTGTGCAATGATCAAGATTTACATGCAAGTTAGTAATATTTACGATGCATTTTCAATAAATTTTGAACAATATTCATCAAAATATAAAGAAAATAAATTTCCAATATCATTGCCAAGTGTTATTTCCGATTAAACAACTCACAGATATAAATATTTTTTAAGACCATCTTCAAATTATTTATTAAAGTGAAGTTTCTCAATTAGGGTTTCGAACCAGAACTGAACTAAAAACCGGAAAAAAACGTAATTTTGGTCGGAACGAAAACCGGAACTGATCCGAAAGAAATCTCGGTTTATTTCGGTTAAGCAACTTTCGTATGTTACAGAAATAGATAAACATACTTCTTTGCGTAATTATTGCAAGACAATGTTCATAATGTGAGTGTCAAGAGACATAATTATGAAACTGGTGGCCAAATATCATTTTGATAGTTGATAACAATGCCAATGCTCATTGTTCTCTGTTAACCACTTGTATTGTACATGCTCTCTCTCTGGTTAATTGTATTAATTCGCATAGTGGACCAATTACCAAAAGAATAAAATCTTCTAAATTGCGATCGAATCACATTCTTCGCGTTTTTGATAGAATTATATTTTTAGTAAAAAAAAGAATTAACATAAAATGAAACCATTCATTCGAAACTATTATTTTGCCCGGAACGAAAACCGGAAATGAACCGATATATTTTTTTTAGTTGAACCGGAACGAAAAAAATTACGCTTTCAACGGTTTATTTGTTCACGAAACAAAATTTTTCATAATTATATTTTAATTCATTTAATAATAATTTTAATACTTAAATTTTTTTATTGTTACTTTATATGTCTTTTTAAGGTATCCGACTACCCTAAAATCATGGGTTTTTTTTTCAAAAATTGACAATTTTTTTTATGATTTCCTTTTATAGGCCATCTTATAAGCTTAATAAAAATACCAAGTTTTTTTTTATTTTCCATTCACTAGAACAAAAACTACAAGTGTTTAAGTAAAAGCAGATGCCATAGCTTTACACAAGATGACAAACTTTAAAATGCGTTCTACTAGAAATGGGTTTTTTTGAAAATCTTAAACGGGGACAGAGATTGCTTAAAAAGTTTCGAAAATAATCTACTAAAATTTTGTGAGTATGTTCTGAATAACAGTAGAAGTATATTGAACTTCAAATTTATCATCCAATGTTTTATTTCAAAAATATACTGTCCTTTATGTGAATATAATCACTGTTTTCTTAAGCAATTTCATATAATCACTAAGATAAAGTGGTCTAGTTTTTGCAAAAATTAAAATATCTTTTATCCTGAAGGTCATGTCAAACATGAATAACAAAGTAACACATCAAAATTGGAGAACTGGGAATTTGTTCATAAATTTTTTGTACAGAGTGGCCCTGTTTATGTAATTTTTTGTATATTTTCACCAGTTTTTTCCCATTTTAATAATAATAATTTTTTTTTTTCTGTTTTCAATTTTAGGATTTTTCTCTTAAAATATGCTAAATAAATCTAAAAATCACAACAACAACAAGAAATCCCCATATCTCCATTTTTCAAAAAAAAGTTGTCGCAAGTAGTCGGATACCTTAAAGAGAAATATATAACCATTTAAATTCGATTTAAAATATCAGAGACTGATAATTTCGATTCCAGTTCTGACATCATTGGCTTGAATTTGTCTCAAACTTTGTGTCTTCCTTTTTGATTAATCTTAATATAAATGGGAAATAAATAAACAAAAATTTTGTAGCTTTATCATACTTCTACCATAAAAGATGTTGCTTTTATGATAACCAAATCAAAATTACAAAAAAAAAACCCTTAAAATTTTAAGTTACGAAACTTTGAAAGTATTTCTTACAAATAAAACATAATCTGAGCATGATTATATATATAACGCAATATTTTCAAGAGAATTAGTATTTTTCACAGCAATGGAGAGTAATAAAGTAGTGTAAACAAATTATATTGAAAACAATTAATTGTAAAAGAGAAGAAATGTACTTGAAATTCAAATAAAAAATATTATTCCGCGCGTTTTGTTTATCGCACTCCTCAATAATGGTAAGAAAAATATTAAAATATATCAAAGCAAGGAAATTTAGTTTTTCTGGTTCTGCAGAATGAACATCTAGGTTGGATTACGTGATACTATGAAATAATTACTTAAAATTTATGTTAAAAATTATTTTGAAAATGAACATTGAAATTTTTTGATTAGAAAATACATATGTAAAAGACATATATTTGAATTTAAACTTTTAACAATACTTACAACGATTTTTTACTTGATATATAGAGCTGAAAAGGAATAAACTAATTCCATCTGCTTCAGTTTTATTTTATACTATAATAACAAGCAAAACATCTGTTGCACAGTCTACAATAGAGACTATAAAGGCATTTCTAACTCATCAGAAAAAAAATTAACATTTGTTTTCCATATTTTCCTTTCCAAATACATTAATGCTCTTTCGACAAAAGATTTTATAGTATCAATTTATTTAGTAAAGCTATACAAATAAAAAAGGTCACAAGATGCCCTGATCTCCAATCCGAAAGACGGCACCATTAAAAAGAAAAATGTAAACAGATATATTGCTTTTTATTTCCTCTCTCAACGAAATAATTAGAATATTAAAATTTATGACTAGGACTTAAAAAACCAGTATAAGCAATACCACAACATTAGATAACATTCGATTCTATTATTGTATAACTAGCTGGGGTATACCCGTTCTTCGCACGGGTAAATTGAAACATTAAACAATACAGATTGAAGGATAAAGAAGTTTTTAATGAATTAAACAAAAAAAGCTTTTCGCACACATATCTCAGTTGACCCCCAAAAAAAAAAAAAAACATATTTGTGAAATTTTAAGTCTGTAGATCTAATAGCATTTTTATTTATTTATAACTCCCGGTAACTCTCTTGTCAGTCGATTTTTGAAAACACCTTCCAAAACTGATCTCTGCTCAGCAAAAGTAACACATTGTTACAAATTTCTTTGTGTACGAATAACGCTTAAAAATAGTATGTCAATTTATATCTGGAAGTGTAATTCATTAATATTACTTTTGTTGCATTTATTTTATGTTAAAATCTTGCCTCCACCACTCCCTTCGAAATCTAGTTTTATTATGAAAAAAAAATAGTGATTACACTAATCAATGGAATAAATTTAAAGCGAGCTCACACACTGAGGCATGGCGTAGACAAAACAAAAGGGAAAGTTTTGCTTTACACAAAAAAAAGATAGATAGAGGCTGTCACGGGCTTTCATGCAGATGGCAGAATTTTGTCCTACTTTCTTGACAATTATCGTTATATTTTGGACACTTCACACAATATCTTTATAAATAATAGCCTATGTATTATTTTGATGTATAAGCTATATTATTGTAAAGTTTAATTAAAATCCATTCAGTTGTTTTTCCGTGAAAGAGGAACAAACATCTATACAAACTTTCGCGCGTTTATAATATTTGTAAAGATATCAAAAAATTAAAGTATCATTGAGTTTTGTGGATGGGGTACAAAAAGTTTGTATCTTAACTGTGAAACAATTATATATTTCTCTTAAATCTGTTTTTTTTTTTAAATTATCTGATTTTTTTTGTTGCCATTTTAAACTTTAGTATGTTTATCTATATTTATTTCAGAAAATAAGCAAATAGTATTGATTTCCCCATAGTCAAAAGAAGTTTCTGATGTTAAAATTCATTTTTATTATATTATTTTTTAGACAGAAATAGCAGCAGCATTTTAAATTTTATGATCGAAAAAAAAATCAGATACAACTGTTTAAATCCTTTAAATTTCTATCCTCATAAGAAAATATAATAATTTTCAAGATTTAATAAAGTCAAATATTAACACTGCTAATTTAAAATAAAACTTGAGTAATGACAAACGCAACTATTCGAATTTACTTGGCTGAATTTAGCTGCAAATAAGATACAATATCTGTATAGATTATTTTTTCTAAACAAGATATAAAATGTAAACATTATTTTCAATGAAAAAGAGTGATTTCGATTTTTTTAATTTATATATCAATATTTGAACTATATTCAACTACAATTATATCAAAAATTATAATTGACAAAGTTTAAATATCCATGTAAAAGTTACAATATAATACGCATTCATACACTTATGAAGTGTCAAAATTTATGCGCTCATTAGTTCCATTGTTTTCTAATAAAAGTTAATAAACATTCAAAAACATTTAAATCTCAAAAACTCGGAAAATTATTTAAAAAATATTTTATCTCATCTTTAAAATTTTAGCATGTGAAACTTTTGAAAAAAAGAATGTGTTTAAGAGAAATCACTTTTCTCCTTGCAAAACAAGAATCAATCGTTTTAATGAACACGATTGAGATTTTTTTCAGATATCATTGCCAATTTTTAAAAAATGATATCATTAAATTTAGATTTGCTTATAGATCATATAGCCAATAAAAATATGATAAACAGCATCTGGTTAATTTTAGAAATTAAAAAAAGAATAAGTAGTAAAAAAACTATTTTTTTTAAAAAAAATCACTTTATTAGTAATTTTTTTATTGTAAAATATCCTATATATTATTATATACAGCATACCATGTGTTCACTACTTTCTTATGTAATATCTAGGTACTAAATTACCATTGAATTTTGTGGACATGATGCAAAAATGAGACCAATTTATAATAGTTAATATATTTAGCAATCATACACAAACATACGTTTCCTAAATTTTTAAAGAATAAAAATTAACTGTATTTTTTTATTTGTCATATGAAGCTTGTGATGCCCCCCGGCCCGGGGGTATCACCTCCACAACCACGTGACCTATATTTGTAGGAATAAATTATTGATCACCCAAATGGTAAATAATAAATCCAACTTATTATTATCTAAATATATATTGATCAACGTAACACAAGTCTTACTAGAGGGTTATGATCAGGAGTGATTCTACGTAATTATCAATTCTAAGTAAATAGCGCATGGAATCCTATTATCTATCTTTATGGAAAGCTATTCTAAGAATCCTTATACGCCTTAGATTCCTTAACACACTAAAGTGCGTTCTATAATTATACTTCTATATTAAATGTCTTACCAATATCTCACGGCGATTCGTATCTCAGTTATCTGTGCCTTTTTTCTATTCTATTCTTCTATTATTCATCTAAAATCATTTTTCCATTCTACTAATATTCGACTACCATTCTAATCTCCAGCTTCTATCCGACTTCTATTCAGCTAACTCGCGAATGCTAAAACTCCCTTATATATCTATTCACAAAAATCTGTATATCGCGGTTTTTTCTTGAGAGGGTTGGATTGAAATAATGCCATTCTGGCCCCAAATATTCTCCAGGAGGATTAGTGAGAAGGCGCAATTAAGTTCCATCACAAGCTCTATACACGCATATCTATATTTATTATAATCAAGACGTAATTCTATACTTTTAAGCTCAATCATAAAAATTGTATAAAGTTTGAATTCCTTTTTTCTCTTGATTATTACTACTTACTTAGAAATAACAGCAACATTTTGAATTTTATTATATAAAAAAATAGATAAATCTACTTAATTTTTTAATATACTTATGTCCATAAGAAAATAATGTGCTATTTTAAATTTTTAAGATGAACCTTTTTTTCTAAGCACAAAAAAATCAAATTTATATTATTTGAAGGCTCCTGAATTTCTTTGCACATTCTTAGGGAAACCAATTTATATAAGATTCATCTTCAAATTAACGTTTTACTTATTTTTTTTTCTTTTTTGCAATATTTTGCAGAATTTCTACTTGAAATTATTCATCCAAGTGTCTTGAAGAAATAAGTTTAAAACTCGTTTATTAAGTCATCGAAAACTTTTTTTTATTTTAAACATAATTATTACAAAAATATATTTACAAACATTGTATAAAGTGTTTTATATATTGTAATTTTATTTATTTATTTTACTGTTCTCTTTTTATGCTAGTACATACAAATACTATGTGTAATTAATTATTAGGAAATTCTACATTGTGTTTTTTACGTATACTTTAACATTTGATTTTTAAAAATTTAAATAGCTTTGTTTAACTCATTATAGTTGCTGCGATAACATGAGGGCTCGAACATAGGTCACGAACTCGAGGCTGGAATGTCACGAGTTTGAGTTCCTGGTTCCACAGAAGACCCATCGTGAAGAGGAAGCCGATGTACGTTAAATCTGTAGAGGCTCAGTGTCCTCCCATATGTGTGGTGTAGTAGTTAGGATAGGGGGTTGCCAGCTCATATGTCGTCCTTGTCACTTGACCAAGGCTCAATATTATAAGGTCCGCTGCCAACACAGCCTTCGTGTTATTTTATAGTGCGACGTCAATGCAATCCTCTCAATCTGTTGACTTTTTATATATATTAATCCGCGTTTTCTTTTTAAACCCTATTTACAAATGAATAAATATTGCTAAAATCATAAAGTAAAAAAAAAATTTTAAAATTTCTTTTAGGGTTATACTTAAAAAAAATTTTACTATAAAAATTAAGTCTCAATTATGAAACCGCTTCGTTAAATATAGCTTCTGTAAGAAACAAAATGAAAAATACAATTTTTTTTTAATTCCTTGAATGATCTAGAAGAAGATGCATGTAGACAAAAATTCTTACAGTACCTATGTAAATATTTCTCCATGAATGATACATTTTATAGGAATGTAATTTTTTTAAAATTTAATTTTATTGTTATAATGTTCCAAAGTCGCAATCTCGGAATTGCGTTCAGCCGAGTCTTGTTTCGGGCAAACTCATACGCAAGTCCTACTAAAGGATATGATGTTTTGGGTTTATGCACAAAAGGGTATTAAATCTTGAGCAAAAACTTTAAAGGAAGAAAAAAAGAAAACAAAAGTAAATAAAAAAGGTCCAAATGTTTTGGAAGGAGATAGGTGAATAAAGGGGACCGTTTTCGTTTAAAAAAAAAAGGGGGGTCTTTTTTTAGGGTTTGCTAAATTTTTTTTTGTCAGTTTTTTTTGGAAAGTTATAATAAATTTTAAAGATAAATAAAAAGCGAAAAGGGTGTTTTGATTTTGAGAACAAACAAATATTTTTTACCGTTTTTTTTGTATCCATTAAATGCTTCAAAAGCAGACTTAAACTTAAATTTTGGCTCAAAAAAGACCTCGTTGGGGGGGGTTAAAAACGCAAAGAATTGAGTTTGGGGGTGAAATTTTAATCTCCCCTTCCTCGGAACAAAATTCGTTATTCCCGATCTTTTGGGGTAAGACCAGGCATCAACTACTACCCCTACACGTAAAAAAAACGAGATAAAATTATTCATAGACATGAGCAACTTTCTGCTCAAAATAAAAAATTTTTATGGCACGTAGTGCTAGAATGGGTTTAAAAAAATGACCAGTAGAAAAAGGGGAAACATGATTTACTTCGGAAAACAAAACGCCAAAAGAGCGCCCCAGGGAAAAATGCAGGACTCACACCTCCGGCAGAGGGACTGTCGAACATTAGCAAATACTCTCCCGGATATTGCCTGCTACGACGGCAACCCTCACAACCAGGGCCTCGTCGGAATCAACGGGGCTTGCGTAAACAAGACTCTTCATATGGCCCCAGAGGCAGACGCCTAGGCAGGAGAGGTCAGGCGAGAGGGCCGGCCAATTTAAAGGACCCCCCCGTCCAATCCATTGCCTTGGATATGCTGTATCCAATGCTTTTCGGACATCTGCGCTGAAATGTGCAGGCACTCTCTCAGGTTGGAACCACATACGAGCCTTTATGTTGGCTGGAACACTTTGCAGTAGAACTTTACATCCTTACATAGAGTTAGCTCCATACAGTTAAATCCTTGTGTACTACACTTTGCATGCAAATCGGGTGATTTGCATAATCGGGTATTTTGTGGGGAGAAATCGCTCATGTCTGTTATGAATAACTTTTTTATTTAATTTAGTAATACCTCTTTCTTTTATTTTACGTTTAGTGGGTAGTAGTTGTTGCCTAGTCTACGACCGAGCATCGAAGATCATGAATAACTGAACTGTGTCCATGGGAGGAGGTGAATTCAAATTTCATCTCCTGAACACATTTGAGTTTGCGCTACTTAACCACCTCCGATGATTCAAATTTTAAGCTCAAAATTTAAGTTTAAGTCTAAGCTTTTGAAAGCATTTAATGTGATACAAAAAATAACGGTAAGAAATAGTTGTTCGTTACTCCAAAGTCTAAAGCACCCTCTATCGACATTTTTTGTGCTTTATCTTTAGAATGTATTTTTCAATAAAATACTGACAAAAAGAAAAATTTTATCAAAATCCGCTAACGAATCGACCCATTTTTCCGTTTTTTATAATCTTTTGAAATTTCGGACCCTAAACTTTAATGGCACCTATCTTTTTCGGAAGACGTTTGGGACCCTAAGTTTCCTATTTACTATTGTTTGTCTTGATGTGTACTATCACTATTTAAAGTTTTGCCCAAGAGTTTAGACACGCCCTGTATAAAACAGATGAAATTTAAAGTTCTCATATTAATGTAGTTTGGAGAGACAGGATCCACACACACATCTTTTTAATTAAACCAAGGATCGGAACAGCTTCGACCCACAAGAGCTGATAAAGAACGTATTAAAGGGTGCACATCAGGGTGGGACTATGTCGGTAGCAATCGTAATTAAGACAGTCGTGTTCTGATAAAATTTCTTAGCAGAAGTCGTTTTTTAATAATACGTAGGGGCAGAAGAGCCCCAACTGCTTGTGCAAAGATACACAGAACTACTCCAAGGCCAGATCTAGCAATTTTTCCACCCCGGACAAAATTAAAAAAATTATTATTAAAAAAGAAAAATTGTTTATATATAAACACCTATAAAATTTGAATAGTTCTTGCCCATTAAAAGGCATCGTAGCAGTATATAAAAAAAACTAAATTTTTCGAAATTAAAACTATCAAATCTGAATTTAAGGTTTTTTCTCCGACAAACCCTCATATACATCTGAACACAGCACGCACAAAAGATAGAATGGATTTACATCAATTTTAAGCCCCAAAAAATGTTCTACTTATACAACTATGACGAAAAAATTACTTTCCTTTCATCTTATTAATGTATGATATTAGAATTTAATAATCACACATAATAAACATTAAAATTAATACTAATAAGATTACTCAAAAAATTAAGAATGTAATATTAAAAATGGTAACAAAAAATACACTATATATTTCTCAGTCCAATAAAATTCTGTCTTTTAGCTTCCTCAAAAAATATCATTTCAAAATATTTTTAATAACATTTTAATGTTAACATATTCTATCTAACTTGAAAATATATTTGTAATGATAATAAATGAATATTACTAAATTTATGTCTCTGTAGATTAAAAAAGAAAACATTAAAAAAACTCACTTATAAATGACTTAATTCACAAACTAAATATTCAGAAAATTTTAAGATTTTTTTGAAACTTTAACCAGCAATACCACAATTATTTAAAAAAAATATACTTATGATAACAAAATAATATTATTTAACTTATCTCTTAATGTATAATAAAAGAGAAAAAAGAGAAATCTAAAAACAAATATTTTATATTGACTTAATGTGATGATTCAGAAAAAAGAAAAATCAAAATTTACAATTAACAACTGACAAATGAACCACAATTTTTTTAATAATGCTTGGGAACAGTAACAAATGTTGATCAAGGTTTCGTTCCCGAATTGGAAGATCACTCAAGAAAATAAATTTCACGTAATCAAAAATTTAGCGTTCAATAAAATTTTAGAATCCATATACTCTTAACTATAACTATGGATACATGTGTGTGTAGTAAAAAAATATAATTTCAAAGGCATTACAATAACCTAGTTTTCTTTTAACTCGGTAATCATTTCCGTAACAATCTTTATTACAAATTTTACTAGCGGTGATCGGAATTTCAATTTAATACAAAATAAAGTATTTATGTTCTGGGTTTTCAAACTATAAAGAAAGAATTGTACAGTAAAACCTGTTTTTGTGCGGTAGATAGGGCTCGAATAACCCTTAAAGGCTCGAATTATTTTTATCTTCAACTATTAAATTCTTCTGGTTATTAATACTATATGGACCCCAATTACATTGGAAAAAATAATAAAAAAATTCCCTCCTGGAACGTTGACCAACGTACCTCAAACTGTGAGGTGCGTCCCCTTAATGGTATCCAAACTATAAAAAAAAATTTACAGTAAAACTTGTTTTCGGGCAGTAGATAGGGCTCGCATAACCCTTTAAGACCCGAATTATTTTTATTTTCAATTATTAAATTCTTCTGGTTATTAATGTCTTGTCATGTACAAAATATAACACTTATATTTTGGTAATTTGTACGGTTTATTATTAATGTTGTACTGTAGCTTTAGCGTCAAAGTATATTTATATTGTGTTCAATGTATTATTATTGTATAACGGGGCGATAAAATTTATGATTGAAAATTGGGTCGCAGTTATTGAAAGTTTGAGAAGCACTGACGTAGACACAGTACCCGCACGATCGTGCGGGTTGTGCGTTACTTGTGAAACAGGTTACTTATGAAATCTTACGAGTTATACATTTTTTGCTCTAAGTTGATAGAAGAAACAATCTTAATTCAACTAAAATTGTTACAAATAAGGAAATTATTCACGTATAATTAACTCTTTTATTAATTCATATTCATTTACTATAAAAATCTTTTGTTTTGTTTTTTTGACAAATATAAATAGCCATTGCATTTTTCACAACTTGTTTTCCAACTGCTTACGCAGTTTTCAAATCTGTACTTCCGAGACCTTGAAATGTCATCAACACATCAAAAAGGGATATACATGTCAGACTTTTTATTCATGAATGGCCAAGGATAAAAGCCATGGCATGTATAGCAGTAGGATTATAACGCTTCGATCTTTTTGCGAGAGGAATTACAATACTGTGTTATCTTCATCATCAGTTAAAATACTTTTGTTAGTTGGCAGAGAGGCTGGTAACGCTTCAACTATCTCTAACTTAAATTTTAAGCGATCTATTTTTATTTTTAGAGGAATTTTATTTGATATTACATCCTGTTTGCACACGAAACAAAGAATTCGCAAAAGCTAGATCAATGTAATGAATGTGTTCAACAGACTTTTATGGTAAAGAATGATTTAAAATTGTCTTTCCATTTCAAATATTCCCATGCATTTCTTCATCGCTCTTATTTGAATTTGATTCTTCTCCAGTAAACGCAATTCATATGTTTTGTTCGCAGCATTGTCATCTTCCGAGAGATCACTAAGTTATGGTCTTGGTTCAATCTGATTTAATCATCAATTGAAAATTTTCTTCTGTGAGAATTCTTCTCATTTTATACATTTTGAAAAGTTTTTAGTTAAAAGTTAACACGGTATTCCATGAAAAATAGTAAATTGTATCAGAAAATTTTATTATTTAAAAAAATATATGTATTTAAACCACACCATATTAAATCCCTCCGGAAAACCAAAATTCTTTTGGGGGGAAGAGATACAGATGCAGATATCTGTGGAGAGGATAAAAATGCCATATTCCTCAACCTATGCCATATTTCCATATTCAAAAGAAAATTAATTGCAATAAAAGAGAGAGAAAAGGACTTTATCCATTGTGACCCCCAAAAAATTTGGTATTAATTATATACCCCTAAATATTTCATTTTTATGTAGGCTTTCATATCAAAATGATTGAAACAGAAAAAAAAAATTCGCATGGTAAATTTCCGCGTGCTTTAATAATTACTAGTGATTTTTCAGGGGGCTTATATATCATACGCGCAAAATTTAATACTTATCTTAATACTTTGTACGGTTTAAAATTAGGGTCGTGTTGTAGCCTTAGCGTCAAAGTATTATACATTATTACTACATTCAACACATTGTTACTGTATGGGGAAGGGAGGCGCGATGAAAATTCTGATTGAAAATTGGGTCGCGGATATAGAAAACTTGAAAGCACTGTGCTACAGAGTTAAGGAATAGAGGTCAAAAATACAGATTTAGTATTTTATGTATTAGTATATATTAGTTATGCATCATTTAGATATTTAATAACATAAAAATAAAAAAAAAACATAAAATGTAACTATTCTTTCAACATAAATAAAGAGCTAAAATTGTACATATATTATGTATATTTTAAGAATATTTATTAAAATAAGAAATAAACATGTATATAAGTATTTCTGCAGTATAGGTAAACAAAAATTTTAAAACTTCAATGCGAACCTTGTCCCTTCGAAGCTCTACTTAATATCGCAATATCAGTGGTATAATTTGTGACTTTGAATTTGTCTCCCATGATTCTAAATATCCATTGTAAAACACAACTTCTTTGTGGACATAAAATTAGTATTATATGAGAAAACAATTCGTTCACATATATGTGTAGAACTTAAAGTGGAAAACAGAACACATGCAATTTTCTTCAAATAATTAAACGACTTCGGCGATAACCTAAAGCAATTTAAAATAGTACTATCAATTAATCGATAGAGTTATCTTTAAGATTTCTTTCCTAATTCCGCAAATTTTGCTTTCAATTATTTTTTTGTTCGTGAGGCAGCAATGAGTGACGTTTTATTTTACATGTACAATTGTTTATATTTGAATTGAATATTTAACCCTAAGAACGCCTCATATTAAAACTGGGGATATCTTTTTTTGAAGCATGAATCACACAAACCACACGCAAGCAGATTCAGCAGAATCGTTTCATGGTAAAGAATTGAAAGCAAGAAATAGTCTTTATGCGTGAGGCACAGAGAGGAGAGAGATTTAACTTGGTTTCAAAACTTTGTAAAGTGCCACTCAGAATTATTCAGTGTACCAAATGTGGCATGCGAGCCGTAGGTGGCCGACCCCTGCACTAGATTGTGGTTCAAAATTAAAAAATGTCCTTTACTTACGGTCCTTCTGTTCGTAAATTCATTATTAAAAAACTTTCAATGAATCAGGGAGAATTCAGTTTACAATAAACTATATTTTC
Organism: Trichonephila inaurata madagascariensis; assembly: GCA_019973955.1. NCBI lineage: Eukaryota > Metazoa > Arthropoda > Arachnida > Araneae > Nephilidae > Trichonephila > Trichonephila inaurata. Next base: position 296,824 of record BMAV01020834.1, read on the forward strand.
TCCCTTTTTATTCCGAATGAAAATATATAATTTAAGATGAAATTATTACAGTTATGCTGAACAATGCATTAAATATATTTTTTGGTCTACTGTATGCGATGAAAAAAAAACGAATCTTCTCATCCAAATATATATTCGAACGAAACATTTTATATATTTTAATCAGCACAGTATAGATCAAGGGTGGCCAGCCTTTTTGGTGAATGTGCCACTATCTGATAGTAAATTATTATGCATATCACTTCCCACTTTTCCAACAAATTAAAAAGGTAAAAAAATGTTATTTATTGGCATATGAGACTCTTTAGCAAACAGCATATTTTTTATGCAAGTCTAAATAATAAAAATTTAAAAAATAATATAATAAATGTGCTTAGCTTTTATTGTTAATATTTTTTTATTCATTTTTAATAAACTTTTTATGTATATAATAAAAATGAGTAACAAGACATTTAATTCTAATTTATTACTAAACAGTCAGTACGTGATTAATGTGTGTGGCTATAGAATTTATAGTCATCTATAGTAAGATTAAATCTTAAAGATTTTAACAAAAACTAGATTGTTTTAGAGGAGAGTATCAGTTAATTTTGAGTGATATGATAATTTTATAGGTTCGTAATAGAAAACATTTGTTCACAAACATATGTTGATCCAAAACTACAACACTATCTGACAGCCAAATCGTGTAAATTTGGAAAATTGAGTGTTGGATCAAATTTCCAGAGTCAATGTAATTTGGATAACTTGAGTTGAAATAAGTTCTATATATATTTGCTTTACAGTATAGTATTTCGTGCTGTAGGTTAATAATTCCAATTTGGATTTCAATTGGGTAACAATAAAGTTTTGTAGAAACAACTAACGTCTTGTGTGTATTTCTTCTTTTTATCAGTGATTAAATTTTTCACTCTTGCTGAAATGTTTTTTAATGTCACAATATTTTTTAAAGCTTTTACCATCAGATATGAAAAATATTTGTTGTACAATGCAGGTTCAAGTAACAATTACACAATGGATTATGCTATAGCAATTTAATACGAATGTCACTTCTCGAGAGCAACATCTACATATACATAACAAATATCGCGCAATACTACGTTAAAACAAAGATTCTTTCGATAAATTTACAGTTAACACAATGCAGAATAAATAGTACAATCGGCAAAACACTCTACTTTATAGATTCCACCCATGCGTTGCGTCCTCAAGATAGATCGCTGCGGTAGCCTACAACATTCTCCCCCTTTTTGAGTTAACATCACTTTGACTCAAATGAATTAAAAGCAAATAATGTCTCGTTGAAGAAGTCTAGTTTCTCTGGTACCTTGATGACCCGTCCATACTTGAGTATACTGCGCAATACGTTACTGAAGTCGTTAGGATTTGAAAGAATATTACTATAAATAGAAACAATAGGATTAGTAAATGTACAATCGGGTAAAAGACCTTCGGAGGTTTCTTTCGACAACATTCCCAACAGATAGATTCATTGAATGGGACGTTACATGGTTCTAGTTCGAGTACTTAATTCACGCAGTTCTGATCTTGCCGTTCTTTCCACGGATCAGCCGAATGACCACAGCTAAAAGCCAATGCTTCCGTTTTTTGATGTAGTCACCAATGAGGACAATTTCTTCCAGTCGTAGCTCTGACAATGGGCCCTTTTTATTTTTCGTTTGAATTAGGAGGTCTTTCTGAATATATGCCTTAAATCGTAAAAAATTTTTGTCGATATCTAACAATTTAATTAGGTTTACAGTATCCCGATAATCAATATCGGGAACGTCCAGGTTGTAATTTTCCAAGAAAAACATGGCTGGGGACAGAGGAACTAAATCATCAGAGTTTTCGGATAGGTAAGTGAGTGGCCAAGAATTAATTACAGACTCACAGTCACATAATATTGTCTACAACTCCTCGGTCGTGAGAATGGCGTTAGAGTCCTTCCTAACAGTTCCTTTAACACACGAACTAGCCTCTTTCACCATCACCCCTTCAAGTGGCTATGGGTGGTTGAAATTTCCAAATTATACGTTGTATGGTTGATAGTTTCGAGACTTTATCCCAGTCAGTGTCACTCAATTCTCCTTGTGCTATTCAAAAATTTGTTGTTATCGGAATAATTTGCTCTTGGTCTCTCCCTCCTGGCAATAAAAGATCTCAACGACAACTAAGAAGCGTCAGTGGGCAATGAGGATGTCAATTCTAAATGAACGGCACTAAATGTTGCGCACGTTAACTAGATAATCTAAGACTTTTGATCTTCCTTCACATATAAGGGCCCAGCTAAATCTACACCCTCTACCTCAAACACCATATTGCGTCATTGATACGATCACTAGGCTGGGACACTGTCTCACTTCCTAGAGATTTATTCTTATATGATTGGCATCATATAAAATTTCTTACAATTTTCCTGACCACCCTAGTGCTCCTCACAACCCAAAATTTGTCCCTTAATATTCCGAGTAGAATTTGTGTTCCAGCATGACAAATTTGTAGGTGATAGGATTCAATGAGCCGGCCGAGAAAAAAACCTTCGCGTGTTAATAGGTTAAATAAATTCCGGAGGGTCTGACCGCTCAGTAATTCGGGTTATTCTTTTTATACCCTCTACGTCCATAATGACATTCTTTTTGGAAAACGAGTTCTCAGAGGGAAAAAACTTAGCTTGGACAGTTTTGATAAGAGTTGTCTCCCCGTGTTCTACCTCGTGAACGGACAAATCTCAACCCTCTCGAAATTCACGTTTTTTCTTCATGTTTTCCACAAACCGCAACATCAACGAGACAAAACGAATGATTGAGTGAACATTGGAAAACTTAATGGCATACGAAGGTACTTCCCCTTCAACTGCAACCAGATTATATAACCTAACTTTCCTCTTTTCTCGCTTTGCCTCTGAGGTTTGACAAGCCAGGCGGTCTATGGACCAGTTACTAGGAAGTTCAAGGAGCCAGGAAAAAACTTCCAACCAAAGAGAATTGGAAAATAGACGAGTGGAAAACACTTGTTGGTTCGATATCTTTAAGAAGGAAGGCAAAAGTAGAAAAAATGGGAGAAATAGAAAACTGATTGCTATGTACTGAAAGAGAGGAAAAAACCGTAAGCAATGTGATGGTGGCCCACTTTCGGTGATTTTTGAGAAGTCTTTTGATAAGATTGGGTAAGATAATCATTCCGACCAAAGTAAAATACGTTTCTCGTCTTACTCACTTTTGAAATTTAGAGTAGAAAACCTTCTCTCTCTCTTCTTACAGGACTTATTTCAATTCAGTTTTTATTTTAATATTTCTATAAATGCCTTTGAAAAATAAGAATATTAGAGCTCGTAACATCCTAGTTTTAATTGGGCTTCAAAAGCTCAACGTAGGAATAATTCCTATTGTATGCTCTTTGAAAATATATTTAGTTTTAACATTGTAACTCTAAAAATCAGGTGATTGGATTTAAAAAATATTGAATAGCCTTGGCTAATTCTTTGAAATGAAATATGCACAAACACACATATTGCTATAGAAAGAGTAACAATAATTTTCAAACAGGGAAAGGAGAGACATTTAAACCACCAGAAAGTACACGTTTCTTTGCATAACTCATATGATAGACAATATTCAAGTCTTTGAACAATGCAGAAAGGCACTCTTATATTTAGTTGAAAAGAGAGTGGTTTGAGGGTCAAAGATAGAGCCTTTGATCTCAGATTAAACATTCCCCCTCAGTATGAAGGAAATGGTATGAAGAGACAGTAGATCTTATTTTTAACAATCACTGAAACAAATTAAGAAAATTTATTATTTAGAACAGCGAATTTATTATTTAGAATCCCCCAACACACAGTGAATACGCAAATCCAAATCGAATTCAGCTTAATATTAGAAATTATAATTGATATTATAATAATTAATTTAATTAGAATTGATATATTTTCCCTTAAGGATTACTACTTCGTTTTAACACTTGAGTATTATTGCTATATATAAATTTTATATTAGTAAATTATATACATGTAAGCAAAAACATTATTTAACGTAGATAAAATTTTCAATTCTGTATTTAAAGCAATAGTCCTTTCATACTTATTTTTATTAGAAAAAAGGCGTAAATAAATGCATATTTAAGAAATCTCAAAATTTCACTTTCTATTTTGTAGTATTGGAGAATAAATAAGAAACACACACACATACATTCGACAAGAAATGTTTTGTATATTAGTGAAAAAAGAAACCAGTATTTTTCACTATTTTGAAATACTTTTTCTTACTGTGTGACGATGTTATGTATCTTCCAAAACTAATAAGATTGGAAATTTCAGAAACATGCCAGGAATATTATTTTTTGTTAGAGAATGGGATAAAAGAATAAAAACAAAAATTTTCCTAAAAGACACCATGTTCACCAATTACATAGATTTTATTTTTACATGGAATTCATAGAAAATTATGAAGATTTATTTGTAAATTATATGTCAGATTGATTCCAAAAAATACAACATATAATGGTCTATGGTAATATCTTCATTCGATAAGAAAAAATTGCATCATCCTTTTAGTCCATTTTTAATACAACATATTAAAACTGGAAACTTAGTTTTTCGCTACTGTAAATTCTATTTTTCTTCTGTTTCGTTCTCTTCAGCATTCATATAGAGCAGAGATCTTCAAAATGTGTTCCACAGAACCCTAGGGCTCCCAATGTTACCCAAGTCACAATAAAAATCGAAAAGGAGATTATAAATGTGTATGTAAAAAGGAGTCAAGTTCTCGATGAAGTTTGTATGACTACAAGTATCTCTTATAAAAAGCTCATTCCATCATTAACTTTGGGAATTCTGTATTTAAACAAGAACACTTGTGAAACCGCCCCCCTTAGGTAACCGTTTCTTTGGTTATCCGCATGAGCTAGAGGTGTAGGGTTTACAAAAGGAATAGACATTTTTTAATTCTTAATATGACTTTATTCAGAATGAAACTTAAATGTCTAACAATTTATATAATATTATTTAGGTGAGAATCCACAATGAACAAACACACAGTAATAGTTAAACCGAATCGCGTAACTTAGACCACTATAAATACTTAATCCGCCTACTCTCACTTCTAATAATATTACACAAGTCCTAATATCAAATAATCAATCCTACCTTAATCCAATTTTAGTTTCAATCTTATGAAGAAACGTTTGAGCGCACGTGCAATGGTATGCATCTTGACCTAATGGTTTAATCTTCAAGGTAACTTCACAATTGGCTGTCAATTCTCGCTTGTATCACTTCCCGAAATTGTCATACGACTTACTGAAGCTTCTGTTATTTAAAAACTATCTTATTTGCATTTCCGCTTCACATTTCGCTTCTTGGGATTTGGTTGTAAAAGAGTTGCCATTAATCTTGACCCCCAAAGAACCCAGAGGTCATGTTAAAGAAAAGACGCGTTAGCCCGTCACACTCTCCTAAAATTTAGGTTTCAAATTTATGCAAAATACATAGGATTTTTCACGCAGTTATAAGTGAATAACAAATAATCATAGCTCCATGAGTCGAAAAAGTATTATTTATTTATTTATTCAACCGTGCTTGGCTTCTTCACCATTTGGCTTCTTGGCCTCCCAGTACCGACTGACGATGTCGTCAGTCGGGTATTCATGAGTCCAATGCATTGGAGCTCGTAGTCGCCATCCATTCAGGCAAGGCCGCAGAGTGGGCAAGCCTTGTTAGCAGCCAGGCCAAGCCAGTGGAGGTATACTTACAAAATGTTATGTCCGGTGGTTCGGCGAAAGCGGGCAACAGCCTTGGCTTTCTCCAGGTGGCTCTGAAATGGTTCTACAGTGGCCAGAGTTTCCCATGGCTTTCCAAGGCTCTTGGTCATTTGGATCACGATAGTATATTTATGAATGGATGTGGAAATAATGCTCTTTGCTCTTATAAGGGTCAAGGGGACTTCCGGTTGGGATGACTCGGCTGCCTGCTTGGTATTTTGGTCGACTCTTTCATTACCAAGGATCCCAACAAGACTTGGGACTCCTATAAGGCCACAGTCTAGCCATATGAGATTAGCTCGACAATTTTAGTTCGGCACTAAATTGTGTTAAGGTATCCGACTACTTGCAACAACTTTTTTTTAAAAAAAAAATGGAGATATGGATTTTTTTTGTGGTTTTTAGATTTTTTTTAGAACATTTTTAGCAAAAAAGGCTAAAATTTAGAAGAGAAAAATAAATTATTACTACTAAAATGGGAAAAAATGAGTAAAAAATGACAAAAAATTACATAAACGGGGTCTGCTCTGTACAAATAGTAAATGAACGAATTCTCATTTTTTAATTTTGTTGTATTACCTTGCTCTCTCCCAAAATTTGAGAGTGAATTTGTCTCTTCGACTATCAAGAGGCTCGATGCCGATCTGGAGTTGCACTGCTGGAATTGAAGATGATTTGGCTCCACCGGTTATAGTTCTGAGGCGCTGTTCTGAACGACGTCGTACTTTTCAAGGTTAGTTGTACTTGCCAGGGTCACAACTTCACAGCCATAGTCCAACACTGGATAGACATAGGCTTTTAAACCGTAAATAAAAGATCCTGGGTAGCTCCCCACTTGGTAGCAGTTAGTCTTTTTAGTAGATTTAGTCGTTCCAGGCCCTTTTCTGATGTTTCGGCGATGTGAGTGCCCTAGTGGAGCTTACTCTCGAGATTGATTCCAAAGTATTTGGACAAAGACACTTGTTTAAGAGGAAGCCCTTGATATTCCAGATGGTAAAGGTGCTGCTTGGTAGACAGAGTGAATAATTAGGAAACTGTCTTCACAACACTGACTTCCATTTTGTTGGTGTTGGCCCCTGTTGCAAGAATAAGTAGGGAGCTATTCAAAGCTTCTTCCAATGAGCGAATGTTACTGCCCGTTACACAAATTACGACGTCGTCAGCAAAGAAGAGGCAAGAAACTCCATGGATCTTTTGAATGGTGGTACCTAGGTCGTCTATCATGATGAAGAGAAGACAACTAAAAACTGTTCCCTGAGGCAAGCCCTGACGCAGCTGTTTCCAGGGAGAGGTGGAATTTAGAAACCTGCATCGGATGTTGCGCTCTGAGAGGAAGCTCTGTACCCAGTGCAATAACTTTCTTCAGATTGTGGAGCATCATATGATGGTAGAACTATCCTTAAAAATTGTCTTTTAGGTAGATAATGTATCTCCAACCCTTTTAGATTGAACTCATCTGGATTTATTTCCTGAAGAATATTGCCTTTTTTCCACTGGTTAAATCTCCCCCCCCCTACACCTCTTGATATTTTCTTCAAATCTATTTTTTGATTTCAGGGATTTAATTGTGTATTTAAAGTCTTTTTTTGAGCTAATGTTTTATTATCTTGTACAGGGGGATGTCTATATAACTAAGGTAAATTTACTTTTAATTTACCAATACTGTCTCTACATACTGTTATTATGCTTTATATTATTCTCTTTTATCCCAAGAGAATCTAATCTATGTTTGCATCACTAACATAATTGTGAACTATTTGAAAATTCAGCTTTTTTAATCTATTTTTCCGAGGAATGTTCACCCCAACAAAATTTCAAGAAAAGTTGATTCCGATGCAAAGTTTCTTGACTTGTCTGTAAAAAGCTTTCCAGCAATGTCTGCTCCTGTTAATATGAGTATTTCCTTTTTGAAATTCTCAAAAATTAAGTTATCTATTTGTGATCTATTGGTTCGAAGAATTTTACGTTTTTTAAGTTCTTGGCAAAAAGTATAATATCAGTTTTAGGTATAACTGAGCAAATGTATATTTTTGGTATAGAACTTTAAAGTTACAGTGATACATATTTTCAACATTACTAACATAAGTTAAATATTTATTATGATTTTCCTCAGTTTCTGATCACCCCAAAAGACTACGACACATTTTTTCTTCTCTCTCTCTGACTGATTCATTAGAAATTCATTAAGATAGACGCATATTTAGAAATATAACTTCTTTGTGAACCACGTCTATTAAAAAACTCCAGAAAACCTTTCTTTATTTTTCCCCAAAGACGCACAACTAAAGTGTTTAAGATTACACGTGAAACAATAGTTGAGGAACATTCTTTATTGCCTACTTGTTCCGATTAATCAGTTTTTTTTATTTTTATTAATTGTGAGGCCATTTAGTGAATGACACATAACTGCGACATGTGATTCTTTACATTCTGAGCACTTAATTTTGTATCTTGAAAAACGATATAAATGATTAGATTTAAAGCAATTAAAACAAGCTCTATGCTTAAAATATATCTGGATTTTTTTTCTTTCTAGAGTGCATATCTAATTACAGTAAAAGCTCAAGTGATGTTCAATGCAAAATATGCAGTAAATACTACCCATCTCTGGCTTTCTATTTTGATTTAAGGTCAGTCAGTAGGGTAATAATCTTTTGAAAATCGATTTTGAGTTTTTGATATTTCTAAAATCTCCAAATCGGGACCTTTACAATGATATGACATACAAGCCATTACATGACTTAGAAGTACTTTAAATGGTTTTTAAAAATAATCAGCTTATGAACTACGCCCATTTTGACATATAGGAATGTAAACATTGTCTTTATAAATCTGGGGTTGTGTTCCAAAGCCTCAATTTATTTTTATTCATACGCATTAGATACCTGTGAAATCACTGCAATTTTAACTGTTAGATATGCCAAAAACTTTGGAGCCAAATTCGGAATCGTAATTTTAATTTGAATGTTATATTTAATATTTAGTGATTTTACCTAAATTTAAGTCTCTTTTTCATTTTAAATTTAGTTTTAATTAGATATTATTACTGATTATTTAAACTCGCTAAGGCTTAGTAAAGAGTTTAAAATATTTTTGAAATATTTGAAGTTACAATTATGTGCTAATTTAAGAATTCTGCATAAAAAATTTGGATTAAAAAATCTTACAAATACTTACTTTGAAAAGGTAAGATTTTTTTATAAAAATTTTGGTTTTCTAAAATTTATATTTTTAAAATTGTGTAAATTTACTGATGCATGTACTCTATGTTTCTTAAATGCAATTGTGTATACTGAAGTGACATTTTTGAAATATTCTTAAGGAATTTAAATATAAAGCACTTATCATAACAAAAAAAAATGTGTTTTCAATAAATTAATAATAATAATTGTTCGGTGAACTAAAAGTTTGTCTATGAAAAACTAACTAATATATTTTAAAAAAATTTCCCTTCAGTATAAATATAATGTCTAATAAAAATTTGAGTCTTTTATGTTTACTAAGTTTATGAGAAAAAAGTATGAGATGATACATTAAATGTGATGTTTGTTATCTTTGCAAGAAGCTACTTACATACGTAAAAATACATAAATTTTATGTATAAAAACATAAAAACAGTTTTATTTTCTCTGTTTTAGAAATCATTTGTCCATTTAAGAGTAACCTTTGAACTTTAAAACTTAGAAGCTAAAAAGGCCTTGGCTCGTGTAATAGCGGATACTTTTTTTGATAATTTTATATCGCGTTTTGGAGTCCATTAAAATTAATAAGTGATAACGGTCCCCAATTTATATCCGAAATTTTTGAACATTTAAGTGAAAGATTAGGCATAAGGCATGTGAAGACTATTGTATATAGGCCTCAAGCAAATAGAACCGAACGCGTGAATCGCGATCTTGTGCAAATGATTGCAAATTATGTAAATGATCAGCATGATACATGGGACCAATTCTTACGTGAGTTTGCTTATGCTATTCGTATAGCAGTGAATGAAACGACGGGAAAACCCCCTGTGGAACTATTTTAGGGTCGAAAATTGATTACCCCATTTCAAAAATTAACTATGGTATCGGACGGAACTGAGTTTGCAGTAGGAGATATTGAAAGATTGTTTGATGAGGCTAGACGAAACACAAAAGCTAAACATGAAAAATGGGAGAAGTATTATAATAGATGCAGGCGTGATGTACAAATTAACCCTCTGAGCGGTCTGCACTTAGTCTTGCCATTCTGGAGATGCTTGGAAAATGCACCGCACGTATTTTTTTGCCGTCAGGTGGGGTTCTCAAAAGCGGTTGAGCCGTATTTTTAAGAATGTGGCTCGGCTGCTTTTGGGAATCATGCTTGAAGGCAGAAAAAGCATCTCTGGAATGACGGGATTTTACGTGCAGACCGCTTGGAGGGTTAAAGTGACTAACTGGGTCTTGTTAGAAACGCACCTTTTAAGTTCAGCAAGAAAAAAATTGTGGCAAAGTTCAAGCCCAAATTTGAAGGTCCGTATAGGGTGTTAGAAGTAAGAAAGAATAATGTCATCATATGGCGGTCGGGAAAAAGGTTAACGGTCAATGTCGATCAAGTGAGAATATATCGTCATAGGAAATGTGACGAGATTGAGATAAGAACATGTAGTTCGGATAGCATTAGTTCACGTCAGGAAACGAGTAGTTGGGAAAGCGTACAACGAAGATCAAATGAGTCGCAATACGGTAGGAAGAAGGGGTCAGATGTAAAGCGTGAGTTAGAGGTAAAAGTGATACATCTTAAGTCAAATCAAGGTGAGAGACACACAGGTAGAGCCGATAAGCGCGGACCACTTATCAGATCAATACCTAGCTCTTTTTCAAATAATAAAACAAAAGATTAAAAGAAAACGCCAGGAAAGATTAGGATATAAACGATCGCATGGATCTTCCTCAAGTGGACCACAAAGAAAGTTTCAGAAACGTGTAGACCATAAAATAAATAAAAGACCATTGTCATCAGATAACAATACTATTTATATAAGTAGGAAGAGGAACCGAACGGAAGGAGCAGTAGTTCAAGATAGAGAGACATAACCTCAAACCGCGAAAGGAGCAAAATCCGGAGTCCCGAGCAACCAGTAAAATGAAGTCAAATCAAACAAGACCAGTTCGAGCCAGGAACAGCCGAGGAGAAAACTACAGACCCCTCAGGGAGCAGGCAAGATCAAGGAGCAGGAAGACCAACAAAAAAGAAAATCCTCAGCAGAGCAGCCAGGAAAAGAAAAGTGGAGCGAAGACCAACAGTACATTATCCTTGGAGGTGCTAGTGGGAGACGCCAAGCCATAAAAATCAGGTTGTATCGTTTCATTTTATATACTTTCCAAGAAGTGGTCGGAAGAATTATTGCAGAGAAGGAAGTCTCGGGCGGTATTTAAAATTATAATCCAAGCAAAAGTTGACACTACAATGAGTGCATTTTTTTTAACTTTTCACTTGTAAATTTTTTTTCTCAATTAATGGAGAAAACAATTGTAACTATGCATTTGTTTACTTCGATGTATGACTTCGCTGAGATGCGACAATTCCTTTGGTTATTTGTTTTAATGATTTATTGAAAAATATTTGTAATTGTATAGTTTGTACAACATTGTATTATCAATGTTGTTGTATTGTTTCATATTAATGTACATCTGGTTCAGGGAAACGCGGCGTAGACAGGATACTAACAATAAGATTAACGGCGCTGCGCGACTGATGGGGAGTTTATCGGAAGGACCAGATGAAGTGTATATATGAAAATTAGTTGTAATTTAAAAGTGATATATAATGTATAAAAATTGTGAAATGTACTGGTATTATGTGATTATAGATTTTGCCAAGTAACTTAAAGAGTTTTTATTTCAGGGTGACAGACCCTGAATTCCAAATTGAAAACCAAGTCTCATAGATTTTATAATCACAAATGGATGGAAAAGCAATGGAACAGAAGTTGGTATAGTAGTTTAAGTAACATTAAGTAGTAATTATGTAAAGTTAGTTAAGGGCTATGCGGACCTCGTTTTTTCCATCCAAGTAAAGGATAGTTTTTTCCTTGGTCACTCCGCTCAGATGAGGCATACCCACATATGTAAAAGAGAGAATCTACCATGATTAAAATGCATAATTGTTAATGTTGGTCTAATTAATTGAACAAAATTTATTGTGGCTTAAAGGTTTTTAAATAAGGGAGAAAATTAAAAATTAAATTTAAGATGAATAATAAAAATTTAAAAAGTTGAAGTTGAATATTGAAAATTAAAAATTTAAAAAAAAAGGATTAAAGGGGTTAAAAATTTTAAAAAAAACCGGGGAGGAGATTAAAATTAAAATTTGGGAACGAATTTTTTTAAGGGCCATTAAGTTTTTCCCCCAATAAACCCCGGGTTTTGTTTTGGGGGATTGTCCCCCGGCCTAAACCCCGTTTTTTCCCTTTAAAACAAAAACCCCCTTTTAAGTTGTTTTGGGGCCAAAGGATTAATGGCAACTCTTTTCCAACAAAAACCCATAAAGGAAAGGTGAAAAAAAAATGCAAATAAGTGGGGTTTTAAAATAACGGGAAGTTTCAGTGGGTAAAATGGAATTTGGGGAATGTAATGTTTAAAAAGAGATACAAGCTGAATTGATGGCCAATCAGGGAAGTTCCCGGGGGAAAAAGTAAACAATTTTAAAAAAAAAGGTGATACCATTGCACGGGGTCCCCAAAACGTTTCCGCATAAATTTTAAAATTTAAAGGGTTTGGGTTTGGGTAAAATTTTATTGTTTGATATTAGGACGAATATTATTAGAAGGGAAAAGAAGGTGGATTAAATAATTATAAATTGGAAAGGGCCCAAAATTACACGATTGGGAATTATCACTGGGGTGTTTTTTCCCTTTAAAGGGTTCTCCCCTTTTTTAAATTTTATCAAAAATTGTTAAAATTTTAAAGTTTATTTTTAATGCCTATTAAAATTAAAAAGTTTTTTCCTTTTTCAAATCATACACCTCTAGCTCCCACAATCAAAGATAGGGGGTCCCCCAGGGGCGGTATCACTGCCCCTAATATTTAAATAGTCAACCCTTTCACCAAAACCCAATCGCAGTTCCGGATACTAGGGGTGGAGTTTTTAGGCGGGGTGCAAGGGAGCATTACCAAAATGCAGTGCTTCTCAAACCTCCCGCCCCAAATTTTTCAACCCAAATTTTTTCTACCCCCCCCCCCAAAAAAGTAATAATGTATTGAATGCAATAAAAAATGACCTTAATTTTAAATTTTGTATACCGTTATTTTTTTAATAAAAATATATATTTTAAAAAAAGTTATTTAAAATAATAGTTAAAAATATTATGTTTTTTTTTTCCTTTTCTCAAATTTTAAAAAAGGGAACAGATTGCAAAATGATATTTAAAATTTATTTCCTCCATCATCCTTTTTCAAAAAAGTAAAATGTCATTAGAACAAGTAATATAAAAAAAAAATTTTTTTAATAATTTCATACTTAGGCCACAAACAAAAAAAAAATTTTTTTTAGTTATTTTTTTATTAAAAAGTTAAAATTTAATAAAATTTATGTTATACATATGACAGAACCCTTGTTAAGCTACAAAAAGAAAGCAATTTTTTCCTTTTCCCATTTTTCATTTTTCCTTTCTATATATGGCATTGGACTGTTTTTTTTTGTTACTATTTATTCATTAAGTAAATTTAATTAAAAGAAAAAAAAGTATAGAAAAGGGGAAACCACACACACATTCTAAAAGAAATTTAAAAAAAAAAAAAAAAAAATGTATTTAAACGGAAATGAATGAAAAAAAAGCATTTTATTTTAAGATTAAAAAACCTTGAAAAATATATATAGAGAGGAAACTATAGTAGAAATTAAAAAAATGGGCCCACTTTATGTTGCCCCTCTTTTCCCTAAAAAAAATCTGTCTTCTCACGAGCGCCCGTGAGTCGGGCCCAAACTTTTTCCGGACGTCTGCGCAAAACAGGGGAAATGCCGAAATTTCGTAAAATTTCCCAATTTTGGTCTTGGTGGGGATTGATGTTTATAGCTCCAAATCTACCCCTGAATGTACTTTTTTTAAAATTTTGCCTTTGTTTTATTTCAGGGGTTTTAAGTTTTTAAGGGGGGGAAAGATTGAAACAAAATCATGGAAAAAATTTTAAGTCGGCAAACTTTTACGATAAAAAAGGGAAACAAAAAAGGCAAAATTTCCCAATTTCCCAAAAAATTAAATCGGGAAATATTCTAAAAGAAAAATTTGAATTTTGGTTTTTCCATTATTTTAAGTAAATTGGGAAGAAAAGCCCCTGTGTTTTTTTTGCCCCCTTTTTGGGCGGAAAAGTATAAAAACCTAATTAACTTAAAAACATTTTCGAAACGCTTAAAGGGAAAAGGTACATTAACAAATCTCAAGAGTTTTTGAACAAAATTAAAATCATATGAAAAAAAAAAAAATTTTAAAAAATTTTGTCAGTGAATGGTTTTTTACTTACTTCAACAAAATTATCATATAAAATAGCCAAAAACCCTCCCCTATTGCCGAAGGCTTTTTTTTCCTGCAGCAATTTGGGAGATTGTAGAAACGTTTGGGGGAAAATTTTCCCTTGCAGCCCAAATCCAAAAACCAAAGGGAAAAGGGTTTCCCCGTCAGTTTTTATGTTTGCTGAAGATGTAGGGGAAAACCTTTCGGTGTTGCGTGATAAATTGTTTTCAATTCATTTTTTTGACGAGGAAAACGGGATAGAAATAAAAAATCCCTATTTCATTGCGTATGTTCGTTTTTGGGGGATGGTATGTCAGAATTAAACCCCTTTCCTTTTAAAACCAAAAAAAATTTTAAAGGGAAACAGCAATAGCATTTTTGAAATTTTAAAAAATTTTTTAAAACGAGGCAAATATAGGGGGAAAAATTGGTGTGGGAAAATATGCCCCGGGATGGGCTCTTAAAAGGGGGGAAGGGTTTTTTAAAAAGAAACAAGAAATTTGTTAAACAAAATTTATTGGCATCCGGGACACTTTTAAGGCCCACGAAAGCTTTTACCCAAAAGTTCCCCGGTCAAATATTTGGGGCTAAAAAAATTGTGACTGTAGAAAAATTAATAAAAAATGAGCCCCCCAAAAATCAAGAATTTTTTTTCGGGGAATTTTTGAAAAGACAGGGGAAAAAGTGCATTCATCATTTGCTATTTTTTGCGAAGCAAGATGGTTATCAAGGGGGAAATTTTTGCAAGGTTTATGAATTAAGAAATAAAATTACCATTTTTCTAGAAGAGGAAAACTTTCCAAGTTAATTTTTTCGAGGGTTTTTATTTCTGAAAAGTTGAGCTACTTAGTCGATATATTTTTTAAAAAATATATTGAATCTTCCAAATTTTAAGGATCCCATATGTTTGACACAAGTGATAAAATTAATGGGTTTTTTTTAGAAAAATTGGAAATTTTTGGGAAATTTTAAAACCAAAAAAACCAAAAAGTTTGAAAAAGCGGGTAAATGTGCAAACTTCAAAACCCAAAAAACACGTAAAGAGTTTTTTTAAAAACTATTGAAAAAATATTTAGTTATGTTGGCGAAAGTTTTAAAAAATTTTTTTTCTGAGGACAACTTGATGGGAAGTTACGAATGGGGTTTTGAGATCCTTTTTCAAAAAAACCCCAGAAGGGCTCTCAAACCATCGAAGAAATTTTTTCGGGAAATTTACATCCAGTGGGAAATTAAAAAACAATTTTTTTTTTAATACAACCCCTTTTAATTTTGGGCAGAATTGATTATTTAAATTTTTTTGCACTGGAAAAAAAAATTTTTGTATACTACTACCATTTTTTAACATCTTTTTGAAAAAGGGTTTTTTTGCAGTGGCTGCTTTGAAAACAAAGTATTTGATCTCAGCTAAATATAGAAAAGAACTTTTGAGGTCATTTTCTAATATTAGCTTTTATTTGAAAAAACCCTTTCCTGCAAGGGAAAAGCCCATGGAAGTCACTAATAATAATTTCTTTTTCTTAAATTAGTATTAATAAATTAGTATAAAAAACCCTTGGGAAATACTGATACATTTATAAGTACACTGGCGGGGGAAATCCCTTCTTTCGAATTTTTTTTAAAAAAAAATAATTTTTCGATAAAACAATTGTGGGGGGTAAAAAACCAAAAAGCACAACAATGTATGCAAAAAAAAAAAAAATGATTTTTTTTAAAGAATGTTCCTATTATAAATAAATTTTTAAAAAGAACTTTTGTGTGTGTGTGTAATTTTTTAAACCTCAACAGAATTTGCCTTTTAAAATTAAATTAAAAAAAAAGAAAATGAATGTAAAATTCTAAAGAAGAATAATTGTGTTTTTTTTAATATTTAAAGAATATTAAAATTTTTAATATTTATTTTATTAATATTTAAAATTTTAATTTTAATTTAAAATTTTTTTCAAAATTTTTCCAAGGAGGGCCCCCCCATTTAAAAAGGTGGCTTTGGGTGACTAAGTCACCCCAAACCTTTTTTTATAATTTTTTTTTTACTATTTAAAGGGTAAAAATTTTTCCAAAATTTTAAATGAATAATTTAATTAAAAGGAAATAATTTTTACCTTTTTTCAAGGACTTTTTTATTTTTCTTTTTATGATTTTAGAAAAAAAACCCAAAAAAAACTAAAGAAACTGTTCCAAATTGGGGACCTTTTTAAAAAAGAACATAAAAACACAAATTTTTTTTACCAAAATTTTAAAAAAAGTTATTTGGAAGCAAAAATGTCATATTTTTCTTTTAAGTTATTTTAATTTTTTTTGCCCTTTTATGATCTACGGATGTTTAACCTTTTTTTTTTTGTGTCTTTTTGGGAAGGCGAAAAGGGTTTCATTTTTGGCCCGCTTTTTTATGAGTTCTTTTGGCAGCATTTGAAAATTTCTATTCAACTCAAGGGGTTTTTAAAAACCCCCACGGGTTTACTCATATTTAATTTTTTGCTATCAGATTAGTATGCATTATTTCATCAGGTTCTTCAATTTTCTTTATCAGTTTCAATTTCCTTTAATAAATTTAAGATGCCCTTTTTTTTTTTTTTTCTGCTCATTTACACATTTATAAAAACCCTAAAAGCCCTACAACACAGGAATCAAAACCACAAAAAATTAATCATAAGGGGAAAAATTTTTGGGATATTCATAGGGAAAAATTTTTGGGAAAAAAAGGTGGTCGGGGGAACCCCGATCAAAACAAATACCCTTTTTGCAAAAAAAGTTTCCACTCTCAAAAAAAGGCATACATGTGACAAATTCATTTTAGTTCCCACTAAGACTGCTCCAATAGGAGAATACTGTCCAAGTCCCGTTAACGAAAAAAACAGTTTTTTCCAGAATTTTAAAGACGGGGGGGTGATTCAAAACGCCTTTATGCGACCGCTCCCATTGTAAATGAGTATTCGTCGAAAACATCGATGTCGTTTTAGAAAAAATTTGAAAACGGTTTTTTATTATGCATTATATGTTTTAGAATAATTATAAAATTACATCTTGGCCAAATAATCTTTCAAAGTGCTCAATAGGCTTATCCATTTTTTCATAAAAACTCATTCAAATGGGAAAAAAACAACAGAAAAAAAATTATTTACAAGTTTCCCAAAAAAAAGACTGAGTTAAACATACCAGGGGGGTTTGAAGGCCAAAAGATTTAACCAAAAAAAGTATCTTGGGTTAACAGAAACGTAAAAAATCTCTCATCATGGGATTTTTCAGCAAAAACAAATAAAATGTCTTTTTTTTTTGGTTTTAGGATCAAAGAAACTAATGAAAGTTTGGGGGTGGAAAACTTTTTGGGAAAACCAGATGAATATATATAAATTATATCAGTGTAAATATGTATTTTTTTTTTTTTCAGAAAGCATTTTTTTTTTATTTCATTCAAAAAAATTTTTTTTTAAACCTTTTTATTTTCAATAGTCGACCCCCTTGGGGGGTTATTCCCCCAGGTTGTCCCACAGTTTAAAAACACTGACCTAATGGTTTTATCTTGGGAATAACCTCCGTTTTGCCCCTTCACAATTGTATAAATCTCAATAATTCCCCAAATTTTTATTTAACTTACTGAAATTTTGTTATTTAAAAGTTATTAATTTGTTTTAGCTTTAGTTTCACCGGTTTTTTTGGAAAAGAGTTGCCATTAATCTTGGCCCCAAAAGTAAACCAAAAGGATATGTTAAAGAAAAGACGGGGAGCCCGTCACAAGGTCTATAACAATTTCAAACATGCGAGCCCAACGATTACCCAAATCCCAAAAAATTTTCGGATATAAATTGGGGACCGTTATCATTTACTTTTAAAATTCCATAACGCGATATATAATTATCAAATAAACTATCTGTATTCTTTTTTTTAGGCCTTTTTGGGGGGCATAACCCGCCTTTTTTAAGTGGTCCGTAAACAACAGAGCGGTTTTTCTAACTGTATAGGTAGGGAATTAAAAAACAACGTCAGTATTCTTCATTTTTGTTATTGGGAAAAACCCCACCAGCGGAAAAACGTTTTTAAATTTAACTGTCTGGGATAATGGATGAAAAGAATGTAGGTTGAATATTTTCTTAAAAGGGGAAAAAAAAAAAGAGGGATAAATTTTTAAAAAATCGGTTAAAATACATTTTCTTCCAAAAGAATGCAAGGGGGGCATTATTTTCCCGCAATGATTGGGAATATAATTTTCATTTTTCCAGAGGGTTGTGTATTTCGTTAAAAAAAACAAGCCCCCCAATCACCCAAAGTCTAACCCGTTCTCCCCGATTGTCGAAACAGTTATTCTGGGGGTTTTGGATCTTATAACCCAAACCCTTGGGTCCCTTCCTCTTTTCATTAACTGCTCCTGAGACGAAAGCCAAACTCCCATTCGATGCAAATTTTCCCCCACTTTCCCCCCGGGATTTTAAAACACTGCACCTTTTTTTATTCGAACGGGTTTTTCTATATTAAACAGCTAATTTTTAAAAACCCCTCGTTAACTGGGGATAAATTTTACCATTGGTTAATCGGTCTACTGAATGATCCGTCATCACTTTTTACTCAGTAACTGACGTCCTAAACTTATTTAAAGCCCAAATCACTGCAAACATTCCCTAACTATATAATTTTTCCAATTCGGTTTGGGGGGCAACAATTTGGTCGCTGCTCCTGCTTGGACTGCCCCTATGCCTATTAACCGCATCAGTAAATAATTGGGAAATTTTTAAAATGGTAAATTTTTAAAAGGCACTTCCGTAATCGCCTCATTTTCAAACGCCTTCAAGGGTTTTTCTGACCACCAAAATTTGCGAATTTTTTTTAACTTATAAAATGGTTCGCATAAATCGGCATAATTTTTAATAAATTTCGCATACCTAAACATTTGGGCCCAAATTTGAACACTTCTTTAGAATTTTTAGGACGCCTCATCTCAACTATTGCTTTAACCTTAGCCTCGTCCGTTGTAATCCCCTCCTTACTAATCCCCAAACCTAAATACTTCAACTTGTCACAACCAGATTTACTATTGTCTTTATTCAACGTTAATCTCGTTTCCTGTAACAACCGAAACACTTATCTTAAATGCTTAAGGTGGTGAGCAAACGATGGCGACCAAATAACTACGTCGTCCATATAAACGCTCACAAACCGCCCTATAATTGGTTTTAATATCATGTATATCGCCTTTTCAAAATTAGGAGCAGCCCATGAAAGCCCAAAAGGCATGCGAGTGAACGCATAAGTGCCTTGTTTCGTAACAAAAGCTGACTTAACAACATCACTAGAGTTTACAGCAAGTTGAAAGTACCCTGAGCGGAGATCCAGTGAAGACGTGATTTCGATATGGGGTATATTCGTTATCAAATCCTCAATCAGGGGTAAGGGATACCAGGGGTATTTTGTAACTGAATTTACCTTCTTATAATCGACCACAAATCGATAAGCTTTCGGATTATCCGGAGGTAACCCATTATTCTTTCTACACAGCACAACCGGTGACGCGTACAGGGATAGTATCGGTATTATGGTACCTTTCTTTAACATTTTCTCGACATGATAATCTAAAATACCTTGTTTCACCGTATCATACATATACGGCCTTGAAACAACTGGCTGCTTATCACCCTTGTCAATCTCACGATTTAAAACATGCGTGAGTTCCGGCTTGTCTGAAAACACCCTTTGAAATTATTAAACATATCTTGCAACTCTTGTTTCTGACCCTCTTCTAATCCTGTCTTAGTAAGTTCAATGTCCGAATTCTCCCCTCATCACTTGATGGAATAATCTTGTAACCCTCTAAGCGGTCTACACTTAAAGTCATGTCATTCTAGAGATGCTTCAAAAATGCACCGCACGTATTTTTTGCCGTCAGGGTTCAAAAGCTGTTGAGCCGGTATTTTAAGAATGTGGCTCGGCCGCTTTGGGAACTGCCGAAGGCAGGCATCTCTGGAATGGCGGAATTTTACGTGCAGACCACTTGGAGGGTTAAACCTGTGTGAATCCGGAATCGCCAACGATTTTCTATCAAAATCTAAAACAACTCTTGATGCACTGATAAAATCTGCACGGAGAATGCAAGGGTATTCTAAATCCGCCCAAACGTGAAACTGCCAGGGTTTCACAAATTCCCGTATTCTTACTTGCAACTTTATTACCCCTATATTTCGACATTTGGTTTTTTGTGCCTTGACTACCAGAGCACGAGATTTCTTCACTTGTTTATAAAAAAAAGATACTTCTTATAAATATATAAACGACTTTTCCGCACCAGTATCCCATAGTGCCTTCGTAAACGTTTCATTCAATAAAATAGGAACATACGGAAGTTCCCCTGGAGACATGCATATAGCTGAAAGTCTAATCGGAATATCCTTTTCTGATTGGGATTGATCAACCTGATCATCCTGAACTGTCAATACATTTAATCAATCCCCGTGTCTTCGGGCCCCTCAACTAAAATTTTCACTCGGACCTCTATTTTTAGACTGATACTTGAAATTATTATTATTAAATCTTCTATTATCCCTATCAAATTTATTTCTACTCTCGAACCCTTGGTTCTTCTGACTCCTCTAAAGGCCACTCTAGTAATTACCTCTATAACTATTCCTTCTATCCATTGGCCTATGTGCTACTTTCTCGTCCCTCCAATTTCTCTGTCTTCTGCCGTCGTTAGACATCCGACGCATATCCCAATCTCGTCTTCCCATATTCTCATTACTTCTCGAACTCTGCCTTTCCTTGCTTGAATATCTTTCCTCAAACCTCGACATCACTTGTAATAACTTAGCCTTTTGTAATTGGGTTTCGAACCTCTACATTATCTTTAGCCTGAGGTTCGAGTCGAGCAAATATATGCTCCTCTAAAGCCTCGTCGGACAGTTTAAGTCTGAATTTTTTGTGGAAATTCAACAAATCGTAAATAAAGTCAGTCGACTCCTGACCCCCACTCTGATGTGTCGAGAGTAGAACTTTACTTCTAAGTCCTTCCCATTCCAAACTACCGGAAAATTTTTGGTGAACGCCTTTTTCAATTGCGCGAAGTCCGTGGCCGTGTCCTGCACTAACGTAGACCTAAAAATCTCGTATCAATTTTTCGCTCTACCCAGGAGATGACCTTTCAAATATGGACATAGCAAATTACTTGGTATCTGCAAAAATTTCACATTATTCTCTACACCAGTGCTTCTCAAACTTTCAATACTGGCGCCCCAATTTTCAATCATAATTCTTATCGCGCCCCCCTTATATAATAATATCAAATCATATAATATCAATCTTAATAATATATTGAATGCAATAATAAAAAATGTACTTTGACGCTAAAGCTATAATATGATCTTAATTATAAACCGTACAAATTAATAAGATAAGTATTACATTTTTTATATATATTACTCTTAAGAGTAATACATATTTTAAGTAAATTAATTTTAAGTAATGGGTTAATAATTGTTATTTTTCTCTCTCTAATCTTTAAATTGATACTGATTGAGAAATGATATTTAATTAAAGATTTATTTCCTTCATCATCCATTTCTAAAAGTACAAATGTCATTAAAAATGGTCTAATCTATGTTGTTCTTTATCATATCTATTACATCTGACATTCTCGCGAACGTTCACGTAAGTCTAGGCAACTTAACGGACGTCTGCACAAAACATGAAAAAATGCGGTACCTCGTACAATTCCGGTCAGTCTTGGCCGAATCGATTAGCTACCGAATCTGTCTTGAATGTACATTTCATAATTCACGCGTTAATTGTAATTCACGGTATTAAGTATTTACGCGGCAGTGGATTAAAACAAAATCATAGATATATTTTTAAATCGCAGCAAGCATTCGACGATAATAATGCATCAACAAGTACACATACGAGGGCAAATTGATAGCAAGTTACGAATGGGTTAGGGATCCATTTCAAAATACTTCAGAAGGGCTCTCAACTGCCGAAAAAGAAATCTTCATAGATTTCACATCCAGTGACGAAATTAAAGGGCAATTTTGTAATAAATTACTCTTTAAATTCTGGGTAGTGGTAGATGCTGAGTTTTCTGCACTGAAAACAAAAGCATTTCGTATACTATTACCATTTTCAACATCATACCTTTGTGAATCCGGATTTTCTGTGATGGCTACTTTGAAGACAAAATATAGATCTGAGCTAAATATCAAAAAATAACTTAGAGTGTCAATTTCTAATTTTTAGCCTTCTTTAGAAAAATTTTGCTCTGCAAGACAAGCCCATGGAAGTCACTGATAATTATTAAACTTTTCATACTCTGAAGAATCTTTTCCAT